>WBMV01001910.1:369200-502088 GCA_013396655.1 Campylorhamphus procurvoides
CAGAGGTGACCCGCTACTGCTGCTGCTGCTGCTGGAGGAGGAGGGAGGCGACACCGACACCGACACCGGGGTGTGGGAGGGAGAAGCCGCCGCTTGCCATTCACCTCCTGCCGCCCAGAGGGAGCCCGGCCTCCGCGCTGCCGGGAGATGCGGTGTCTCCCATCGCTCTGCCCGGGTGAGCGCGGTGGGGTGGATCGGGATGGCAAGCTCCGCATCCGCACCTCGGGGCCCGGGGAAATGTTAGTCACTTCCCCCGCCCCGGGGTGGAACGACGGGCTCCCCAAGGAGGCAAGCGAGAGGCACCTCGGAGCCTTCCGGCATCAAAAAGTTTGGAGGGTGGGCGATAAGGGATGCCCCTGCCCGTCAGGGAGGAAAGGTGGGAGGGCTTCACCTCGCCCCCGGTCGGTACTGCCGCTCCACAAAGTGCTAATGGCATCCACACGCTCGGCCTTTGATCCACGGCATCTGAAAATTGGGTTTGTGTGTAAGGCAACAGAGGAATTAAGTAATTTCTAAAGCGTCTTACTCACTTGATAATAATCTTCATATTATCCAGTGGTTTTTTATTTCTCTTGTAGTTAGATAAGCTCTGGTATTTCAAACTTCAGGCTATCCTATTGAGACTACTTGTGCATTATTGCAGGACACCGTCTGGGATTTGAGCAGCGTTAACTCACTCCTCCAGCATCATTCTCCAAGCAACTCAAGTTAGTACAGATTAGATAGCTACCTTAGCCTACTCGATAGCATTTGTGCAGGGTTGGATTTAATGTTTCCTGTGTTGTAATAACTGCAGTCATCTACAAGGTGTCAGGACAAAGCCTTGACAATGATCTGTGCAAAGCAAGACTGATTCAGCTTCAAGAGCTTGAAGTCAAAACAGATACTGAGATACAAAGATGGGAGCTAACAATATACTTGCATTATAAGCTATGCAAAACTGAAAGGAAAACCTTGAGAAGGCACAAGACAGATATTTGACCTTGTTCAAACACTTAAAGTAATACACAAAAACCTAGCTTGGTAGAACTACCCATTTATGTAGAATTACTCATGCATAAATGTTTGCAGAATCAGGCTCATATTGAACAAACCATTGTTAAAAAAAAAATGAAACTGCCTTTTCAATTCAGAGGTTTGAGTATCTCTCATGAACAATATTTTGCTTCTTACAACAGGATTTTTTTCACATTCTCCTTTCTTGTTCTATTTTCAATGTTCCATAGTGTAATATATAGCAGAAAAGATACTTGCCAGGACAGGAATTGGTACCAGCAGACTCAGAGTGCCACCAGTGACAGTCTAGCTTGTGAACAGGGAACTTACAAAACTTGGCTATGTGTTGTATAAGCTGTCTCTTTCTCTGTGCTCCCTTAAGAACCAAATACTCTTGAGGTTTAGTCTGTGATGACTGTTCAAATGAAGGCAATCCCAAGCTCTTAGATGTGTTCAGAACTGAGGAGAAAGCCTAAAAAAGTGATGTCCTGTTAAAGTTGGAAGGAATTGCTGTGAGAGCCCCTGCTTACTTATGTCTAGCACTGAACATAGGAAGAGCAGTTTACAGAAATATAGTCTTGAAGAACACTTTTTCTCGGGCAAGACTGTTGTACAGTCAGTCATACTACAGATCACAGGAAGGAAAATGGCTGATTTTTAGATTAGTCTTATAATAAAATTCAAGATGTTACTGGAAGATGCCTGCCCAGAAACCTGCCCTGTGTCAATATGGGAAAAATACATAAGATAATCAGACTTTTATCCCCCTCTGTGATATATAGTCTAAAGCTCTCTTTTGTCACGCAGTCAAAATTTTCAGAGCTTGAAATTACACTTAAGCATAAAAAATGTCACCTAATGTTCA
The DNA here is from genome assembly GCA_013396655.1 of Campylorhamphus procurvoides. NCBI lineage: Eukaryota > Metazoa > Chordata > Aves > Passeriformes > Dendrocolaptidae > Campylorhamphus > Campylorhamphus procurvoides. Next base: position 371,062 of record WBMV01001910.1, read on the forward strand.
AAAATACCAAGCTCAAAATGATTTCAAATGTATTTCATTGCTCCCTACCTCTGAAAATCACATTTCCTTAAGTGCTTAGATATGGATTTAGGGTGTCTAACTGGATCCACTCAGGCTTGAAAATTTTAGCCTACCTATACCTATGCTTCATAATAAATGTATCAGAAAGCTTCAGACAAGCTATAAAAGCATTCTCAAAAAAAGCAATGCAGACTTGAGCCATTAGAAGACACGACACCAACCTGACAAAGTACTTGACTGTATAATTCACCCCATTCTGGTATATGGAAAGTAGCATCTGAAGCCCATCCTTTAACAGACATCTGCAGTAGCAGAGGAAAAATTACTATAAAACCCCTGCTGTGGTGGGGTTTTTTGCTATCAGTATCTTCCCACTATTTCCCACCATTTTCCAAATCAATGTGCTTATTGCTCTGAAATTTTCCTTTCGGCTATCTCCCCAACTCCCATGTATAACACCCTATATTCCACCTCATAAATATTAAGTCTTCATCAGGAGTCTCTTACTTAGTGAAAAAGGTGAAGATAAGATGAGGGAGAAAGGAAACAAGAAATTAGACCTTGACAAACCTAAGACTTCCTAAGGGGACAGTGCATAGAGCTATTGGAAAATACACCTGGCTCTGCTGGCCAGATCCAACCTGGCTAGCAAGATTTACTATTTCCAGATTAAGGCCTGGGATCAACAAGAGCAATAAATCATTGAAGAACTTCAGCATGAGAGAAAGAAGTAGAATTTAATGGCCTCTCAACAGCTGGAGTGTAGCCTCTCTGCTGGAGAAGCTCTAGCAAGCAATTGGAGCCTCCCAGCACACAGAAGGAAATAACAAGGTTGATGGGAATTTACTAAACTTTCAAGGAAAGGCAAAGGTCTAAGCAAGAAGAAACGCAAATATTTATTGCTGTAGGCCTTTGGTCAGAGGACATTTTGGTGGATAGAAAGAGTTTGTTTTCAAGAAGCTCTTTCTGTGTTATCTTCCATCTGCATTCTATGTTACAGTTTACCAAGCGAAAGGAGTCCATGTACACCAAGCACAACTGGGGCTGTCATGCTGGCCTTCTTAGGATGCAGGGCTGTGTCAGGCAGGGAAGTTAAATTTAGGCTCAGAATCAGAGGGACTGAAGAGGATCTAAAGCATTCTGTATTCCTGAGCAATGAAATATCTTTGAAGGCACAGCTAGGGTAAAAATCCAAGGCTGCTCGTTCTCCAGCCAGTACAAATGACTGCATAGCATTGCTCCTTCATACTAACCACAACACAGCAAAGCTTGTTGAATTTACACCTACGTTTGAACTGCAAAGAACTAGGGAATCAAGAATTAAATCCAAATGAAAGCATAGACCGTTCCTCCATCAGTGGCTGATCACTCCCACCCCTTGAAGTCACCTCATGGTGGAACGAACAACCCTGCCTGAAGCCAAAGGACACTTCTGACACTGAACAAAAACCTAAAGCACCAAATGGAAATCAGCAAAACCCACATCCTAGCAGGACTGAACTTGACTGGTATGGCTTCCTGCATAACAGTGTCACTGTAGATTACTGCCCAAAATTGAAACCTGTGAACTGTGTCAGGCTCTTAACAAACAGAATCAGTGACCGTGAACTACAGTGTGGCTGCCGGTGCCTCACACCTTGTTACTTACACTGACGATCAGTGTGTGCAAAAAGTTACCCTGCTGATCCAAATATCGCAATTTATACCAAATATACATATTAGAACGCAGCTACAGGGTGACTGCAGAAGAAGCAAGAAGAGGGTGAGCTATATTTTGCAGGGCGACTGCAAACCAAACAAATCAAAGTCGTGACTTGGCGGGTTGTTCTGTGTGGGCAATAGATTGTACCAGTGGCTCCAGTGAGGCCTGTGCAGGCACTGCCATCAGAGGACAACTGGCAGGCTCAACACTCACCAGAGGAACAGCTGGATAACTAATGTAATGGAGGTGAAACTGAAATTGAGACAAACACCATGCTACCAAATAGGGAAGAAAGCAATGTCAAAGGAAAACACTTCCTCACTTATGTGGAATGATTAGAGACTTTTCATCAAAAGACACTGAGGAAAACCAACACAGAACCACTGGGAAAGCGACTGCAGAAACAGTGTCACACTGTGCACCAAATGAGAGAGGGGGGCAGAGCAAATAATGAAAAGCCCCAAACCAAAATGAAGTCTTACGCTAGGCAGATTACACTTCCTGCTGAAAGACAGATAGATTTGCTTCCTTTACATTTTGGCAATAGTTATGGTGTTTGTTGTACAAGTAGGGAATGATTGTAACAAAGTAACCCTAGTGTTTTTCTATGCATTGGGTATATCAGGCAAATATTTATCATCAATACCAGTCTGAACAGTGACTTCACTTCTTGCTCCACTGTCAGGAAAAAGTCAGTCGTAGAAATCCCAGACAGAGCACTGTTACACTATCACTGTTCTCTTTTTCAATAGCATTTTCTTTCAATATTTGTTGTTGGGAAAAATTCTGTAAAAAACCAAGGGACAAAAAGCAGAGCTCCAGAGGGCAGCAAATGCGATTTTTATCACTAATAGGACCTTGGAAATATCATATTCATACAACAGGAAAAGCTGTACAGCATAAGCCTTCTCTATTGCTCAAAACATTTTAATGGGAAGACTTTATCATAATAGCCTCTATGTGAGGTAGCATCTCCTAAAATTTGTGTAACCACTGTCTCATGGCCACTTTGACAACAATGCAGTTGTGTGCCCAGACCAGATATGGATCAGGTTTGCCAGGCAAGACAGTCATATGCAGAACTTGTACTAAATAATGTGGGGTGGCAGCTTAAAAAAAAAGGTGTTTTAATTTCGTTTTCTTCTTACTTTGCAGCAGCATAAATAACTATACAGCATGCAAGGCTTAAGAGAGTCAAGACAAGTGGTAAATTATTGGACCAGTTCCACTAGTACAAATTCTGTAGACTTCAGGGGTCTTCTACTGACCCATGCACAGGGCAAGAGTCATAGTTTTTATTAGGTCTACTAATACTGAGTGCCATCTTTGAGGCCAAATGCCCTGTTACTTGATGTTGGACACTTAACCTCTGCCAAAAAATCACACTGCTTTATTTTATCTCACAAGGCAAAAACACTCCAATATCTTTTGGCAATACTTGTTTGGGACAGAAGGTGAAAGGCCAAGCCAGCAGTTAGTTTACTGTCTAAAACAATAAAGTCATCAGGCAAGCTGAAATGGAAGAAATACATGGTCCCCTGCTTGCTGACAAGATTTCACCATTGCTTTTTGCACATCCCCTGGGTAGGCTGAATTTCAAAGAAGGTTTGTACACTGCCAGAACAGACTTGTGTTAAAGCATTGTGTTGAGGTCTACCACAAAAACAAAACAAAACAAACAAAAAAAAACCAAAGAAAAAACCCCAAAAATCAACCCAAAACCTGTCAAGAAAATTCCTCAAGACACCCTCAAAAACCAAAACCCAACCCCATTCCTACAACTTTAAGAGCAATTTCATAGCACTTTTTATTCCCCCGCAACCACCCCTGTAAGTTACAGTTCAAATTTCCAGTTTCATTCTCAGAAGTTAGAACTGTAACTGTCGCCTACCTACAAAAAAGAATGTTATTGATCTTCTCCCTTTAAAACTCCGCCAAAAACTCAAGAGGATCTGGCTTTGTCCTGAATTTAATCCCACACTGCCTTTGCCTCAGCATTCAGAGACAAAACTGTCCTCTGGGAGAGCAATGCCTACAAAAAGAGTGTCCGTGCCAATGGCCAGCTGTTCCCAATTCGCTCATTTTTCAAAGGGAAGAACTGGCAGAAAGCAGCCAAGTTCACACTTGCATTGCCCTCCACTGGTGTAATTACTTATATCATATTATATTGAAGACAATTTTTTCTCAAAACATGATAGCTGTTTTGTTGGGTTTTTTTTCAATTTGCATGGTGAAAATTAAAAGATTTGATGCAATAGAAAATGAAGCCCTTAGAGCTTTCCAGTGCTTTTGGTGGAGTAGTTCACACAGTAATTTACACCCTCCTTTGAAATAGATTTTGGCTCCATTTGTAGCAGCCGGTTGAAGATGAGCAACATCTAAAAAACTGAAAATTCACAAATGCCTGCCAGATTGAAGGAGCAAGATGATAGGATACCTTGTCATTGGTAGCTTGATAAAATGGTTATGTGAACTCCATTCTCATTTAATAGGTATTTCCTTTTACAGTTGCATAGATATATCCTCTAATGCATGCCTGGCAAATTCAGGGCCACAGAAACCCAAGAAGATACCACACTTGTCTGAGGAAATGTAAACTCTTGAAAACTAAAGAAAATAATGAAGGCTGAAGCCTTACCAGATATTCTCTTCTGTATAAAAGTAAGTTTCTAGAGCTTAAGAAGAATGTTCAGCAATGATGTGTGAATGTGTCTAGAAAAATAATCTTTAGAAGTTGCATTTCCTTCTGTTTCCAGGCCCTCCCCTCTTGCACTGGAAGGGGGTCCAGGTATGACAGGTGCACTGAGGGAGTGCTTTGTGCAAGTCCATTACTCTGTTGAGCAGAAGATTTCTGGAGCATTTTCTGCCTTTAACTTGGACCCAGACAGTTTCGCAGGGCACAGTGCATGTAAACAAAGCCTGGAATATTAAATTTCACAGCTCCTAGGTGGATTCCTGACATGGATGCTAACAAAAACCTTAGAGCTGGGGGCAGACTGGTGCCCTGTGCTATGACACTCCAAACTTCTCACATCCCAGGAGGGTAATCCCTGGGCAACTCACTCAGAGAAACTAACATAAAGCTTCCAGCACACGTTTGCCTCTTACCATATGTCATTCGTGCATCAAGGGCAGTGTCACTGACAACAAAAGGAGATTAACCACGTCAAATATTGACTGGCGAAATCAAGGACCCCTCAGATAGGGCAGTGCTCAAGTCAGCAGGTTTGCCTAGCAGGTAGTGGGGATGTTGCAGGCTGCTGCCCCTCATGGGAGACATGAGCAAGGGGCTGGCTCAGAGCTCCCTGTGAGTAGCAGGAGCAGGGAGCTCCTGTCTGCCTGCCACTGAGGTAAGACACCACCACTCAGCTAATTAGCAACAGCTCATCTCTTGAAGGGGAAGACTCTTGCTGAGCTTGTGCTGAGCTCCTGCTGGCACACTTTTCCTCTCATTTAAGAAAGAAAACTACAGTTCTTACACCCCTTGTTTGAAAACTGCTATCTCCTGTTCTAATCAGCCAAAACTTTGAATCACAGCCACCTTGATTTCAGAAAAGTTTTACTTGCAGGGTAACTTTCTATCACCGTTTTGTATTGACTTATTAACGTACTTGCAATGTACGTAGCCCTATCTTGAACAATGACTCTCCTTCGGTTTCCTACACGTTGCCAGACCACATGCAGACTCTCACCCCTGATCGTTTGATACTGGTCACAGCAGGATTTTAAAAAGGATATATTTTACTACACAGATGAGCAATCACTTTCAAACCCCTTTGCAGTATTTTCCTACCCACTGTGCTTCAATTCACAATTTGATGCCATTCAAAAACAGCAGTCCCTTGTCTGTGTATGATATTGCAACCTGTCTTAGGGTAAATGCTTAATCTGAAATCGTCACCGCTTAATGGTGTATTCTTTTCCCTGGACTGCAATTTAAAACAGTCATACAAAGAATATTTTGGAGAGCATAGCATATGCCTAGCTGATTGTGTCCCTCACTTCTCATCTCCTGATCTTTGATATATTTTGGATTTTGACCCTGTCTGTCCTGTAGAAACTTGTGTGTAACATGAATCAACTAGCTAAGGGCTAATGATGTTCACTGCTTAAAGTGGGCTGTATGTTCTGCTGGCTGAGGCCTGTTTTTTCCACTGTGTTTGGAAAGATTATCTGCCTTGCACTGTAAAGTAAATGAAACAAATGGAAATAATGACTACATGGTGATTGATGGTGAGGACAGTGGGGTTTAGTTCCAGCTTTGTCACTGACCTTTTACATAATTTTGAGAGTTTCACTTAATTTGTATGGATCTGACCTGCTTGTAAAATAGCTATAATATGCCTCACTGGCCTCAAAAGGTATGGTTATAAGTGGCCTTTCACCATTTGTGTGTCATTCAGGGTATGAAACAGAATTTTGCCCTATGAGCCTTATTTTGTCCAAGGAAAATTAATTAAGTCTGGGTAAGCACCAGGGGAAACTCTCCTTTGTGTACCATTGAGCAGTAGGTTGACTCAAAGAGCTTGGGAGAAAGTAGAATCGTATGACATTGTTGGCCAATAAAGGGTCACAAAGCTTAGGAAGGAAAGATATTTAATTTGAGTCTCAGGTTATTACTTGTCTCTCCACATCTAGAACAGACTGGCCTTTAATTGAGCAGTGAGGACAAATTAAAATCCTCACCCAAAGACTACACAAGAACAGAGTATTATTCATTTTAAGAGGAATATGTTTAAGATAATTCAAGTCATGTGTCAGGTCATATGAGAAGTCAACCCCATTTTTATCAGGAATTAATATCTATCAATTTCTCTGGTTAGCAGAAGATTGGTTTCAAGAACTATCCCCTGCTCCTTATCTAGGTCATCTTGATACATGTACACACTCCACTGAATTTAATGGAGTTACTCTCATGTAGCTTTAGGACCTCTTTCTGCAGCTCAGCAGTGAGAATATTTAGCTCTATGCTTTATGCATTTCTCTGCAAACATTCTAATATCTTGCTGCTCTCATGAAAAATAAAGGATGCTGTGTCCTGGAGCAGAACCACATACAGAAGATAGCTATAGCAATATGGCACATACAGTTAGAGAGAAATATTTGTTCTTGATCCTTCTCCAAAAAAATATATATATTTGATAGGTGCATAACAGTAACTCCAGTGTGTTAATTTGCTTGGTTGACCACCTGTAGATAAATGTCTTCAGAGTAAATACTATTTCAGCTATTTCAGGGTAAATTAACCTATATGACTGTCACTATTTTTGTAAAGAATACTTAATAAAAGGTAACTTCCATAGTTAAAGTATAAATCCATTAAAATATAGTGTTTGCATTAATTTATTATTTAAATTTTTGAGGGAGTTCTCTTTTACTGGTTAACTACCATTAGTTGCTAAGTAGATGATAACTTCAGGGTTATAAAAAAAACATTTTAGCAAGTGTAGATGGTGTTAATAACTCTGTAACCACTTCCTCGCTGTTATTTTTAGGGACAATGAGGGGTCAAGTGGTTTACACATACATTACTTGTAAGTCAAGCAGGAAAAGATGTAAAACCATCTTCTTACAGAAGTATTGTTATCTACATTTGGCACATTGTGTCAGAGTCTGCTTACTTTTTTGATCCTGCAACAAATTCAGAGAAATTCTGTTGGATCCATCTAAACTGTTCTGGAGCTGCAGCATGTGAGTAAGGACAGGATTCACCCACTCTGCAAGAGCTGCCTGCCAACCAATCACAGGTAGGATATACCTTGCACCTTGCACATTTCTTGTTAAAATCACACAGCAGAACCTCAGGAGATGTGAACCCAGGAGCCAAACTGCGGTGTGGGCTGAGGAGCGAGTAGAGACGAGCTGAGAAGGAAGTCTGGGGGTGGACAGGCAGGCAGAGGCAGATGCTGCGGCCGCACCGCATCTCTTCTTCACCCTTGGGCCAGTGTGACAACACGCATGTGGCCACCTCTCTACTCAGAGCTCGATGAGCAGCCACTCTGAGAGGGCTGGATGTTGCCAGGGTGTCGGGGACAAGGGAGGAGAAAAGCCTGTGCTGTACCTGGCACAGGGGCTGCTTTGTGGAGGGACTTTAATCCTTCCACCCAGAGGGTGGCTGGGCACTGGACAGGCTCCCCAGGGCAGTGGTCACAGCACCAAGGCTGACAGAGCTCAAAAAGCATTTGGACAACGCTCTCGGGCACTTGGTGTGACTCTTGGGGTATCCTCTGCAAGGCCAGGAGTTGGACTTCAGAGATTCTGATGGGTTCCTTCCAACTCAGCATGTTCTGTGATTCTATGATTCAGATCAACCTCAAAACATTTTATGAGGAACACAAGGTGAGACTAGAGCCCTGGAAGCAAATGGTGGCTTCTACAGGGTTAATGTCCAGCAGCCCTTGCCAAGGGAACCTCAGGGATATTTCCTTCTCCTGAGGGAAGATTTTCGTGTTCTTGTAGAAATGTTATATTCCTACTGCGATACAAATTGGGCAAATACTGTTTTTCTTTAGGATTTCCCTAAAATCTCATTCCAGAGTATACATATGTTTTACTTTTCCTGCCATTTGTATCTTAGTAGTGATCTGCCTGAGGAGGTTGCCTGCAATGTACTTCAAATAAAGAGAGAGAAAAAAAATGGAAAAGAAACACTGGCAAAGAAAAAGCTATGTGGGAGTTCTGAAATTCTGGGTTTGTGTATTACATTTTTGGCAAGAAATTCTCCTTTAGGTGGAAATAATTCTCCCAGAGAAGTTTTCTTCAAATGTTTATTTAGTGTAAGAAGTAATGGGTGTAGACTGAAGAGAGTCCTTGAGTCAGAGCTGGTTCACCTTTGCCATTCTCAGAGGACATGCAGCATGAGCTCCAACTTGCCTGCAAGTGACAGGGGTAAGATATGTCTCTTCTGGCTTGAAGAACAAAATTAACCTGCATATAGAACTGGCTAGAGAAAAAACTGCATAATGTTTGTATTACAACACTTCCTCTAAGGCTGCATTCATTTTCCTCTCCTTAATGAGGGCAGATGTTAAAACACAGAGAATGAAGAAGCATCTTGCAATTAAAGGTGAGAGTAGGATGACAGTGTACAAGGGAAAAGCATGAGATATTGCTGCTTGTACTGGGTCTCCAAGAGTTTGAGTCTATGGAGAGCTTTCCCTCGTGCTTTACTTTCTGAGGAAACTGCTGAATGCCATCTCTCTTATTATACCTGCAGAAACGCGTTTCTTTTCATGCTCATTCTCATATTCCATCTTGGAAAGTGAGGAGTGCTGAAGTACAAAACAACAGATTTCAGAAAGGAAGGCAGAAGTATGTCAGGGCTTCTTGCCATTCACTGTTCAGATGTTTACTTTTGTTATACAGTTAAGCCTTTATTTGTGTAACTGGCATTAAGATAATCATACAAAATTTGGGAAAGTGATATGCCTGCAGAGATAATGAAGCCACAATCTGAGCAAGGACTGAGAAGCACAACACGACCTGATGCTCTCCAAGGTGTTGCAGTCCTTCATTCAGCCTTGACATTTATTACCTCGGCTGCCATTGTCAGTAGCAGCTTTCCTTTCTGGCCAGATGCACTCTGGTGCGTGATATTTTCCTTGTGACAAAACTTGCTATAAACAAAGGAGATGGGAGATTAAAACAACAACCATATTCTTATCAAGGAATTGCTCCCTCAGACTATAGGCTGATAGTCACTGTGCTGTTATGCTTTGTATAAGGCCCAATAGGATGCTTTAAATCTCAGAGTACAATTTCTGTAAATATGTTTGTTGGAAAAGAGGAACAGACAAAATGCTATCACAACATAAAATGCTATTTTAATGGGGGAGAGTTGATTTAGATACCAAGTTTATGCTTTTCAGCACAGATGTAATCTACTCTGATCAGCACTGAGACATTTTTTCCCCTTACTTTAGGATTTCTAGAAGAAATGGTTTACAGAAGAGTGGTAAACCAGTCTGCTGTTTGGAAATGGAACTCAGATAAATCCATATGCCACTACAATGCTGTTAAGAAAGGTGATAGTGTTATAATAAAAAGGTTAAAACATCAGGAAATATGTCAAAACGTTTCTTTAAAATCAAACATGTAGTTGCTGCTTGGGTACACAGAATGGAGTGTATTTCTCACCTGGCATTTGTTTCAAACATTTGCCAGTCTGTGAGATCAGGTAGCATGCATATGAAATATAGTTATGGCATTCTCTGGTGCACTACATGCAGACAAGCAAATCTCTGTGTATCCATTTCAATAAAACAGGAACATTCCTCAAGTCCCTTTATTTACTGATCAAGCAAAGCTACTAAAGGCAAAAGAAAAGCAAACCATCCCCAGGCAAAGTAACAGCCTGAAATCTCTGACATGCAGTGTTAAAGCAAGACTGGCTTGTAAAGAAAGGCAAATATTTATTGATTTTAATGAGAGTAGTATACTTAGGAAAGAAGAATCTGGTGGCTGGGCTGAAGTGCATATTTTATCTCTATTTGTAGATGTTCAGAAGTATTGACAGGGATTGAAAATACCCATAACTGAGCAGAAATGATTGATGATGCCCCAATTTTGACCCATATAAAATGATGGCATAATGGATGAAGGAAATATCTATAACTTCTTTCAAAAATTTGAAATAACAAGAAAACTGCCCTGACTTCCCTTCATCACTGTGTAATGTGGGTTTATCATAACATTCAGCCTGTGCATATTTGTTGCTTCACATTCAAGCATAAAGAATTTATCATTTTCAGATGAAATGCAATGATTACATATGCCACTTTAATGGTCCTTATTTTCTCCTCACTGGATTTTCAAACAAAATCCAAAAGGAAGCTCACAGAGACACAAGTTGAGAGAGAAAGCCCCTGATGTTCTGTTCCCCAGGAAGGAGGGACACAGCAGCTTGTTCAGCTTCAGTGTGAGCTGTGATGTAGTGCAGGGAGTCCCTCCCTTCCATACGCTCTCCCAGGCAGTAGTTGCCATAAACAACCCTGTAATATTGTCATGTTGTAAGCACGCTAATCATGTCTCACATTTGGATGATAGCATAAACAGCATAAATGTCTGTTATTGCCACAATAACCGTTCCAGCACAAGAGCCAAGACAAGGAAGAATAGGAACTGAAGAAAATAAGCCTGTTATGCAGAGATCATTCTAGTTAACAGATGAAGCTCCAGCTCCAAGAAACTGCTTTTCCCTTTGCAACAACCTAATCAAACCTTCACTGCCTCTTGTTGAGGTGTGTTTCTACAGCACCATTTTTTTGTTCTGCTCTAAATCAATGATTTAACTGATTTATCTGGCTTTTAGATATGACTGTCATTTATTAGACTAGTGAAGGGATATGGGAGCAGACAGAACAATCAAAGAGAAGCAAGGTGAGAGGAAATGTGTGAAAAATGAAGCATTTTATGGAAAAGGTCCATGGAATAATAAGCTATTAAAAATTTCCCTGTGGTATTTTTTTATGCATACTACACAGCTTAATAGAGAATTGTAGTGTGTAATACAAGTTAAAATCACATAGAAATAACATGACCTTTTATTGGGAGTAAATGTTTTGTTAGAGCAAATTCTAGGACATTATATTTTATTTCTTTAGAAATTAAGTTTTTCTCCAGTAACTCAGAAATAAAACTGAAAAAACTCACTCAGCCAACCATCTTGAAGTGTATACCTGTTAAAAGTGCTAAGCAGATCCTCTTGGGTTGATTATTATCATTTTAACAGTGTAAACTTTTTAGTGTAAACTTTTTATTTATTTGAGATGCCGTTACATATTATGAATATAAAAAAACCCAGACATATAACTACAAGCAGTTGTGTAGTCAAGAAGAAATGCAAGTCAACGGAGTGAGCCTTCCTCTAATTTGGCAAAACAAAAGCTCACTCACTTTTCCCTGAGTTGACACAAAGCACCGGATTTCAAGCATAGAAAACAGCTGATTTTACCACTACCTCTCTGATCGTAATCTGAAGAGGCAGCCATATATAAATATATTTGTGCCTCTTTAGCATAAAAACTACGGAAATAATTTTTCTCTCTCATCTCTGTGCTTTCCTGTTCCCATCCAAATAAGCAAAGCAAGCTTGCTAGGAAGTATTCCTTTTGCTCGCTCTCCAGCCAAACCCAAACTGGTGTGTTGTCACTTGACCATGCCTAATCAAACCCACATCGATGACTGCACACAGACCTGTTTGTTCAGCCTGGTAGTTTGTCCCTGATGGATGGCTCTGATGGGGAGGGCAAATGGATACAGAGGTTTGGTAATGTGTGAATAAAAAACCCAATTAAGATCAAAATACCTTCCACCAAGTTAACATGCAAAGTGATGTGTTGAGTTAAATTACACCAAGGAATAAATGGCAAATGCCCGCTTATCTCGGTAAGTGGGGCTTTCATGAATAATCCAGTATGCTTGCTAATGATAATGAAAGTGCCTGTGTCTTATATATCAGAATTACTTCCCCTTTAGCCTCTGCAGGCTAAAAGCTTTGCCTATTGTTGCACAACAAGCCAGGATGAAGAGCAGCTAATGCAAGGCTTGATTTTTATGTTGACAGTCTACTGCAATTAGAGGTGAGTTCTTATTATTTGCTTTTCCACAAGCCCTCAAAAAAATGGTACTGCACACTTATGTCATAGTCAAAAATACATTTTTTATTTGTCAGCTAATGGGTATCTTTTAACAACACATATCTAAAAGTTAAAACCAGCCAAAAATCTGTAAAAAGCAATTCCACCAGTTACCTCTATGACACTGGCCTGGTGGGGTCATCAAAAGGGGAGTCCTGGCTTTAAATTCAAAATTCAGCTGATACATGTAGCATCTCACTAATTTGAAAGTTTGCATCAGGAAGGGTGAAGTCAAGTCCAGAGCTGGTGGGAAATAAACTCTCATTATAGAAAAAATATACTGACAGGAATAACCCTGCTGGATTACAAAAGGCAAGGCAGAGTGGCAATGGGAACAGACTATAGGTTAGCCAGTTTATTAGGGCTTCTAGAATCTGTAGCTTACCCAAGAGACATTTTAGTTACAGGCTAATGAACTGGAAAAGATATTTGAAGAAAAAGGATATCCTAGTTGATATAGTTCACAAAGCATTACTTAAGCCTCATGAGTCTGATGGACAACAAATTATTGTTGCAACAGCTCAAATCTAAAGAACATTTTTCTGTGTCATTTGTTTCCACTTGTTCTTCTTTGTCACCTAAAATCAAGTAAGTAGCTCAGCAGCATGGATTTACAGGCTGCATCAGTGACAAGCTCACTCTCCTACCATCTCCCTTGTACTTCTTTCCTGTCTGAAATCAAATGGGCAGGGACTACCTCTCTCAAACAACAGCAGATTTAACCTGGAGGAGCCTGCTCTTCACTACTCCAAGACCATTTCACCTTACTCTGGCAGCATACAAGAGCCTTAAACAGATGTAAAAGGGTAATTTAGACTCACTTTAATTCCCCTGTCATGTTGATGGTGGTGTATGCAGCCACTTCTGAGTAACCAACTATCCAGACCAATTTTATTGCATGCACAATATTGCTACAAATATATAACTTGGGATATTTGGTCCAGTTGCCAAGACAGAGGAAAATGTGCTAATTGCAGCATGGTCTCTACAGCATTCCCTGAGCTGGAAGACACGAAACCTGCACACATAGCATGGCCTGCCACTAGAAATTGTTTTGCCCTGTTATTGAGCATCATGGAATACTAGAATGGTTTGGGTTGGAATGGACTGTAAAGATCCTCTAGTTCCAAATTCACTGCCATAAGCAGGGACATTTCTCACTAGGCCAGGTTGCTCAAAGCCCCATCCAACCTGGTCTTGAACATTTCCAGCAACGGGACATCCACAGCTTCTCCAGGCAACCTGTGCCAGTGCCTCACCACCCCCACAGTAAAGAATTTCTCCCTAATATCTAATCCAAATCCCTCCTCCTTTAAAACCATTCCTCCCTGTCCTGTCACTATCTGCCCATGTCCAAAGTCATTCTCGCTCTTTTTTATAAGCCACTTCAAGGTCTGATACAATGTTACAGAAGAACATAAGCAAACCATACTGGAGTATACAAAACATCCAGATAATTTGGTATTCTGTTTCCACCAGTGGTCAAATGCAGATGATGAGGAACAGGATTAACCCTCCTCTGAGTCTCTCCCATCGTTCAACCCTTGGGAGCTCAAGGAATTCCTGAAACAGAGTTGGTTTCTTGGCACTGAGCATTACTTTGCAGATTTTTCATATGTAAGTTCATGCCATCTTCACCCAAATGCCTATAAACAACCAGCATACACAACATCCTTGGCAAAGAGCTCCTCAGGTCTATTACCATCTTCTGCATTTTGAATTTGGATTTGGGAAATGGTTCTCTATTGTGTTCTCTGCTCTTTTCCTCCACTTTCTAATGGTAGATTAACTCTTTTTTTTACTGCATTTGGGCACTGACTAGAAATTTTCATAAAATTATCTATTACAAACTCTATTCTCCAATACTACTAGTAAATTCAGAGTTTGTGTAAACTTAGGGGTATTTTTCCCCTCTCATGCTTGAGTTACATTAAATCTGCTGTTTTGTTATTATTAAGATCATTCACCAGTATTTCCTAACAGGAATTTTTTACTCTTTCATATAATTCAGTGTTATCTACAAAGTTCTTCATATCAGCTTTCCCAGATTGTTTATGAATATATTGCACAACATAGATCCTACCACTGATCTTGCAGAACTTTCCACCCTCTCTCCATTGCCAGATTATTCACTTACTCCACCACAGAATCACAGAACGGGTCAGGTTGGAAGGGACCACAGTGGCTCATCTGGTCCAACTTCCCTGCTCAGACAGGGTCATGCCAGAGCACATTGCACAGGATTGCATCCAGGTAATTCTTGAGCATCTCCAGTGAGGGAGACCCCACAAGCAATCTGGGCAATCCGTTCCAGTGCGTGGTCACCTACACAGTAAAGGAGTTCTTCCTCATATTCGGGTGGCATTTCCTGTGCATCACTTTGTGCCCATTGCCGCCTGTCCTATTGTTTGCCACCACCGAGAAGAGCCTGGATCCTTCCTCTTGACACCCTCCCTTCAGACACTTCTATCCTCTGAAAATGATCATTTAACATTTTTCTATCCATGCAAAGATCATTCCCCTCATGCCATCGTTGCAAGGTTTCATTAAGAGACTTCATACCTAACTCCAAATCCTCTGGAAATCAGGTGGACTACACCAGCTCAATCCCCCTAAACTGACTGTTCAGAGAGCTCTAAGAGGCTTGTGGGACAAGATTTCTCTTTACAAGAGGGATTGCACTCCTCACCAGGGTGCTATATTTCTTCAACATTTCTCTTATAGTTTCTCAAATCTAATCTGGAAAGCTTTAATTTTTTCCATTATGAATACAGTGGAATGGCTATGTTTGAATTATTAGTCTTTCATTGCCTATTTCATTTGTAAGTCACCTCTGCTGTAATGGTGGGTTATTTGGATGTGCCTACAGGATAAGGATTTGAATATCCTCTCATATAAGTTGTCTGTTGATCACATTGAACTGAATTCAGCACCATTGAAGAAAAGGGGATCTTAACCACTTGATTGGGTATAACAAGCACCAAATTAATTCTCGTCTCTTTATCACAGAAGCTGAGTGCTTTTTGTATGTTTTTCCTAGATTATAATTTTTATTGCTTTGTACAACTACTTGTGGGTTCATTCAATCTGAGTGGAAAACATCCTCAGTTTGAGATGTACTTAACTTACTCCTGATGCTTTATCTCCTGTGGTCCTGATGCATCACCTCATTCATTTGAATCCGGTCCTGCCACATCTATGCCTGTTCCACTGTTCTCTGCTCCACTGCTTAAAATCAGCACGTGCTGCAAGCCTGACTCTGTTTTGATGTCTACAGTCTCCTGGTCCCAGGGTGCCTTGTGTTTGTGTTACAACTGGTATTTCTTTTGTGCTGCACAGACCCCATATTTATAAATTCCCAGACCAAACAGAGCCTGGAAATGAGTACTCTCATTTTTAATTAGGTTTATTCCCTTTCTTTTTAATTTCTCAGTGACAGATATCTCCGCAATTAAGAAAACAGCTTTCTCTCTGAGAAATAGGTAAATGGTATTTCTTTGAATTCTCATGACAGAAATCTAAGGATTTACAGAGAATCTGCTCATGCCCCTCAAACAAATGAGTAACAGTGTGCAGACATGGAAAGCTGTTGCTCTGTGCACCACCTCAAGGCAAGCTATTCCCACAATTACCTTGCTGTCTTCTCATTATTCACTGGTAGGCTTTGTGAAAACTGGGAATGCATTTGGAAAAAGGAAGCTGCTTACAAACAGAGAGGACCAGAAAATCTAGTAAGATCAAACAGCCTTTATCTTTCCTGTGGAGCTCCTAGGAGGACAGAAAACCCTATCTTAGAGGGCTCCAAGGCCAGCTGTGGAACCAGGCACTTGAAAAAGGATCCCCAGAGTGATGCAAAGCCCTCAACACGCTCCCCTTTCGGGCTGTGCTGTTCCCCAGCCTCCAGCACCACTTTTGAGTGAAAACACAACTTCAGTCATTTGCGGTTTAGGTTAAGGATGCAAACTCTTTTCCTGCTTGTTACAGTTTGGAAAACAACAAAAATCAGTGTAAAGGAGCAATCTAGACATTTCCTTCCTGTAAGAGTTTCTTTTTTCATTCTGCCATAGAAAGGAGCAATTTGGTCCATGGACAGCAGAAGAGGGAAGGATTTCAAAAAGCTCTCATCAGTGGCCCAGCTCAGTTCCCAGTGAAAGAGCTGAGTCTGCAGAGCCTACTGAAATCAGCCAGCTGATGAGCACTGCTGAAAACACATCTTTGTCTCAGACAGACAGTGGTGGAGCTGTGCATAAAATTTCTGAAATTTACTTAGCCTAGAGGAGAGTCAGCAAGCCCTGTCTCTCAAATTGCATTGAGGGACAGCTCTTTTCTCCTTTTCTCATTACCATACCCTGATTAGAATTCAGTGTAAAGATTAGCGATAGCAGGACTGGTTCTGGTTGGACATTTTTAGGCCACAAATATGCTGTTACATAATCAGATTATTTAATCTTTTCATAAAGATGCATTTCTTTCTCATAAGAAGATACAGGGCTTGTTTGCTGCAAGAAGTAATTTTTATACTTTATTAATAGAAGTCTGGCTTGTTTATTCAGAGTCAAGGTTTTTATGACTCCTGAGCCAGTGATGCCCAGTAATTATATCTGTAGCTTTTGGCTCCTGTTGATTCAGTGCTGCCGTATTAGAAGGATTACTTTTATATATTGGTGAGCCAAAGAAGATTTTTCTTTTATGAATACTGAACTTCTGAGAGGTTTTTTGAATTAATAACAGTGGAATTAATGCTTTGAAGGCATTTTTATTAAAATGGTGATCTCAGTGGACACTATGCAGTAGCGGGGTTGAAAAGTAGAACATGTGTTGGAGAGGAAAATCCTAGGGTTTTTTACATTTGTTTTACTTACAGGTCAAGACAAAATGTCAAAAACGTCCCACATTTTCATGAAGCAATATATTATAAAATACTGAGAGCTCACAAGCGTCAAATTTCCTCTTAAGGATGCAAAAGAGTAAATGGTAAATTTGAAGGAAACCCTTTGGTCCCTTCCACACCGAAATGTTTTCATAAAACACTCTGAAGAATGTGATGAGATTGATACATTCTCCTGAAACATTTTAATTCATTCCAGCCTGCTCTTTCCAATGGAAATATCTTTGCCTGAGAAACTTGTGAGCAGTTGTATTGTGCAGTGAAACCATGGCTCGCTGCTGCAAAGACGTGCCTAACTCAGGAACATTTTGCTTGAGACGTGCTTCTGCCAGCTCGTGCAGCATCACCCTTGTGTCACGGTGGAGCCTTCACTGGAGCAGGCACTGCAGCTTAGGAGTGTCAGCCTCTGTGCACAGGAAACAAGCATGGGGCACAGGCAGCAGAGCAAAGACAGAGTCTGCAGCAGAGCAAAGACAAGCACCTGGGCTTGCTCTCAGGTCAGCGCCTCCATCAAAGGATTGCTCGTCCACCTTTGATTTGCTTTCAAGTCACGGGGTTTGGAGTTTCTGTTGAACTCCAGTTTTGTACAAAGGTCCCATCATTTTTAACTGCTAGTGTATCAGAAACTTATTTCCCTAGAGTTCCTTTTGGTTTATTTTTCTTAGATCACTGGAAACTGCCATTCACCTTCTGAGGTGAATTCTGAAGTGTTATAAAATTGTCCAGATTCCCTTAAATGCTTGAGTCTTCTCAAATAGGAGATGATCAGAGGACTTCTAATGGGAATCTAAACCACAGGGGATCAGATGCCTTCAGATATTGTTATGGGCACATCAAACACTTTCAATGTATAGAAAGTTATAACAATGGATCACACTAAGCAATAAATATTCTCTTCATTTTTCTTTAAGAGTTTTGCTACCACATGCAGAGTCCAAGTGCTTAATAACTGTTTTAATTGGGTGCAAAAATGCTTCTCTACATCAATATTTGTGATATAATGGTGAATTCACAGATAGTTCTCCTTCTATAAATATTACTACTATTCAATCCTTTTTTGAAGGTTTGTGATCCTATTTGCTACAGAGAATGTGCATTCTTGGGCAAAAGAGATTTCCCTTAGGGCAGGATAACAGCTAAATGAAATGTAAATGCAGGGATGGCATTAAGATATCATATATCACAATGCTATAAATATTTAAAGACACTCTACATTGTGTGTTATGATGTACATGTGAGTGAAACTGACCCAAATTTACACTGTATCAATGCAGAATTATGTGATGCTTTAAAAATACCATGCATTCCTATACATGGATAATATCCAGAGAGAGAATGTTATTTTAGGACAGCATTTCTAAACCAAATGGCAAATGGGTACATTTCCTCTTCATCCTCTAAGTCCAGAAATTAGGAAAGTGTTGCCACTTGCTACTCTTGCTGTCTAATGGCACATCCTTGGCCATAGCTTTTGCCTCAGTTTAGGAGATACTATTAGTTTGTTTGAAAATAGTGGAGAAATAAGGTGACTACTACAGTCAGAGCTAGTCAGGGACTCCTTAAGATCTCATTGAAAATATATTAGCAAGGATACCCACATAAGAGAAGAGTGTCTAAAAACTCATTTTCTTGGTTAGTTGCACATTGAAATGCACAGACAATTGAAAATGCCCCTGATCTGGACCTAGAGCCTATGTGTTTGTTCATGCCTAGCACGGAAAATCAGCAAAACACACTTTCTACAGTTATTTTTGAGGAGAGAACTTCTGCTTCTCCATCTCACAGCTGCTTTTCTCACCTGAGCCTATGCTCAGCAAACCCCCAGAATAAAACCTTCTGTTGTAAGAAACAACCCTATGTACCACATTTTGCACAACAAATGTTCAAATATCCATGACATTGACATGTATTATTTACTGCTTTTTTTCCTGGTTAAATTTTCATCTCTAAGACCTTGATTTCATTTTGCTGAATTCATGTTTTTCAAAACCTGCAGTTGTTTTACAAAAAAAGCTACAGATAAGTCGTCCTTTTAAAAATCCAGAACGTATGTAATCTGAAACAGACCACTTTTCATGATAAAGGCTTTTTTACAACTACTTAACCTCTTCTCCTGATTTACATAAAAGGTTTATATGATACCATCTAATTGCATGGCAATTTCTTTTTTCTTTTATACAGGAGTGAAGTATCAATTTTTTTTTTCTTTTTTCTTTTTTTTACTTTAAATTGAATAACAAATAACAAATCTGTGTTTTTGCAGCATGAAGTGAATATCCAGCTGATTGAAAAGGCTTAAAATTATTCCTTAGGAAATTCTGTATACTTTTTTTTTTTTAAAGAAATGTCCCCTTTCTACAAAATGGTTCCTCCAGATTAAGGTAGTCTTGCTGAAGTGGTTTTGGACATTGATTTACAATAGAGCTGTATATTGTTTGAAAGAAGGAGGTTTAGAGAGCAGTACTCAGAACAAAACTGCTATGGCTTTTATCAAGTCAATAACACGTTGCAAAAAGCCCTGTGCTACAAAACAGCTCCAGTTCCCTAATGGGAAACCCAGTGGCCTTCAATCTTGTGCCTTAATGTACCTGCTGTTTGAGCTCCTGTCTCCAGCCCCTAATCATGAGGGTGGTTTGAGCCAACACTTCTAACCTTGCAGTTGGTTAGCGATGAGCACGCAGGGACAGCAGGGCCATGGCCAAGCCATGGGAAACCAATCACTCCGAATCATCCGTCCCCAGCCCGGGTTCCTGAGCCTGTGGGAAGGATGCCAGGGAGGTGATGCCCTGCACAGGATTTGCCACCCACTCCTTTCAACACAATCTCCCGTTTCCCTTGTAATCCCCACAGCACCTTATGGCTGGAGATAGTAAATCTGCACCTATTATACAAGTAGATCTTAAACTAGTACATTTCTCCTGCCCACAGAAAGCACTAAGGAGGGAAGATGGTGGACCTGCAGCACCACCATCCCTTCCCTATCCACCCCTGCCTTCCTCTCAGCTTTTGCACATGGCAGCGTTGACTACCACTTCAGTACACTTCACGGTCCTCATCACATTAGGAGAACATAAATGACTACAGAGAGGAATTCTGGTGGGAGACAGGATTTCCACCAACCTCCTGAAGGGAATGGGGAGAAGGGAAGGAAGTTTTGCTTGCTCTGTGTTATGCCTTCACTCAAAACCTAGAGGCAGCCAGCAGCCAGGGAGAAGCAAGCCCAGGGTCTCTGTCCAGCAGCTTCCTCTATCTTTAACTTCCCATCTCTTTCTCCATGCTTCTGTTTATGAAATTGTAATGATAGTAGTAAAACAAATGCAAATAAATAATGGATGGACGAATACATCTTGGGATGAATAAATTATGGGAGTCATGCTGACTTTCAAGAGTTACTGCAGTTCATGCTTGAGAGGGGCTGTCATGGTGGGTTTCCCATGGAGCTGCCAGCCCTGGCACTGTGGTGCTGCAGGGAGCAGCCTGTCTGCACGGGCAGGGCCAGGGCTTTGCTGCTGGAGCACCTGCAGGCAGCATGGTGTGGGAGGTGTCTCCTGCAGCCAGGACTTCCCTGGCAGCTAGGACTGCAGGCTGGAAGAAAACACATTTCAAAGGAAAGAAAAACCCCACAGTAGTCCAGATTTGGCCAAAGGATTTAGACTTGCTGCTGGCAAGCAGAGAGAGCTGAGCAAGGCACCTGAAATCACTGACTTCCCAGCCTCCTCAGTAGCCCTTCTCCCAGCCATATGACCAGCCTCAAAAACGGATGGCTTCACTTTCCCTTTTTCCCTATGGGGTTTCCCACCTCTTCCCTTGTAGCTGAAGGAGAAAAATGAAGATTCTCTGCTAATGTAAAGTGCCATTGCTCCCTGGGCTTCAGGTTTTCCCAGCAGAGTGTCAGATGTTGATACAGCAACACAGAGTAATAGAATCAGATTTATTCCCCATTCGGAGATGGCCAAAACTATTGGAGAGTCTCTGATAAGGGAGTTGAATTAAGCCCAAGACTCAAAATGCTCTGGACCTCTTACTTCAAAATAGGAATGAGTCTGAAACAGTTCCTAATTCCTCTTTGTTGGGCCTGGCACCATTAAGCAATAGATCCCTTCCTGCATCCAGGGTTTTGGGAAATGAAATTTCAGCACCTGATATAAAGAGAAGAACTATTGTAACTGTCCTACTTTAGCTATGTCCCTAATTTAGGTGCACCCGAGCAACTGGCATTTCTCATTGTGCATAATTTCTTGCAGTCTTGATAAAGCTAATGCTATTGTGTGAGTTTTGGGGTTTGCTTTCATTTCAGGGTGAAAATTAGCCTGGTTTGTATCAAAGGTAAGGTTCATATCAGAAGGTCCCACCACATGTACCAGGTTTTGGCTCTATTCTGTGCAGACACACTGCGGTGCATGAAGGATGGACATTGCTCTTCCTCACTTCCTTGTACCCTCCCCTGTACTCAACACACAGAGCGAAACTTAGCTTTAATTTACATACAGTTTATGTAGAAACTGGCCCTCAAGCTCAAGCTGTGTGTATGTACTTCCCTGAGTATTTCCATTCCATTTCTTCAACACTGTTTTCATATTCTGGCCACGTTTAATCTTAATATGAATAAGGAACCCCCAAAATTATGTGATTTCCACCAAATTTTTTAATATAGACAGTCAGGTAGAAACGAAAGCCTACTCAGAGCCTGAACTGAGTGAAAGGCAACATGTGCTCACACATTATTAGACAGTGCAGAATTTGTGTGGAGAATGGGGGGACAGAGAGACAGAGACACGACAATAACACGAATAACATGACAATTTTGAATAACATGACAATTGGGAAAATACCCCACTAAATTTACACCTTCTAAAATCTTTGCTAAAATCAACCAATTATGATTGAAACCCAGTGCTTAAGGAAGACATTGTTGTCTCACCTTGGATCTTCATCTCCTCTCTCTATGCCTTTAAAACTAAATGGCAAAGTATTATGGAAGAACTGAAGGAACAGACACTGATCAGAACTGCAGCGGCCTCAGTACCTTGTCCACGCCCCTGGGATGTCCCTGTGTGCCCACAACTTTTAGTTTCAAGCCACTTCTCCTATGTCATCAAATTCAAAACACGAAAGGCAATCTTGTTTTTTTCACTCCTTAACAAAAGTCTGTCTGTTCTCGATAGTGTCTTATGAGCTTTGACATTCAACTCAGAGATTTACCTCTTGTAAACTCTCCAGTGAAGTAAAGGAGTAATTTTGTCTTGAGAAAACCTGATGGATTTTAAACTACTCAGTGCACCCTGAGACACTTGGTTAGTTTCTCCTGGTACTTTCATTGACAAAAAGATGCCAAATTTCAAGAAGGCAAAAAGTGATTCCAATTCGCTGGTCTTTTTGGTGGCAATTAAGAATGCATCACTACATTGATATTTTAGCTTTAAATCTTCAAAACTTGTGTCTTTAGTGTCATAGAATTCCTCAACTAAACTATTTTTTTCTTAAGTCCTCTCTTTAGGATTTAAAATTCCCCCAGTACAGATTCACAGTGGATATGATTTCCTTGAGTCCTGTGTGTGTTAATAACAAAATAATAGGGTTTTAATATTTGTAAATATAATGTAATAAAAATAATTAAAAAACCCTTTACCAGATACTCTCTAGTAACTTTAATAGTTTTAAAATATCCAGATAGATTACATTTTGCTGCAGAAATATGTGATAGGCAAACTAGCTCCAAGTTAATCCAGAAACACTGCATAAGGCTGAACACAGAAAAGCATACATTCCTGAGGAGTAGAATTTAGTTTCAGAAAGGGAACAATATAAAATTATTTATGTTACCGAATATGTAACTCACTGGTCTGAGAAAGATGCTCTTTAAATTTCTTATTAAGAAGCTGATATAATCTCATCTCTCTTAAAAAAATGAATGGAAAACATGTCTCCATTATTTTTGTGATCTGAATCATCTGCAATGTTATATTTTAAATCCTGGAAGAATTGTCCTGGGCAAACCAGATGATTCAAGGGCTGGTTAAATTAGAGAAACTGCATGTTTTAACATACTAATGGCTGAGTGTGCCTGCTTCACCACCAAAAAAAAAATATGAAATCAATCCTGAATATTTCAAATTTTTCTTGTTTTACTCAGGTGGTTTAGACAGAAGGTAAATATGAAACTAACATTTAACCAGAACAGCACTGCCTCTGCTCCTTACACAACCCAGCAGTGCCCAACTGGAACATCCCCTTTTCTTGTGTCGCACATCGTTCATTACGTGCTTCTTTTAAGAGCAACCTAGAATTTAAGACAAAAAAATGGGATTTCACCCATGTTTGCTGCAGTCGCTGGAGCACAAAAATGCCAAAGAGAAGCCCAGCAGCCTGTTTTCTTCAAACAAAAGCTGATTTGTGCTGGTAGGCCACACATGAGGATTGCTTAATGATTCATCAAAGTGTTTTTAAAACAGATGCAAAATTGGCAGCCAAGTGTGTGAGTGCTTTTGGATGGGGGTACAGGCAGGTGACCAAAATTATTCATTGTCTGACACTTATCTCCTTCCTCACTTATATATTGATCTCTGCCTGAGCTATTTCTAGCTGAAAGCAGCTGCAATGTGTGCTTTTGCACCCCATGCCATGGAGGCTGACTTCACTCATTGCCAGATTTTCTGGAGACCACTCAGCCTGAGTGTGCATTTTAGTTAAACCAGCCATTAATGCAGATGGAGAATGAACTTACAGCGGTACCTGGCACAGCAGAGAGCAGACTCTGTGAGAAATGCATCCAGCACTTTAGACACTTTAGATTCCTCAGGGACAGCTGCAACATCTTGGAGTGATCACTCCATGGTCGAGCCGTGGATCGTGGGTTAATTGGAAAGTTTGCTAATGCAATAGTTGTACGGGGGCTATGAAGAGCAACTCTGCTTCTTTGCACCCTTTTACTTCAGATGCTCTAACCCTCACTTTCCCAAAGTAAGAAAAGCCACTGGTATCCGAAAGCTGAAACAAAATTGGTTACAGATTTTAGGAGCCCTTTATTCTTTTTTCAGATTGATTAAACAGGTCAAAACCCCATCCAATTAAGTGAGAATTAAACAGGAGTTTCTCCTCAGGAAAGAAGGGAAAGACAATAGGACTGAGTTCAATGGTAATTCAAATCACAGGTAAAAACTAAGATGTTTTCCTTAGGGGATTTTCTTTATGTATTAACCAGCCAAATGGTTTAACAAGTTCTGACATGTATGTTTGTGCCAGATACCTGCACAGCTGGCATGCTTGGCAAACAAGCAGGTGCTTTTCTTGTCCTGGGCTCAGTTCACAAGAAATAAAATAGAAGTATCCTTTCAAAGCTTGAGCTTTTGAGGTGCAAAGGAGCAACAAATTATGATGACCACCACGTGGAGAGGGTTCCACACTTCTCTGCATGGAGTGGCTTTCCCCTCACTGGAGTTCAGTTCCTGTAAGAGAGCACAGGTTCCTCGAGGCAGCACAGCACAGCAGTGCTGGATGCTGTTTTCTAGCAAGTCAGGAGCCACAGGGGTTGTTTTGCCTGTTCTGACAATAGTCATCAGCAGCTAAGTGTGAATGCAATCAAATTTGACCAGTATGCAAGAAGAGGAGAGTGTAATTGTGTTTGATTTAGATATAAGTCTTTATTTAGATCCACCCCTACTGCAAAAGTGATTACCTGAGCATGAAACAGCTAATTTTCTGGGCTCTGAATATTACAGAGACTGGAAAATGCACAGCATATTGAAAAAATTGAATTGCAAGACCACACAATAGTAATCCTGTTTTCATCTTAATGTAAAAAAAAAGTGGTTTAAGGCTAGGGGCACACACCTTAATATCTACTAGACCCTTACTGTGGAGTCTTAGGCTATTACTTCGAGCTGTGAATTCTTCAATGTCTCCTGTGAAGGACAAAAAACCTGAATGTCTGAAGGTATCAAAACCCTTTGTTTCTAGGAAAGATAAATTTATCTGAAGAAGAATGTCATGTCGAATGTGACTGATAACATGTCAAATATGCATGTCACATTGGCCAAAAGAAATGAAAATCAAACCCCCTTCCCTGACAATGGTTTGCAACAGACTCCTCTCTGCTCTCATTCCTACACAGTAAACCAGCATTCTGCTCAACCAGAAGTGTCTGAATTCTGTAACAAAATTGTTGTACAATGTAATAGAATATCCCTTTCATAGTAATGCTTCTTTCTTGCAGACATTGCTCTAGAAACAAGTGTTTGCATCAGGGGTAGCTCAAATATCTACATATTGTACCTACATATCCCCGCTGGATTCTTTTTCCCCATTGGTTTGGTGCATACAACAACTGATCAGGAGAAAAGCTTAGGTGAGAGGTGAGTAGAGGGTCAGTACAGAACTTTGTGTTTGCAAAACCAGGCAGTTCCTCACAAGGGTGTGATCAGGGAGGGGGGCCAAACCCACCACAGGCAGCAGAGAAGCCCTGGGAAGGTTCCTGCCTAACTGTGCACCAGGTTTCACTCATGGGGAAAGCTCGTTCCTTGTCTCTGACTCCTGAAATTGTGTATGTGTAAAAGAACCAGGTTTTAATCATAATCTATCACAGCTGTGAAAACATCTGGCCAGTTAAATCTGGGCCCCCTGCTGTGCATCATAGCAGGAACTTTATGTAGCTCTTTCTTATTGAAGTGTCTAAAAATACAACGAAAGCTCTGGTCTGCTCCATCCCCTTTGGGCTCCTGCAAAGAACTGACACAAAAATGGATCAGCCTCTCTAGAGAAGGGTCTCACCACGGGCAGCCCTCAGGAGGCACAGGGTGCCATAGTTTACCTACAGCACAACATCTGTACCATGGGCAGGGAAAACAGGATGGGGCTGGGCTGCACACCAGGAAAACCTCATTGGCATTACACGTGAGCAGAGCTGTTTCTGGTTTATAGCTGAAACTAGTACTGGAAGGACAGAAAGAAGGATGGGCAGTAAGAAAAAATACTGCTGCCTAGTCTTCTAGGTTCATTTTGTTATGTCATTGGTTTTGGTAGTTATATAAAAATATAACTATTATAGTAATTAATATAGTTATTGGTTTACAATAATTATATTTCATTGTGATTTTATTGGGGTCTTTTATTTTCACTGGAGAAAGTGTGTCTCTCTAAATGTCCTTGATTGGTCATTTTCTGTTCAGTGCTTTTAAAAAAGTGATAAAGCCATTCAAATAGGGTTTCTATTTATAGTTTCAGCTGCCTTCTATCTAAGGTAATAAATTAATAATGACTTTGAGTGGGAAAATATATAATATACATACATATTCATATATAAATCATTTCATCAACCATATAACTCTATTCTTACTTTTCACTTCTCTACTCATAAAAATGAAGCTGAAAATTTATTACAAGAACCATATGAAAGCAATAAAATAAAATTATCATCAAACTAATTTTTATAGAAAATAGGAGTGTAAAATCACTTTGTGTGAGGCTTCTCTACTGCCAAACAATTTATCATTTAAGAAAAAAACAACTTTCTGCTGTGTTTAAGCATCTAATGCGTTCAACTTCTTGCGACCCGTGCAGGAATGGCAATAGGTTTTATTATTGTGAATTCAAAAAGCTTTACTCATCGTTGCCCATGCTGGCACAATCTGTCAGTGCCAGGGGTTGAGTAATTTGTCGGTTGTGGTGAGTTTGCAAGAGTTATCTCTTTCCTTTTATATTCTCCAGTTTCAGGCTTTTTGCATACACCTTCCTTTAGCTGAAAAATATCTCAATTTCCTAATACCCTAGGACTACTTCACCAGCCAGACTTTTGGGATACACTCAAACTTAATGCTTAAACCCCACAATTTAGGAAAGTAAAAACAAATTTAATGCTACACTGCTTTGCAGAGACTTTTAATTAAGTCGACCGAGTTAATATTTCAGATATTTCCCTTTAAGAAGCAACAGTGTTCACAGTGTTCACAGCGCACTCTGTGTGACCTAGGCTGCTTTTAGTGACACTTTATGGTCCTCGATTTATAGCATTATTTGATTTACAGCACAGGGAAGATCTATGAGCATCTCTGGACAGTAAATTCAAATTAGATCAGCCACGTTATTCCAGTTTGTTTCTCCTGTTTTATTACAGGATACTAAACAAGGCAAACATTCTTACCTAGCACCCCTATGCCTTATCCTACAACCCTAGTCCTAAAAATATGTTTCTTAACTGAAGTGGAATTCTTCCCTAGCCATGTGCCTAAGCTCCACGAAATCCAGTGTTGCATCATCAGAGGACACTACACCCTTCTGAGTCATTTTTATGCAATATAGTTGAAGGCAATCTTTTCTGTCCAAGCTCTGCTCTTGTAATAGCACGCGGTGTTATTTTAAAAATGCATATAAGTATTCATCTTGGCAGGCTAATAAAGTGCAGAGCTAAACCCTCCAGAATTTTTTAATATTAAAGTATTTAGTGGATGAAATTCTGTTTATTACTGAGCTAATTGTGGATAATTCTCTCCAGTTAGTAATAAACAGTACTGCAGACCACCTATTGTACATTTCCTTTCCTTTTTAAAGTTGTAGTCTGTAACAAAGTAGAAGGAAGGACTCACCACTTTTAATTTGAATTTAGTAGCCTTAGACTGTTGTAAAACACTTACTGGGATAGGGAGAGGAGAAGTGTGCACAGGAGGAAATAAAGCAAAAGGAACTAGAGGTGCAAAACCTTTTCCTTCTCATCAAAAAGAAGTAACTGTTGTTCACATAAGAGCATACTGCTTTAAGGATATGAATATCAGTCCCAAGAAAATTGTAAAAATATCAGGCTAGAGCATACCTTCTCTGAAGCTCAACATTTACAGAATGTGTTTTCTCCCTTTGCTAATTTTCTTAGCTCTTGGCTGTCTTCCCAGGCAGTAGTTTCTCAGGGTAGTGTGCTGTGATCTAAATGCTAGACTGGGTTGTAAGCTCACTTTAAGTGCAGAGTAAAAACCAGTGCTTTAAAGCCAGCGTTTCCTACCTATTAAGTGTACTGTTTCTCCTAAACAATTTGTGAATTTGCTCACAGCAGTCCCCCTGTTTCCCTGTGCAATTACTCTGTTACTGCTCTAGCAGACCCATCGACAGTGCTGAGACCCTTCACTCGTCACCAAACTCCCTGTTGGTGTCTCAGGAAATTTTGCTTCATTAATGACTGCTGGTTCAAAACCTTCACAGTCAGTTTTTCGTTCCTCCGAAATCATCGTGTCTCGTAACCTGAACAGAATTTCTTCCAGACTCTCTCAGGAGAGTTTAAGCAAGTGCCTGCTTGTCTTTTTTTTTTGTTTGTTTTTTATTTTTTTCATAGAAGTAGTCATAATAATGTTAGTGACCTGGTTACACCACAGTAAATCTGGACTTACTCCATTGCCTTTGAGGGAGCTAATCTGCATTTACCCCCGTATTAGTGAGCTGAAATCCAGCTCAGTGGGACTACTTGTGTGGAAGGTTTGGTCCTTGTAAAATCTCATAACGTTGTTTAACAGCTGCCACATAAATAGGAATGTAAACATAATCCTGAGCAACCGATGATATTTTTTAGCATCGTGCCGTAGAGCAGGAAAAGGATTTCATGATAGCACTGGGTCGGCTGTCAAAATTACAGTTAAAGCTTTGGTTTCACACACTAATCAAGCTGTATTAGCATTAATGACTGCTAGTCTTTTCTCTTTCCCCATTCCCCCAGGTCTAGTATATTGATGGAGCAAAAAGAGATAATGAATTGGACTGTCTGGTGTAAACAAACCAAACAACAGAGGCCTCTGCAAAGATTTTAAAGGGGACATTGCTTCACCTTCCTCAACGGAGAGAGCACAGCTCCAAAAACAGATCAAAGGATTTGGCGGGAGGTTCAAAGGGAAAAGAAGATGATTTTCTCCATTTAGTTATTTACCTTTTAATCCTTTCTTCTTCCTTTATACTGCAATCTCTCTTTCCTCCCTATCAGTGAGTTTGTTCTGGAAAAATGCCCTTCTGTTGAGGTCTTAACTGAAGGACAAAACCTGACAAGTCAGAGGTCAAAACTCAATCAGCTTTCCTTCTATGAGGTCTTTTGTCTGAAATGAAAAATATTATTTTCCTGCTATTTGAGAGCCTAACTGTTGTCTCTCCCAGCAGTTTCTGGGGCACTTGTATTTTAGATGCTTGTCAAAACCTGCTTCTCTCTCCTGCAAGTGGGAGCATGGCAGTTCCTAAGCCTTGCAGATGGGGACATAGCTTCAATTTAATCCGCAAAACTTTGGGTAGGTAGGAGAGCTCCTAAATCACTGCTGTGGTGAGCTCACAGTAGCAGCTTTTACAGGCACAGGGAACTAGTGACAGCACAAACTGGGAATGGCAATTAGAAGTCTAAGAAAAGAAATATGAGGCAGTAGTAAATATAGGTAAAAAAATGGATGTAGGACCAGAACCCCTTAACCAGACTGATAGTCACACCTCTGCCTGTAAAAAACAAATCAGTTATTCAGAGCAGCCCTTAAGGGAACAGCCAAAAACTTAGAATATACTGAGAAGGGCAGAGGATGATAAACTATTTCGGTCTTGGAAAGCAGATTCCTCTTCATTTCAATGCCCATCAGACTTCTCTGCTCACAGAATACTGAAAACAAAGCACAAGGTTTCAACTCCTTAATCAGAAACTATAGGTGTTAGAACGTGTAAGAGGAGATTAAATTGCCACAAAGCAGCAAGAGAAAGCTGTTTTCATCTGTTTCTTTTTTCTCATATTTTTAATTGTCTTTTTTTAATATAATTTTTAATCCATGTAATACTGCAATGTAAACAAAAACGTAACTACTGCCATGCACATTTTGGCCAGTCCCAGCCCAACCACCCCTATTTCCAGCTGATGGGAGGCAGCCCAATTCCATCCTAGAAGCCACAGATCCACATTAACATGGCAGGCCCAGGCTGGGTGGCTGATCTGTAGGACAGCATGTGGTGTCTGATATTGGTCACCATCTTCCCACAACTGCTGCCTCGGTGCTCTCTTTGGTTTGCTGGTTTTCCTGAAGTAGTTGATTTCCCTCAACTGAAAGGTGACTTCTACCTCACACACTGTGGTAATGTTTCCTTTTGAGTCAAATCTTTATTGAGCTATGGCCGTGAAAATTGAAGGAAAGCAACACCAAAGAGGAAGCAGACAAAATGCCACAGCCTGTAGTACTTTCAGAAAGCAAGGAGCACATCCATTTGCACTAATGCTAAACAGGTGCAGAACAAATACAGAAAGCTATTAAATCTAAATGGTATCTCTTAAAATACCCTCTTTGCACTATCAATAAAAAGAGTTGAGCAATGGAGACCTGGATCTTTCTTCTCCACACAGCCTACAGTGAATGAAATGGTCTCCATTTACCTAAGCTCCCCCATAAGACTCCAGCTAATAAAACCCCTCAACATTCTGTGTTTGTATTTATTTTTTTCATGTTCCCTAAAATCCTGCAATTTATGGAAGAGGAACCTTCTACTTGGCACATGTCTCCCCCTACCATGTGCTGCACACAAGCCTGTTTCAGTAATTAATATAAAGAAGAGAAAATCCCTTCTGTTTAATGGCTGTTTGACTCCAGATTCACTGTGTAAAACATAAGCACTCCAGAGAAAGTGAAATGTAGCCACAAACAGGCTGGCCCTCACTGAATCCTGAGCAATTTTTCTCTACAGTTACTTTCTAAAGAGCAATAAGCTGTTCAAGGGTAAGTCTTTTCATTTAACACAGGGAAGAAAAGCATTTATCTACCATTGCCAAACAACAAAGATTTGAGAACAAAACTGAAGTATACAAAGATAATAAATATACACATGATCTTGACAGCCAACTATTTATTGGCCTTCCTAAAATTAATGGCTAAGAATATGATTATGTTCTAGGTACATGCCCAGAAATATTGTTGTCTATGAGCTATTAAAAAAAAAGGATTTTTATGCTTCACAGAAGAAGCAACTACTATTGACTTATGTATCAGCTGAGAAGAGGGGAGTGAGTCAGCACACTGGAGGAATGGACCTCCACTCCCCATCATTCTGTGCTTGAGGATGATGGGTGCAAGGTTGGAAGTAAGCAAAAGCTCCTCATTTCTTGCCTCTGTGCAAGGAAGGCAGTCCCATGGTCCACTCAGGAGCTGTTACTAATAAAAACACCTCTGTAAAAGAACAAAGTATTCAGTCAATCTTTACTTCAGCATAATATGGAAATTACTGTAGTAGAGAAAATTTTAAGTACAATTAAAAACCTAATTATAAACCATCGTTAGGATTTTTGGAGTGGGGAAAAATAAAAAGGTTCTCAAAAAACAGTCCTTACTATTCACATCCCAAGAAGCCAGAATTAGTTTCCTTCCCTGTAGGCAGTTTAAGTGGAAAGGGCAAGGATTCCATAAACATTGTGACTGAACTGCCCTTTAACGTCTCAGAGACGGTGACTGAGCATACAGGCACTTGAAAGAAGTGTCTAGGGGAAATGCATGTTGTCACAGCCTCTGCAGAATATCTTCCTTGAATAAAGGAATTCAGTCTCAAAGCCTGCTACCAGCATCTTTTATTGACTTCGGTGAATGACTGCATACAATGTGAAACAGAAAAATGGGAAATAGAAAAAATGCATGGAAATACATATACGCTGGCACTTTTGCCTACTGACACGTTTGGGCACTATGGCCCCAATTTCCAGCGCCTGAATGTAGTTTCCCACTGTTTTACTCTTTCTTCTCAGGCCAGCCATGTCACACTTTGATGAGTCATCTTTTAGAGCAGTTTTCAGACTGTCCTAGCACGAAGCTGAAATCAAGAGCATCACCAGAAACAAGGACAGGCATGCCCTGATAAGTCTTATCTGTGCCATGCTGAACTCAGCTGCACTCCTGGAGTCCTAGAAGTGGCAGTGAAGCTATGTTCCCTGTCCCAAACCATGGAGAAGTCATTCCTATATAGCTCTTGGAACCACTCGTGCCCATGATGTGGGGTCTACCATGCAAATATGATAATTTTACAGCTTAATGTCAATAAGTGACCTAAAGTGATTCACTCAGTGTCATCTCATTTAAAAGTCAGGCAGTGCCACGCTTGCAGCATTGGCAGGACCAGCTGGAAAGGACAAGCTGTGACGTAAAGGACATGGGTGCAAGAGCTCGTGTGACACTGCACCCATGGCAGGCTTGTGGCACTGTGGTGGCAGGGGGGGCCACGGTGCTGCAACCAGCCCTGGTGTCCAAGGGTGGGGACACATACCAGAGGAGGGAAGAGGGAGAAAGTGGAGCTGGGAAAGCTCAATTGCTTCAGCTCTCCTGTAAGAAATCACTAACACTTTTTAGTGTGTAGTTGGGGGAAGGAAGGCACATCCCAGCAACCAGGGAGCAGAGTACTCATTGCATGGGGAAATGGGTGTCTCACATAAGTCCATGTTTTCCAAGGAGGTCCAAAAAGCATGTTTGATTTTAGGAGCTCATTACCTGCTTACTCAGAAATACTTTGATACAATTATATGTTTTCCAAAGCTGTCAGATTATAAATGAATAAACTGCTACAAGGTGGGCAATGCAAGCCTGAGCCAAGCTGATCTAAGCTGTATCACAACCTGCTTGAAAACACCCTTCCTGAACTGCATCATCCAGTGTCCAGTGTCAGAGGCATCCTCTGAAAGTGCCACATCAAATTCTTGCACGTTCTTCATCCACTTTGTTCATGGAAGGCCTTTACACCAGTTAGAGAGGCTGATCATGCCTACTTCTGCATTTAGAAAAGAAGTCCATGTGAGTAACCATTCAGCCAATGCTCTCAGCCAGGCCACTGCCCCCCAAAAGGGAACACTGCCTTGTCACTTTAACCTGCACCTCTGCATGGTGAGAAAGAGCAGCAACTAGAAACAGTCATGGGAGTGCTCTTTCTGATGTAATTAGAACAGGAAAGAGACCCTTAGGCTACTGGTTGGGTTTAGACTGATGACCAAGCCCAACTTCCCAGCAGATTCAATCAGATGAAAACGGTGGTGTCTCAAATCCTCATGCATTTGGCTCTCCAGGCCCAGAGGATTTTTGATCCACCTACCAGATAAGAAGCCAATAGATTCAAAATCAGAGCTTCCTCTGCCTTCATATTTAGTGTACCTGTTAGTGTACAAACTCTAAAACCTTGACTATCAAAGAAGAATATCAATGTCTTTCTGCATCGGACAAAGGGAAAGGGAGAAGGAAAAGCACATTTTACAGACTCCTATCTATGTTTAAAGGGCTCTTTTTAAATTTACACTTTGTGATTACTGTGACCTCTATGATAACTTACATTCCAATTCTTCAAATTTCAGAATGAATGAGACACCTCAAAGAAAACTGAGGTTTCAGGAAGTGATTCAGAAATTGGTATTATGACTTGTATTTGTTCAGACTTGTTCTTTCAGCTATATGTTTGTTTTTGCAGTTTAGCATATAAATGTCTGCTAAGTACCATCTCACTTTACCAACACGATTGGAAAACACAAGGGAAGGGAGAGGGGAGGGTTCATAGTGCTGCATCTCTGAACAGTAACAGGAAAGACCATTTTTCACCTGAAGCTTTCTGCAGTGTGTGTACTGCCCAGTTCAGAAGACATGACCCAGATTGAATGCCCTTCCATTCAAATAGCCAACTTCCACATTTCTAGAAAGTATTTTTAGAATGTTTCCTTTTCCCTCTTGCTGTTTAAAATCCTTTTCAAACCTCCTGGTTCTCTGGTTATGTTAGATGTCAGCCAGCCTCACAAGAATTCTTGACATGTTTCTCTAAAATGACCTTTATCTTACACTGAACAAAAAGCTTCAGAGAGTAAATATAAGGTCTTCCTTACCATTTCCATGTTTATCTTGCTGCAGGCTGCATCTGATCAAAAAACTGACACCATCCCCATTTCACAGGATTTTTTTCTTATTTAAGGAAAAGGCAAATAAAACAGCACAGCAGAATCAAGTCATAACAGATACTGATTGCACAGTCTCTCCCAGTCAGTAATGAATCACTTCCTCGGTGCTGTGAGAAAGGGGCATCGAGTTGCTGAAGGTGCAAAAGAAACCAACTAAGGGACATACTGAAATTGCTGTACTTGCTGGAGAGGACACCAAAAAAACCCAAAAGATACAGGAATTTCTATGGTTAGTAGTTGCTTTTCTTTTTTGTCATACAGAGTCCAGGCCATCTTGGAGGTTAAAAATTAAAGCTAGAATAACTGAGGGCAAATGAGTCCAGAAGATCATCCCACACAACCTGCAGTCTGGTGACCTCAGAAACCCTGCAGAGCCATGCACAAGGGCTTTATTTTTACCCTGGTTCACTCCCTGTGACTCTCTCAGTGTGCAGGTGCTCACAGCAAAGCTCTTCCAGGTCACAAGGCTTGGGCTCACGCCCCACAAATTGCTTTTGCAGCTGGCTCTTCTGGCTCTTCTGTAGATTCAGACAGTAATCAAAGGAAAACATCTGTCCCAATGTCTTGAACCAACTGCTATTCCTTATTTTGGAGCCATCCTATGAGGTGTAAGCGGTGGCTGTGATGCTTCTCACCTCTGCCCTGCACAGTTGTGAGCTGCTGGGTCCTGAAGGGTTCACACAGGGAGCGGCTCCAGCACGGTGGAAGATTTAAGTTCTGCAAGGTCCTGCTCTTGCATTAGCTAAAGTGATGACTCCTCCACACAGAGCAGCAGGATGGGGGTTTGGGTTTGCAGCTTTTGGATGCCTCATGCTGAAATAGGCCACATACAGACAGTGTTGTCATTTTTTATTAATCACAGGTAACGTAATTCTGGTCACTGCTACAGGCTGTTGTGTCGCTATATATAATCTTGCAACTTTCACACAATTTTTGCAAAGCAAAATGAGAATGAGGAACTAATCCCCTTCAAAATGTCTTACGGCTTTGAGGAAGAGAGCTTTATCTACGTGTCTAGGGGCTAATTGTTCAAGTCCCAGCTGTTCTGCCAACTGTGGTTAATATTTCTCTGCCCTTCACAACCCAAGACATTACATCCCATTGCACAGTAACTATTATTCCCCAGTTCTGCCGAAAAAGGAAGTCTAAAGTGGTTAGGACAGCATTGAAACCACGATTCACAGGCCAGTATGGACTCTCTCACAGACTGGGAATTCAAATCAGATGCTTCTAGAATAATTTGCTTCCTATATATCAAATTAATGTACTACTTTAAAATTTGTGTTGATACATCTCTTATTGCTGTACATTTTTGACTGGACTAAAAGCATCCAGCTTTCCAAGGATGAGCTGTGGCAGCCTCCATGCTTTATGGGGCTGTGATTCTTGGGCTGCAGCATGTGCTTCAGTGGTGCACCACCTCAAACCTGTACACAGACTGGGGTGCTCACTGGTGCTACTGACAAGGGTAGCACCTGACAAAAATGAGAGAATAACATTAAGCCCCCTTTGTCCTGGGCAGCTTCACTTGTATTCCCAGAAACAAGGTGATTGGGTCTGTGCAAAACCCAGAAAGATAAGGACTTAATATAATAAGCCTCTTCCCAGAACACAAAGTGTGGCAAATTAATGATACAGCCTGTCGCCTCTTGATACCAAATGAAATCCTGGCCAGCTCAAGCAGGGATTAAAATTTATTCCCAGCTAATTGATGTTTGGAGTCCCCACACTAGATTAATTAGTCTCAGCTCCAGCTTCTGCTTCGTGTCTTTGCCTGCACAGCTTTGAGGTAGTTTATTAGGTCAGAAACAAACTCTCTCTGTGGGTTTGTGCAGTGCCAAGCACGGCAGAATGCAGAGCCCCCCACCCCAGAAACTCCTGGTACTAAACCCACCATGGGGACTGCAACCAATTTCGTCTGAATTTGGAAACAATGGCAAATTTATTATAATATTACCCCGCAGGGTCAGGTTTGTGGGAGTGCACAGAGCAGCAGACAAAATAAAAGGCAGGGATTATTATCATTTAATGTTGTGGGCTTTGGTCTAATTTTCTGACAGTCACCATTTTGCTGCTGCTGGTGGTGGTGTAAAATAGTGAGTTGCCATGATCAAGCTTTGTCCCAAAGCACAACAAAACCAAATGTAATCACAGCTGATTGAAAGTACAGAGAAGGAAATAAATTTTAAGAGGCATCCCAGAGAATTTCAGGAGCTGCCATGCCTATCCATTTCCATATTTCTTCTTTCTAAAGGACTGGTGACTGGAAAATCAAATGGTTTAGTTCCAGGCTGGGAGAAAAAGGACAATTATTGTGATTTTTTTCAATTAATCAAAATTTTTGCAACACAAGTTCACAGTCAAAACATGGCAATAAATTATAAATGTTTCCACTCTGTTAATTTATGCAGAGACATTTTAAATAAGAGCAAAACCCAAGGCACTGCATTCTGCAGCTGTTCAACAAGACATTTAGATGTTTTCCAAAAAAATTCTCCTCAATTTTAAATTAAGTTTCTTCAAAGTAGAAGATATAATGGGGACGGGAGAAGAACTACCAGACAGAAATGTTTTTTCTTCACAATAACTGTTTCAATAAAACATTTTTTCATTAGCTTTGAGTATACGTGCTTCTTTAAAATTATCAGGAGAAAAAGATGGAAGTCCGAAGGACTGCATGATATTAGAATAAAATTCCGGTCGATGAAATACAACAGACAATTCTTTCTGATTTAGTTGGTACCACTTTTCCCTTTGGGGGACTGTTTACCCCCAACCAAAACAACCCTGTCTCAGTTTACGAGAAATTCAAGACAAGCTGCTATAACAAACTGCCAATTGCAATTCAGTCGGGATTTCATCCTTCTCCAAAAAACAGCCGTCATAAAATTTTTACATTAGAAAATACATCCTGTTACTGTACTTTAGGGTTT
The DNA here is from genome assembly GCA_013396655.1 of Campylorhamphus procurvoides. Lineage (NCBI taxonomy): Eukaryota > Metazoa > Chordata > Aves > Passeriformes > Dendrocolaptidae > Campylorhamphus > Campylorhamphus procurvoides. Next base: position 408,137 of record WBMV01001910.1, read on the forward strand.
CATATTATTCCAGCTATTTCTTCCATTACCAGCCCTCAGTCTGCCAATTCTGTCTCAGCAGCCTGAAGGCGAAGTCTCTCTCGGAACATCTCCATGTTGTACTCAAAGTGTTTCCAGAGCAATAATTATGTTGTTCTGCGCCCTGTATGGAATCTGTAAAGTGTTTCTTCTCCCTGCACAATCCCACCTTATGGCCATTCTGCATACCTGTTCCTGCCCTTCCTTAACATGGTAGAGGGAGCCACTTACAATAAAACTGGTACCACCTGTAGCCTCCCTTCCACAGCCTCAGAAGGTCACTGTCTTCAAGAGACACACTTTACTGGTGCCTTCAGAGCCATGCTTTGTATTCACAATCATTATGTGTACCCAGTAACATTTCCTAAGTGAAGGTTAAAAACTTTATCTCATTTACAACGCAAAAAGATGGGGCTGTAGGCACACATCTGTACCATCTGTGTGGTAATCCTGCAGGCATCACACAAAGGTGGTCACAGCAGCAGCAGCTGGCTTTGTAAAGGAGGAGGGTTGCCAGGGAAATATTCAGCAGGGTTTAGTTGTCTGAACTGGAAGCAGGAAAATGTGACTGTAGGCAACTGCAGATAAGCTGGATTGTATGGGTCATGGACTAAGAATTACTGGTAGAGTCCAAAAATAAGTTTGATATCCAGTAATACTCAGAAGTTTACAAACTGCCTCATAAAACTTTAATTTTTACAGTCACTGTCTTCACTACACTCAAAAACATAAGAAGGCCAAGAAGAAAAAGCGAGTTTTTGCTGCAGTCTCTCATTCCTTGAAATCCATGGAGCAAAGTGCAAACGTTTCTCTCTGCACCCTTCTCAGAAGGTCAGGAAAGGGAGAAGGGGGTATTTGCAGGGAGACTGCCTTCTCGCTCCAGTACCGGCTTTTCGAGGAGCTAGTGCATAATACAAAGTTTATCCTGACAAGTCATTTGAATATTGCTCTCTGAAAGCATGAAGGGCTGCAGTTCAACCTCCGGCACTGATAACAGCGCTGCGTGCACTGGAGCCAATTCCCAGGCGCCAGAAGCTCTGCCAGGAGGGGCTCCTTCAGAGTATTTGTAAACACCTACACACGCCACTGAAGAGGATTACAGAGATTTATGAAAGGGGGAAAAAAATGCCTACAAACCCAAGCATTTTCTTATTAGATACGGTGGGGGTTTTTTTCTTTTTGGAGTTTTCATTTCTGGATAGCAGAAATAGAAATATGGTAAACACACTTTCTTGATTAAATGACTTGCACCTGCTGGCAGATAAACTCAGCTTATTTCATCCAACTGTTCTATCACCTATTCTGATTAGTATAGCTATGTTCCATAGGATTTAAGGAAATTTCAATGTATTTTCTTATTCTGAATTTTTGTGCTTCACATTTTGCTGATAAAAGAGCAACATGGGTTGTTGATTAATAAGTATGGTGTAATTCTCAGATGCATTTATTAAATCACTCTTCTCCTACAGTCTTTCAGCAGACATACAAATAGAAAGAACAAGGGAAGCAACACATAATATTTGTAATAAAATAGTCCAAATTACGATACTTTAAAATGTTTACATAATACTAATATGGTGTTTGATCATGAGAGATAAGAAAAATAAATAACAGGGCTTTCCTTACTATACTTTAGAGAGAAAAAAAAAGAAGATATATTTAAAACCAAAATTCTGTACAACTTTCCACTCCTATCTTCTACCTGATGTTCTTCTACCTGGAAAACTCACTGTCTTAAAGCATCACCCCAGGGCCCACAAGTAGGAACCATTTCAAATGACACACGGAGAGTTAAATACATAAGCACTCAGCTACTCTATCGCATAAAGGAGGCCCTCAAGACAGATTCAACATGGCAATTATCCACAAGAGCCTCTGAAACATGAGCAGATCCAGTTGATTTCAATCTGAACCTGGCTTATCAGCTAAAAAAGATGTGTATCAGATGTGCTAGTTTATGAATTAAAAATATTTCTCATTTTCTACCTCTCCTTCTCTCCTGCCACCTGAATGACAGAGCCTCTGGCAGGATTATGAAACTTTAGCTATGTTATCTTCTTTCTATGCACCTTGACCAGTACAGGGGTTTTGAAGGCCAAACTTCCTTGCATGGAAAGCTGATAGAACTGGGAGGAACAGGTGCACTGCACATTTCTGTACTGAGATTCAAATAACGTGTCATTTGCAGTCTTAGAAACAAATGATGACATAAGCAGCACTTGATTTGATTTCCTTTTAATGGAAGATACAACGCCATCAATGTATTTATAAAAATGCATACACTCCCCTCTCATTTTACTCAGCACTTACTTGCGGGGATATGCTAAAGGAAATTCATTTTCTTATATCAGATGTACAAAGAAAACATCTTTGGGTTGTTATAACCAAGAACCATAGAAAAATATGACTCTTTCCCACCAAGAAAAAATATGTCAACTTTGCCAATGTTAAATAATTTCTGTCTTGGTTCTCTGAAAACGCGATTACAAAAATAGCTCCTAATTCAGCAACAAATCCACTCCTGAAGTGTGATCAGAGTCACATCAGCTGAACTTTAGTGATAAAAGCAAGTTTTCCTCAAGTCAGACTCTAGAGCAGTAACAGGTAAGAGCGTGTGCTCTGGAATCCAAGACAGAAGTCTGATCTCCTGTTAAATGAAGAAGTCCTGAAGGGCAGCGCCTGGAGGGTGCCAAGGTCCCTGCATCCCTGGTTCATGGCAGGGGCAGTGCAGGGGCTCAGCAGTGTGGGGTGTCACTCAGAAACTTTGCAGCTCTGGCTGTCATTTCTTATCAAGTAGAGACAGATGCAGTTGAGACTGTTAATGAGGTATAAAGGCTACTTCTCCACACAGTCGCAGGATCAAAGTATGCTTATTTACCTCTGATTTTATGTGTTACTTTTCTGTGTGCCAGCTGTTAATCAAACACAGCCGCTCCTGCATGTGCACAGAGGCGAACAAGAGCTCCAGGGCTATATATGCAGGCATTTTAGTAGCTTCTAAAAAAAGTATGTAAGAACTTCACTTAACAAGCTAACAATTACAGCAGAGGACTGCAGGGCCTTCCTAAAATTATCTATAGCAGCAAGGGAGGAGGGAGCCTTCTTTAGCAAGAGGGAACTCTGGAGGGAGAGTAGCTGTAGCAGCTCTTCATTTAACAGCTTCTTAGCCTCTGAAATTCCCTTAATTAACAGACTGAAGAAGAATGAAAGAAGTTACAGAGCTACAGCTAGCCCTGCCACCCCTAAACACTAATCCCTTTATTCTCCTGTCAGTTGGTTAGTCAGGTGAGACAAAATGTTTGTCAGTGTGTGTACAATGAGTCCACCTATACTCAGCAGAACTCTCACTGTCTTTGATGGGCCCTGGGCTAAGTTTTGACCACAAACATCAGTACCTGGTCTTGGGATGATCAGAAGCCAACCACACAACTTGGAAAACATCATAATCAGGACAGCTCTTGACTTGGTCTTGAGCCACCATGAGTTGGCCACCAATACCCTTACTCAAACAAAATTGTAACCTCAGTTCCTCTGCAAAATCATGGAAATAAATGTTTCTATGTGACGTGTATGTCCAGGCCAGCCCAGCCCAGGTGAAAGCACTGGGTGGGGGGATTCCCCTGGAGAATCCTCTATATCCCACACGAAGGACAAGGGAACAGTGATCTGGATGAGCATACACCTTCCTTTCAGAAACCTCTCTGTTGGTAATGGAAACAGGGCATCACCCTGAGGAGGAGAAAAGGCAGCTCAGTTTCACTGCCTCTACAGAGATAGTGCTATTTACTAGTTTAGCCACTAAACTGTAAACACAGAATCATAAACATAAATATCTGCTGGAAATACTACACAAGAGTTTCATTTTAGTAACTGTTGTTTGGCTATGTTCAATTAAGTAGATTAAAATTCCTTCTCTGTAGTCATTTCTCATTGCTTTCAAGGCCATCATCCCTCACTCAGGATCACGGAAGTGGGAACTGCATTGATGGCAATGCTTTCACAGTTTGTATGGCATAGAGAGTCTTCATACAAGGAAGAAAGGAATTATACATTAATAAGATAGGGAAGGCACAAGGGAAAGGAAAGAGATTTAGCACAGCATTTCAAATGTTTTAATAAATAATAAATTTACACTGAAATGTCACTTTAGTGAGTTTCCCTGAAGGACAATGTATTCTTTGTCTGATGTGTATGTGAAAAGCCAGAATACACTGTTATGTTTGCACAGCATTTCTAAGGAAAAATACTGATTGGAGCACAAATAATTTCAATTTTTACTATTACAGCTCTTTTCACATAGTCTTTCTTGGATCAGCATATTGTAGAGAGAAAAATTAAATGGTACAAATGTACACTGTAAGCCAGAGATCTCATTCAGAGTCCCTACAAATGTGAAATCTAGAAAAACCTGGGCTGTTATTATTTTGAAATTGAAACAACTTTATGCTCTACTGATTTTTTAATGCAGCAGATCTTGGAGAGAAGATGTAAGTTGATGCCATGCAGAGATGCAAGAAAATATTTTTTGAAGTGGAAGAATCAGATAAATCATGAATCACCAGTGTCACTGCTAAATCTGCGCATGTTCTCCTTGCTATTTTTAGATCACTGACCACCATCCTCCCATCCTTGCCCAAGGATTTTAAGCACTGTTTTCAAAGACTCATAAACCAACGAGACAATCAAACATGAGAAATCAGCATAATCACCCCAGTACTTTCAGACTTTCTTTTCTGCTCCGAGCTGCAATTTTCCATTTAAAGCACGAATCCATCCCAAAATTTAGAGCTTTAAGCCAAAAACGATTTGCAGATTCAGTTACAAAACAAGTGATTGATGGATGGATGTAAAAATCAATAGCAATGGATATAAGTCATCAGGGATAAGCCGACTATCAATGATACTGAGAACTCCATCTAGTTTTTGCTTCCACAGAAAAGATTCAACCATGCTAAAAGCAGATACTGTAGTTAGTACATTTGATGTTGTTTTACAGATAACTCTCTTTGGAAGATAGATTCTAAACAGTCTATCCTTATGCATATTCCAGCTACATTTCAACATTGTATTCTTATGGATTTAGATCTTAACAGTGTTAAATTCAACAAGATCCAATAAACTGCATGCTTAGAGGAGCAAATACTTTTTTAAAAACCCTTCTTTTCTAAAATGTGCTGCCATTGTACTACTGTAATCATTGTGGATCTGAGTCATCTGGACATAGCATAATTTTCTTAAACTTTCTGCAATAACCCGAGACAGTATAAAAACCAAAGTAAACTCTTTACAGCAGACAGCAAAACTATTGTTGTCTTTTCACCCTCCTCCTCCCAATTTCTGCTTTCTCACCCCAACCCATCAGATATTTTATAACCACTGAATCATAATGATGTAGGTTAGAAGGGACCTCTGGAGGTCATTTGGTCCATTGCACCATCACCAGCTTCTAAGTCAGATCCAGCTTCAAAACTAGACCAAATTACTGAGGGTCATGGCCCCTCCAGTGCTGAATATCTCTAAGGACAGAGATTCTACAACCTTCCTGGGCAGCCTTATTAAAGGATCGTCCAACCTCATTTTTTTTTCTAGAGTCTACCTGTAATTATCCTTGCTGTAAGTTGTGCCTTCCTTGAGCCCACACACTCTTTTAGTTCCCTTTAGGAGTGATTTAGGCAAAATCTGGGTACAACACAAGAACTTCTGCTGCTTTGGACAACTGTGGCATTGAAATAGTCCTTGCTAATTGCATTCAGAATTTCTTCCAAAATACATTTTTCAAGTTTGTACTCTCTCAGGCTTTAAGCCACCTGAGGCTTTGCTGTCACATAGACTTCATGATTGCATTCTGGCATCTTTGATCAGCCTATTGGAAGACGCATACCTGGTTGGCAGGGAAACAAGTTTTCATTGCTAATACTGAGATCTACATCATTTAGCCTGATTTTTTTAGCAAAGGGAAGATTAAGATATCTTAATCAGTCTGAAGTCCCTAGAAAGAAGTTCTTGAAAGAAGTTAATACCTCCCTCAGAGGAAGAGGAGAAAAAACACTGGTTGAGAGATGCCAAGTTATTTTCTGCATAAAGCTCATATAGCCCAAGGGAGAATATGGAATGGCAGCAAAAGAGAAGGACTGTTTTTAAAAGAAAACATTGCTGAAGCAGTATTTCATATAAGTGAGATTATAGCTATAAGTAGGTATGTTTAGATCTCAGATGTTGCTGTGGCAAAGAAGCACTGAGATAACCAAAAGAGCCAAGGACAACTCAGAGAGAGATGGTGTGCCACTTCACTGACCTTTGTCACCTGATTTACACAGCAATAGGAATGACAGCTGAGTGAGAGCTGTCCTTCACATTCTTCTTTTTTTCCGTTGAATGTTTGGTTGGGTGTTTCTGTAAGGGGGGGAAAATGGATTCTATGTATTGACAGTTTGACATAACAGTTTAGACTAGCCACTGCACCTTGTAAAATAATTAGTCTGGAAGTGAAGAATCAAGCTCAAGAATGTGTTAAATGGAGCAATCATCCAGCAAAGTGAACAGGGAAAGGATTTTGCAGTTACAGGGAAAGAATCGCTGAAACATCCATCTGTCCACTACATAAATGCAATAAAGAAGGTAAATGAAATACTGTTTTTCTACATGTTCTGCTGTGCAATCAGAATAAAAACAAGAGAGCTTACAGGAGACACTGTATTAGTCCCACTGCTTGCTTTATGGAGCACCATGCCTTCTGAGAGCTTCTAAAGCAATAAAAATAACACCAGGTCTCAACATCATAAGGCAATTTCTGTGGAGATGGCGATACACTTCTATGAAAAAAAAGAAGATTGCAATGTGGCCTAACAGAACTGAAAACTCAGAAAAGGACTAGTAAAACTGATAGAAATAAAGTTTTAATGCTAGCAAGGCATTGACAAGCATGGAGAAATAGCTTCAGGTAGCCCACTCATTGTTTGACTAATAAACTCAGATAGCGATTCCACTCAAACACCAGCAGTCACAGAAAATAAATTACCAAATAACAAAAACAAAGAGAAAATGAATTCAACAACTGCAAGTGGTGGTTTGTTTACGTTGGTGAGAAGGCAGAAAACACGCCTAATAAAAAAGTCATCTGCACATGCAGACCTCTGACTGTAGGCAGTATATCCTGGGGCAGCACTGAAAATGCTCAATTTCATAGTTATGAAATAGTTGACAAGCTGATTAGCAGGAGACAAAGGCCGAATTTAAAAAAAGAATGGCTTATTGATTTGTGATCAACCTCTCATCAGCATTATCTCAAACCCCCTCAGCAAGCAGACTTTCATGCCATGGGCTCCCTAAGGTAAGGCTCTGCTCTGCTAAGGGAAAGGTCCTGTCCTGTCAGGATCACTCAGGACTGCTGTCCCCTCAGCTCTGTGCTCTGGACCAAAGCACAGCATGCAGGGACAGCAGACAGGAGTGTCCCTTCCAGAGCGCATTCCTAATTGCATCCCTGACCTGCTCTAACCAGAGCGCATCCCTGATCTGCATCCCTGACCCGCCCTAAACCAATGCTTGTGCCCATGTGGATCTGAACGAGCTCCTGCTGAGTGGTACAGCTCCATCTACTGATGCAGGAACTCCCCGGGCAGCAGAACCACTCTGCTGCCAGGGTTTCAGCAAACATTTCTGGTTCAGTAGGAGCGTCGCTATCATTAAAAGGCGTTCAAGGACAGGAGCACAAGGAGCAGGGACATTTAAGGGCATGATGTTAAGAAGCCTGAAAAAACGTAGCTCAGGTTCACACAAATGACAAGAGAGGTTGCTCAGGACTTCTGCAGAAGTAGCATGGCACAAAGTTCTGAATAGCCTCAACCAAAGGCAAAAATCCACTAGTTAACACTCCTTTGAAGTCACACCAGGGATTAATTTGACCCCTAGTGGAATGGGAGTATAATCAAATTACATTAAGGGAAAGGGCTTTAATTAACACTTAACTACAGTTATGTTATTTTCATTATATTATTGTATTTTTGTTATGTATGACTTATTCTTCATTCAGTGTTATTATGGTAATAGTCCCTAAGTTGTGTAAGATTTTATTAGCACTTTGTCTTATTTGACGGCTTTATTCATGCACCTACTCAAGAGATTTTATAATTGCATTATAATATTAGTAATTACTAATATATTCCTAGATGAACACTAGAGTAAGGCATTGTAAAAATATAATTGAAGGAAAAGGAACCTAATTTATTTTTACACTTCAGATGTGATTCTGCTTCCAGCAAGTATCAAGAAAATATCATAGCTGAGGACCTCGTGTGGAAACACAGAAAACTTTTTCAGTGGTCTGCTAAATCCCACATTTCAGATTAATCTCAAGAGGGGAGGAACAACTTCTGCTGATTTTGGTGATGATGCTAAGGTCCACCAGTATCCCTAGGGAATGATATTCTGCTTCCCTGGCAAGCTACCTCAAACCCTCAGGTTTTCCTGTTAACTGAGGAAAAACTCTTTTCACGCTCCTCTAACCCCCACTCTCAGACTAAAGCTCAGATACAGTGTCTCATGTGGGGAGTGGCTATTTTGGCACCATACATCCAAGCTGGCAGATACTAACTTCACAATGAAAACGCCTGTACCATCAAACGTTCTGTGCTGAAACAGGCACCAGAGGAGAATGGACAAACGTTTTAGCAGTAACTCACAAAAAAAAGCAGGCAGGTAGATGAACAAACCAAGATACTGCTGAAGAAACACAGCTGCCGAATGCAAGTTTGCAGTCAGGCTTTCTCTCCACAGGTGCAACAACACTGACACCTATATGTGGACATAGGGTGGAAGGGAAAGACGTGTGTGCCTCAGTTTTGGCTATGCCAGTTCTTCCAGCATCTTCCTGAGCAGAGGCACAGCTAGACCCTATGCTGAGAAACCCCAGATGCAGGGGGAACACCCCTTTCCTTGCAGATCCTTGGAGACTCCACAGAGCAGAGACTCACTCCCACAACGCACTGTAAGTGCTCAAGCCCAGACTGTCAGAGCCTTGAACCCTGTTTTCCATCATTCTTTAGGATTGTCATCTGTTCCTTGAGAAACAATCATTTCAGTCTTGCCTGAAAGATGTTCTCCTTACTCCTATGGAGGTATTTTACTTTTCTACAAGAAATTAATTGCCTCCTTTACTTTTGAACTTCTTCATCTCTGTCTTTCCTGCTCATACACTCTGACTTGACTGGTCTTCGTGTAGATCCCTACAGAGTTCTCCAGGTGATGATGCTGCCAAGCAGATAAGCCTCCTGGAAAACCCTTCCTATGGTCACTCCCACCAGATTAAACCATTTGGAGTTTCTCCAGCTAAATCCTATATTGTCTCCTCTATGGCTTCTAGGTCACACTCTTTGTTCAGAATTTTGCACCACAATTCCACATTGGGCTTATTTCACTTGGGGAAATCAGGCAGCTCCCAGCTAGAACTGGATTTCACACACCAAAACTTTTCAAGCCACACCTTTAAAAGGAAGACAAATTGTATTTTCCTTATGTAATCTTCCCCTGTCATTGTAATTAGCAGCAAAGAGCAGTTACATTAATACCATGAAGCTGAATAAGCAGGTTGCTATAAGTTTCTCCTGGGAGAAAAAAAGAGACATGAGTATATCTTTCAGTAATGGAAATTTCTTTTTTAAATGTCACTGTGATTTCCACACCTTTATTATCTGTGTGACTTTCTGAGTGCAGCAAGAGCTGGCTGTTCCCTTAGGAATGGGAGCTGGGGGCAGAGGGGGATACCCATGGGAGGGTGGTCTGTCAGGGCAGAGTTTGGCACAGCTCTGGGGGGATGGAGACCAGCCCAGCTGGTGTGTTGCTGGGGCAGGGGCTGTCCTTTCCATGAAGCAGCCCGTCTTTCTCAATCATCCACTGCTCCTGTGCAGTCTGCCAGCAGAGACAGGCAAGCTGAGCGATGGATATAGACAGGCAGTGGAGACTGGCTGCCCTCAGCCCCTGCAGCCATGCTCAGCACAGCCAGGTCTGTGCCAGCTCACCTTTTGGTACAGTGTCTGTGGACATTCTGTGCAGGAGGGGAAGAAAGAGAGAAAGACAAACACTTATTTCCACATGGGGAAATGAGGTATGGAGAATCCCCACTCCAAATCCAAACTGAGATGGGAAAAGGCTCAGCCTGACAAATGCAATGTCACCAGTGCTTCAGATGAATAGATTCATCAGCAGAGTCATGTTTTTGCCAGTTGCTTGTACACCAGAACTGGGGGGAAAGCAAGGGGAACTGAAGAGACAGATATGAAACACAGTGGTTTTTCCATGGCTTTGAAGTTTCATCAACATGCAGACATCTGACTGCAGGACTGGCCGTACCACTGACCAGATTGAAAACTGGCACTGCGGTACCTCTCATGTGGCAACTTCAAAACCCACGACCAGCCTAACAGTGCTGTTTGGGACAGAAAACCATGGCTCTCCTGACCCTCCTTGGCCACACCAGAAAGAGGGATTACATGTACATGGTGGTCCTGCTGCAGCCACTGTGTGCTGCACACTGAACTGACACAGCTCACAGTGCAGGGCTGCCAGGAGCACAGCCCATGCCATGAACTAACAAGCGGATACCCTGCCTTGGCTAATGTCTGAATTTATTCCTCCTCAGACAGACAAGGGCCTGCATTAAGTAAAAAGCTTAATGAATACCTTAAATAATGAAAATAACACACCAATGTTACTTACAGCACATGGGGATGTGGCCTGGTTATTTCTTTTTTCTGCTAAAAACTTTGAGACTGTTGTAATTTCTAATTCCTACACTATATCTGAGTTAAATTATCATGAGTCTCAAAAATTCATGAAATCAACTGGAGGAATTCAGGGCATCAAAAATGTGTTTTACATGTCTAGACAAATCTGATTATCATCATGCCCTTCAGAAATATGTTATATATTCCCAGCATATCAGATTTTACATAACATTACCATTAAATGTGGTCTAACTTCAGCTGACAAAACAGAGAATAATGATCGGGATGGCAATTTATTTCAGTTTTAAGAGATTAATTATGTTAGCATCAAGCAAGATAGGGTATTAGACAATGGCATTTGATGGTTCTGAATAAAAAAATCTTTTTTTATGTTATATACTTTTTTAAAGTATTTTCAGTATCATAAATAAGTAAGGTGAAATAAAAATCAAATGAAAGGAAAAGTTTTTATTGCATGGAGTTTGCTGCAGTGGAGTACTTTGAGATTAAATAAAATTCCTACTGAGCTGAAAGCAATTAGGAACACAATTCATAGTAAAGGTGCAGTCCTAGAACCTGCAGAATTACAAACTTGTCACATTATTAGAGATGCCCGTAGATGTTATAGGAAAAAGTGGATCTAATCCTTCTTCCTGAAGATGGTATGAATTGTGCTAATGATTAGTGAGAACAAGGCAGACCTTATTAAATAAAACTAAACAGGAGCTTGGGTTATCACCTGCTGTTTCCCTGTTTTGCATCTAAAGCCGGGATGGTTGGATTCTTACTGTCTTTCCCAAAAGGTAAAGATGCTTTCATGGTTATTGGTGTAATCATTTGGGGCCTGTTGAGGAAGCAGGTTATGGCTATTGCTCCGTACCCAGAAGTGGGATCGTAGCGCTCACCAGGGACACCTTAATTGAATCCAGCTGGAACAGTGGGAGGGCACAGCAGCTGCTCAGAACAAAGGATAGGCTGTAACTGGCAGTTTGAGACCTGGATCACACTCAATCAGCCCAGTCTAGGATGCAGTTGTGTTAGTTACTGAAAGCTCCTGCCAGTAGGACTGTCTCATCATCTAGATAAATACGATGCACAAAGCCATGTCAGAAGCATCATGTTGCCGAATTCTCAGTTTCATGTGAAAATTAAGTTACAGAGGGCTTAAGTAATAAGCTAGTGGTTATACAAAGTGAGATTAGAATGTCCATGTGCTGTGGGCAGTGAGCTCCTGCCCCACGTTACCCAGCATGCAGGGAGGACAATGGAAACCAACAGCTGGAATAGGAACATTTCACCCATTCAAGCTCTCAGGGACAACGTGCTCTGCAATTCGTAGTTCTTCCAAACTTCCTGCAACCTGGGTTGGTCAATGCCATTCAGAGGATATTTTGTTGGCTGCATGAACATGAAAGGAATTATGTTGCACATAAAAGGAATTGTGCTATTATGCATGCCCTGAACTCTGTCTTGTCTCAGTTTTAATTAATACTAGTCAATGCTTTGCAAGGACAGGAGTAAGGCTGCTCTTCTTTTAAATCACTTCTTTCTGTAAATCTTTCCTGTCCCAGTTAAGCTAATCAACATTCTTACAATACTTTTTCATACAAAACTGTCACATTCTTCAAATGTGTTACTACCAATAATTACCATTTTCTACCGCTTATAACACTTCTTTCTTTTTCATTAGCACTTCAAAATATTATCTCACGTTCTACAATAACTCATTAAACTGGAATCCTGATTATTTCTATTGTGCTAGCAAGTGTGTCACTGGCACTATGACGTTATCTTTTTTTTTAATTTGAACTATCCAAAAGAAGCAAAAATCAGGCTCATTTCATTCTTTACAGACAAATCCCAACTTCTTTTATTTAAGCATCTGTATTTATATCATATAGTCTCTATTTATATTTCCAATGCTACACTATTCCACTTTAATGAAACATCTTTTCATGGCATGTCATCTACAATCTCACTGTCAGGACATAAGCATGCATACTAAGGGCAAATTATGAACAAGACTTTGGTAATTTCCACCTCATTTTGAAGCTCTTCTTAGCACTGCAGGGGCAAACAGTCCCAGTGCAGGTGGGGTTTCCCTACTTAAAGGTTGCCAGATGCACCTGTATTCATGAACTACTTGCTTTTTCCCAGCCATGCAAACTTGGTGCATTATTCCTTTGGGACTGCTGGAAATGTTCACTGTGAAGTGAGCTGTGCCCTAGCACATGCTGGAAAGGCACAAAATGGAAAGAGTAGTCCAGTTTTTGAACACTGCCAAGGTAAATATGAGCCAAGAGACAAGAGATAACAAATAGAGGGAGCATGACAGTAATAACGAGACTATTAAGACCATAAGACAAGGAGTGAACACAGAAAGAAATGTGGATCTTTTCTGTAGGCATCACATCAAGAGGTAGTTGGAAAAAGAGTCAAAAAGAGAAAATGAGCCAGTTTTGCAGATATTTATGAGGGTATTTGAGATGGAGCTTAATGCGGAAAAACATTAAGGCATTTACAGAGGTGGATTTTCAAAAGCATCTAAATTTAGAGCATCTGCCCAATTGGCTTTTAGCAAGGCTGGTAAGCACTTTGAAAGTGCAGGTGTAATTTTTTTCCTCTTGATCCACTGTTAAAATACAGCTAAATTACAGTCTAAACAAAAATAAATTGCTCTACTAAATAATGTCAAGCATAATTCTCTGAGAGTCCCAGGTGCTGTAAAATCATTATTTGGCCTTTGGTGAATTATTTAGACTGTCTACAGTGATGTCTACTTCACAAGCAAGTTGTGGGCCACAATTCATCTTTTGCAAGGGTTCTGTGAGAGAGTAGGGAAGACAAACTTCAAATGACCAAGCACTAAAGGCCTTTTGCCTTCAAAAGAATTAGTCTTTGAGGAGTATTGGCAGAAAGCAGGACTTGAAAGTACCCAACAGTGCCCATTCAGGCAGGGGTGTCTGGTTTAGCAACACTGCTTGAGCACAGGTATGTCAGCAGCCTTAAGAATTCTCTTCTCGTAGTGGGTTGCAGGACAAGATCTTTATTGGTCATGGTTCAGTTTTGAAGGAGGCCTGTCTAATACAGATAGGAAACAGGAATTTCAGTGCTCTGTGCACTCAGAGACAGAGGGTTTTGGCAATTCTTCCAATATCTCTTGATCCACTCTGAGAGGAAGATACTCCTCCTGCACTAGCAGAAATGCAGATGCACAGCAGATAAAGAGTAGCAGCAAACTCAGGAAGTGAATGTGATTTAGGGAGCTGTTACTCTTACAGGGATCACAGATAGAAAGAAGACTCCATGTATTTGTTAGGTGGCTGATTTACATTAAGCTGAATGAGCACTAACAAACCAAGAGCAATTTACAACTACTTAAATAAAAATTAATTTCCTTCTCTGTTATCCACATTTTTCTAAGGTAGTTTATGACACTTCAAACCTTCTGTGATCCCCTCACTGCTTTAAATCTTTCTAGGAAAATGAAGACACTCAAACAGATGGAAAAACAACACAAAAAGTCTCCCTTTTTATTTGGGTAAATTCTATCAAGCTGCCAAGGTACACCAGGCAATCTTTAAAAAGATGGGGCTGAATTTGCCACATTTTTAAAAATGTTTTGGGCCAAAATTAGTGAGTTTTCATTTTTTCATATTGTACATGAAAGGCAGTAGAGAATTTTGTCTTCAGTAAAGAAAAATAATTATTTTTCTAGATATATTTCTGCTTTGCATGAAATTAACTTTTACTTCAAATAGCTCCCCTCCCAGAACGAGATCATTGAAATCAAAACAGAAAAGTCCATAGTACACCCTGACACATGATTCAACATAAATAAACTCTATAAACTTAGTATATTTGTATAATCATGTGTTATTTATAACATTGAACATTTGCTTCCATGCTGCACTGCTCAAAGCATTTCTTTTCCAACCAAATTCAGTGCATACAGAGCATCAGAAAAAGACTATACTTTCCTCTGATTAAAAGAAAGCTGATACTGAAACTGGAACTGATTGAGACTGTGCCCAACTGTTCAGAGAACCAATTATTTTACACATTAACCTAAGCTCCCCTCAGCAGCTACTGTAAGTGAAGAACATGTCAGATCCTCGTTTCAGATGAAGACAAAATACCACCACTATTGAATTATCACAGGCTCCATCTGTGCTGAAATTTAAAATGGAATTCAAATAAAAATGTGTTTACACAATTTCACGTTTCAAAGTACACTTTTGACCCTGCACTGCTCTTCTATACTCCATAATACTTTTTGTCATGGTTCATAAATAAGCTTGAGGTACAGAAAATTTTCTTAGTCATCCAAAAATATTCACAGTGATCCAAACCAAAGAATTCAGCTATTGAAACAAAAAAACAGTTAAAATTCCTTTTGTTGTTTTGCATTTCAGTTGGTGCATGTAATGCCACACAAAGTGTCAAAACACAGACAGGCTGGATTATTTTTGAAAATTATCATAGATTTCAAACCAAAATATTATTAATTAAGATATATTGCTTTGTTGCTAAGAATTCTTCAGGTTATTTGAATATTGGAGCTGAATAAAAAAAGGAAAAAAAAAAACACCATCTTCTAGGTAAATGAAATGGCAGCTGTGCAAACTTCAAAAAAACCCCACTAAACTGCATTGACATTTCTGGCAGAAGATAGAAACTAATTGTACATTCTGATTACCAGTGTGACTACCCTGTGTCTTAGGGCTAAATTAGTCCTTGTGATCTGCTCACTTAAGTGTGAAATCTTTGTGGATGTCTGTACAAGACCAACATAATGCACTTCTTATGCTGCCCCTGATTTTAGAGGATATATGCTGGTGGGCCTGCCTCTGACTTGTTTCATTAACTATGCTTGCATATTTCCCTAAAATACTCTTTATTTTCCTTCCCTCGTTACTGTCCAGAGCTACAATGTTCCTCATTCCACAGTCCTTCCTTGCTAGGTGGACCTATTTACTTCACACAATGTGTATGATCTCTCCAGTGTTCAGGGATTTCCTGACCTCGAAATCAGACACCTTGGCTTAGTGCTACAAGGAAAGAAGACATTTATTGTCATGCCCACGTGTCTGACCTCTTCTTCCTGACCATAAGCATTAGGATAAAAGAGCTGATTTCACTTGGATTTGACAAGAGGTAGAGATTGCAGAGATGCAAAGCTTGGACACTGAGGGTGGGCGCTGAAACCCCATCTGACCCGATCAAACAGACTTTCTTCAGGCAATGAAGGACCTACCTACCTCCCAACAAGGCACACTGCAGAGGCACCTGAACTGGTGGCATCTGAATCCCAGCGTCAGAAGTGGCAGCAGCCCAGCTGTGCCTCTATTAATTGCTTTGTTTATTATTTCATGGCTCATTATTATCTGAGGCAGGGTGCAGACAAACTTGCTCAGGCTGGAACGAAGCTGGGTATCTCCATCACACAGTGTAGGTCAGATGCAATCAGGAGGATGACCGAGGATGAAAGGGACCTGTGTCAGGCATTTTTAACACTGAATAAGTCAGAGTTATCATGAGCATAACCAAGGAAATATGGAGTTGGGACTTACCAGCAGGGACACTCTTTAAAAAATGAAACATGAATAAATTAAACAATGATTTACTTCAGAACTAGCCAGCTCCCAGGAAAGAGTTAAGAGTCAGAATGGAGCTAATGGTGAAACTGCAGACCTCTGAAGTTTGCCTTAAGGTCCAAATAGCATATTTTTAAACAAAACCCAAACAAACAAAAAGAGAAACTTGTGAGAAATGTACAACTGACAAACGCATTTTGGATTTTTGATGGCTAAAGTCAGAAAGAGAAATCATGGTCCTGGAGAATAATTAGAACAAACGAAGTCATATAGTCCATGAAATGGACAAGGCCTGACCAGTGGTAATAACAGCACTGTGGAAGTAAGAGAAAATGCAGACTCTATGTATGCTACCAAAAAAATAACAAACAAAAAAACCCCCATACAACAAATGACCTCCAAAAAAACTAAGAAAAGCACCAAGACCCCAGAGTTTAAAAATGGATCTTGCAATGTGCACAGATCTTATGGATCTTGCATGGTGCATAGATCTTTTATGCTGCGGCAAACACAAGGCAAAACAAGACACAAGCCAAGATGCAAGACACAGTAGATTATTTCGCTCAGGATGAGGTTGCACACATCAGTAGAGCAGAAAAGTCACGGGCAGGGATGACCAGTTGAGCATTACAAGATCCTCGCTGAAAATAATGAGATTTCTTTTGTGCCACATCATCAGGCATATCCTGAAACATTTTGTTTTGTTAGCTCAGGACAAAGGATTCCATACAAGCCAAAATGCTGGGTTAGTAAAAGAAGTGTTTTAAATGTAAGGGAACCACTAAAAAAGGTACACAGAGGTGCTGGATTCCTCACAGGATGCAGACTCATTTAAAGACTTGAAAATCCTCAGGCTCTAACCAGGTGAAGCACCTTGTTTAAGATACACACCAACCAAGCCATAGGCATGTCTTTGTAGGATAAACTTTTTGTTCTGTGAAACTTTACTTTCTACGCCTTTTTTCTCTCATTTCCTCATTTGGTCCTCAGTTATTCCTTCAAATGTCATCCATAAAATATATAACCAGAAGATCTGATGGCATCTTTGATATTTGGTCTTGGACAAATGACATCCTTTTATGGTATCCTTTACAATACACATAGATAATATATGAAGAAGGAGAGAACAGAAATGCATAAGTTTGAAAGGTGATTTGCACTCCTCACACAAAGAGCTGGCAATAAAATAGGAGATTTATGATACAATTTACTCCTTCATTAAGCAGCAGACATTGTATGTGTCAGCTAACGGCTGTGGATTTCACTATTGGTTCTGCCTAGTGTCTCATTAAAAACTGATAAAAGAAACAGCAGTCTAACTTCAGCTAAACCTGCTACTTTTCCAAATGTATGCTGTCACATTTTTACAAATTGGAATATATATCCATATCTATTCGGATGCATGTGCAACTACCCAACATATCACTGAAATGTTAGAAATATCACATCATGAAAAATCTGTGAAGCCAGTTGTGCATGTTATGCAGTGAAGTACAATGCTTGATATTTTCTTCACCTACTGAATCTCTTTTTTCTTGAGAAAGGTGTGATATTGGACACGTCTTTTGGGGAGGATTCAATGAAGTATGCATTGTTCTCTGTCACAGCCTCACAGCTGACTTCCATACTCCATATTCTGTCTAATTTCTGAGTCACAGATGACCTTGCAGGCAATCAACTTTTATTACTTTCTGCCAGATAGCTGGGTTGATGTATAACTCTATTTCTATAAACAGGCTATTTCCTCAGCAGGTATCTGAATTTTATCAAATGTATCATTTATCAAATGAAGCTCTTCATATAGGCACACTTTTCTTGGCTTAAGAGCAGTTTGTACTTTAAAGAGATGATCACCATTACAAGTTTTTCCCTGAAAATAGTATGTAGCATTGCACATAAATTCCTACATAACACCACATTTTCATATGAACACACTCAAGTTGCATTTGTATTGCAAATGTATGCATGCAAAATAAGCATTTGCACAAGTAAAATAAATAAAGGATTACACAAATTTGAGCTTGGCATAGCTTAGCCTGATTCTCTAAATTTAAACATCCAGCCTTACACATCCTAGACATAAAGCAGTTTATGTCACCTTTAAAATCTGGGACATTTACCATGAACATTTTGTGCAGTGCAGGAGAAAGAAGAGATATGGAGCCGCCAAAAGTTCACTTTTTAGATTGTCAGGGCTTTGAAAAATTATGCACATCTCACTGGTGAAACACAAAGCTGTTGGCATATACACTGCCTCTGGGTAGTTGTTGTCTAGGTACCTTAACCCTCCTGGCCTCTGTGGGACATCACTGACATAATCCTAAATTTCACAAAGATGTAACTGAAGAACAGCCAAGGAGAGCCTAATGCACAGATAAGCTCCCAGTAGTTCAAACATCAGTTCAAGCACCATTGTTTCACTGTGGCTAGAACATTCACTTTCTTTAGGATGTGCATTGACATCAGTGAGAACAGTATTTGGTAACAAGCAAAATTGTTTATGCATGTAATGGAGATTTGAGAGAAAGATACTGTGCAAAGATTTGCCAGTTATCCCTTTGAGTAAAAGGATTAAATACAAAAACACACTCATCACAGTGGACCAGCTGAACCCCTTACTCAGAATACTTAGCAAAGAAGGCAGATGTATTTGGCAAAGAATCCTGAGTCAAGACACAGTATTTCAGCCAAAATAAATGTGAGCCATGCTGAACTACAGAGATGCTTCTTACTTGTGGAAATTTTCAGTGGCAGATATGCTCTATCTATTTATCTCATGTGGATATGCTTGCCTTCTAAGACATCACCTTTCTGGCACCACAAGCCTCAAACAGGCCTCTTGTTTCTCCCTAAACTTTTTTATGTCTCAGCCCAATACTATGGCAGATTATTGCCATCTAAATGTTGAGGAGCAACCTAGATCTCCCACCATGGCTGGACTGCAGCCTTTAATCACAGCTGTTAATAGACAGATACCTGTCTGAAGCCTTGGATGCCCCTCCCTTTCAAGGCAATTACTGCACAGCTCTTGAATACCAAATGAAATCTCGGCAACATCTTTCTGTTCCAAGTGAGGAAAACTAATACAGAATTAGTAATAAAGCCACATTCAGTCAGAAGTTGCTCCTTGACATGGCAAATATATTTATATTATATATGCAAAACTGAATCATGACAGATTGTATCTGCAGGAGGCAAAACAGCTCTGTCAAATCAAAGCTTCTCTCCTCAAAAACAAATAATTGCATCATGATAACAGGTTTCAGCAAGACACTGGGGCCACATGCCGTGCTGTCTTGATTTTTGGATAAATAAACCTGTGCCCTGTTTATCAGATGAATAAACTTTTGGGACATGTGACAGTGCACAACCAGCACACGATGATTCAACATTCAGGCAGTTTTAATCAACACTCCAAAATCAAAACAATTAATACCTATTAAACATTATTTAATTGAACCTTACAGTGCTCCCAGGTACCTGGCTACTACTCTTTACACTTGATACCAACCCTGCAGTTAAATAAGCTGCTTTGCAGCCACCCATGAAGTTGACACCGAGGCCATGATCAGCACTCAGGAGCTCCTGACTCACGGTGCAGTTTCATGTTACGGTGAAACTGTTCCAACAACAACCTGTGACTGAAAAGGCAAGCCAGTTCCTCATCTGCCCAGGCCTCCTGTTGCCTGCCTTGCACCAGATTTAGCAGTGATGCAACCACACAGCCAAGCCTCGTGATGCTTCCTGACAGACGCCCTGAACCTACTGCAGATGTGTGCGATCCTGCTGCTCAGGGAGACTGAACTCACTGTGCATCCAGTGTGGATACCTCTGCATCAGTGTGGATACCTCTACGTCAGTATGGATACCTCTACATCAGTGTGGATACCTCTACATCAGCAGGAAATCCAGCACGTCAGACTGGTTCATGTGGGTGGCATAAAGAATGGGCCGATGTTGCATCCAGAGCCTCACCAGCCTTTAGGACAGCCCCCTTATCTGCAAAATGTTCTGCTAGGAAGCATTCATCTAGTGCATAAGGTCAAAAATGCCTGTAGGCTGACAGGATATCTTTAATCCAGAATTCTTAGTAAAAAGTTCCCTTTTTGCCTTACTGTCTTTAAGATTGTTGAGTTATTAAGGGGATGCCACCATGGTTAACCTTCTGCTGCTATTTCTGCTGTTTCATATTAAGAGCAATTATTATTCAACAGTAATTTTCGTTTCACAGTAAGAGCAATTATAATTGAACAATCATTTTTGCTTTTGATGAAACTTGATGGGGGTTTTTCCTCATTTTTTCAGAGAAAATACTTGAAGATATACTTTATTAACTAAAGAATTAATTTTCATTTTGTCACAATTCGGGGATATAATTATAGATAGGAGTTAGATTTCACTGTAAACAGAGGAACAGTCAACGTTCCAAAATTTAGCTTGTAATTATAGATTGGTAATTGCATATCAAATAGTAAGGTTGTAATTGGGATCATCCCCACAGTTCAGGTTATTCTTAGCTGTGAGGTCACAGGCACATTCAGTGACTCAACTGAACATTGTAACTCTTCACCACTTGTTTCTCATTGCTAGTTCTCTTTTGAAAGTTTGCTAGTTCTATAATGAAATAAATTAATTTAAAAAGGAGCCTGCACACTTGGCCACCTGGATGCAAATAAGGTTACTATTCCCCCGTTTCCATGCTAGTTACCTTGCCATCCCTCCAACTACAGCACTAGCTATCTTTTTTTTTTTTTTGTAGATTTTTAGACCTTTCTACAGCTTCTGGGGAGAAATTGCCTCATTTCCACAGTGATCAGGCTGTAGGCAGAATGGTTCCTGTCAGGAACTCTGATCCCTTATCCCAGGCAGAGGGCATGCCTTCCCTCCCATCCACAGCGCTCTGTAAACAAAGGGCAAAGCACTAAAACCCTGCCGAGACCTTTGATCTCCCAGCTCGCAGGAGCCCCTAATCCTGCTAATCTGCAGCTGCTCATGCCTTCAGCATTCCCCAAATCTTCATGTGCCTGCAAGCCATCCGTATGTCTCCAGCTTTTCAGATAACCCTTCCAGCTTGCACATTTGCTTCTCTGCTATTTGTGGCAGCTGCTTCTCTAGTCATGCCTCTCTTTTTCCTTCTCCATCATGTGCCCCCCTGCCTTTCTCCACTTCTCCTCCCCTGTTCTCTTTCTCATAAACCCCAATACATCTGAGCACCTTTGCAGCTTCTCATGCCTCCAAACTTTCTTTCTCCTTCCACTGTTCGCATGATTCTCTTCCCAGGAAAGGTCTCAGTTTCCATACATGTGTCACTGGCATCCTGCTTTCAGTCCTTCTTACTTTCAGAGTTCTGTTTGGGCTCCTGAGTGATCCCCTCTCCCCTTCTGACTTCAGAAGACACCATGAGCTAGAAAAATTAGAAACACACACACCCCCCCGAAATCTTGTACTAGCAAACATAACAAAATTAAAACATTCCTAATACAAATCGCAAAAGGCAGAGCATTAAAGTCCACAGATATACAAGCTACGCAATCCAGCATCTTCTTCAAGGTTAATTTTTTTATGGATATTAACTACAAAGTTCTTTTGAAAGAAAAAAAAAGATATCATTCCAGTGAAGGATACTTTACAAACACAATTTAGATAATTAAGATGGTGGTGGTAACAGTCTCTGACCTTTGTTATGTTCTCATAAAAAAGTCCTTGATCAACACAAGTTATATTGGACTGAAACGACTCAATAATTTTATAGGGATTTCTAGAATGAGAATTTACATCTGTGAGGAGCAAACAGAAAACTGGAGGACAGAGGAGGAAAGTTCAAGTTCTCTGAGCAGTTTAATTGAGCAATTTAAATATTTTATAAACAGTGGATTCAATTTTCAAGTTAGCTCTGAACTTCGTTTAGTGTTTTGTTGTTTGACAGCTGTAGTATCTTACAGCTGTCCCTGTAGTGTTTGTGGGTCTTTTTCCTTACCCTTATCTGCTGTCAGCCTAAGCTCCAGCTCAGATTCTGCACCTGTTCTACTTCAAATACAACCAGAGATTAGTTAGGCTAATTTTCCATACTCTCCTGATGTTGAATTACAGGTATTACTCAACCTCATAAAACAAAGATGTTTGGATTGAGCAACGGAGAACCAAGGAGAAGGCTTTGCCAGCACACCCAGCTTATGTCACCCATAAATCGGCCTAAAGGATTTTGAGTAGGGAAGCGGAGTTTGGTTTCCAGTTTGTTCACTGGTCATTATGGTTTTAATTCAACTTTGTGACTTTTCATGTTACCTCGTTCTCAAGTATGGCCAAGCTGGATGAGAGCCCTGAGCTAGGTGATCCAGTGGGGGACATCCCTGCCCATGGCAGGGGGATTGGAACTAGATGGCCTTTCAGGATCCCTCCAAGCCAAACCATTCTGTGATTCTGTGACTGTGTAACACTCAGTCCTTGGGAATTGCAGGCTTGGTGGTTGGTTGGGGGGTTTTCCCCCCTCATTCTGGAAAAGTTTTTTGGTATGAAAACCCGAGATGCGTTAACAAGACTTGAGCGTTGAAAACTGGAACTGAACTGGGTCAAAAATTAAGGATGCTCAGGTTCAGATAGGGACGGGGACACCCTCACAGCAGGCACACCTGTGCCAGCATTAATCGCTGCCCTGGAGAGCGCTGCTGAAGAGCAGAGGCTGCCAAAGGCACCCGGGATCGGGCAGGAACTACGGGAATGTTTAAACACACATCCCAGGAGGGCTCCCGGGATACCCTTCCCAAGCCCTACCCTGCTGTTCCCGGGATCCCTTTCCCTTCTGCCGTGCCGTTCCCGGGATCGCTTTCCCCCCTCCCCGATCCCTCCACTGCTACTCCCAGGATCCCTTTTCCTGCTCACTGATCCCTCCCGTGCTTCTCCTAACATTCCTTTCCCTCCTTCCCGAGCCCTCCCGTGCTGCTCCCGGCATCCCTTTCCCTCCTCCCTTGTCATTCCCGGGATTCCTTTCCCCCTTTTCCAGATCCCTCCCCTGCCATTCTCGGGATCCCTTTCCCCCATCCCCTGCCATTCCCGGGATCCCTTTCCCTCCTCCTTGATTCCTCGACCCCTCTCGTGCCATTCCCGGGATCCCTGTCCCCCTTTCCAGGTCCCTCCCTTGCTATTCCCGGGATCCCTTTCCCCCATCCCCTGCCATTCCCGGGATCCCTTTCCCTCCTCCTTGATTCCTCGACCCCTCTCGTGCCATTCCCGGGATCCCTGTCCCCCTTTCCAGGTCCCTCCCTTGCTATTCCCGGGATCCCTTTCCCCCATCCCCTGCCATTCCCGGGATCACTGTCCCCCTTTCCCTCCTCCCCTGCCATTCCCGGGATCCCTTTCCCTCCTCCTTGATTCCTCGACCCCTCTCGTGCCATTCCCGGGATCCCTGTCCCCCTTTCCAGGTCCCTCCCTTGCTATTCCCGGGATCCCTTTCCCCCATNAGGCCCCGACCCCTTCCAGCGCCAGGTGGGCCGCCAGGTGCTGGACGCCTACGGCCGCTTCCACCGCGCAGAGTTCGAGGCGTTCTTCAACCGCGGGCTCGTCCTGGGCCTCCTGCAGCGCGGCTACGGCGAGCTCAGCAACCGCGACCCCGCCATCCTCGACTACATCCAGGCCGGGCTGCGCCTCATCATGAGCTGCCCCTCGGTACTGGAGCTCTTCGAGCTGCTGCAGGTGGAGGCGCTGCGCCTGGTGTGCGAGCGGCCGGCGCCGCCGCTCTGCGCCCGCCTCTGCCAGCTCCTCGGCGACTTCCCGCAGTGCCTGCCCCGCGGCAGGAAGCTCTCGCTCGCCTTCTGCCAGCAGCTGGTGCGCTCCATCGCCCACTTCCAGAGCCAGGGCACCCGGGAGGCAGAGCTGCGCCTCTACGTGTCGCAGGTGACACAGGTCAGCGCGCTGCTGCGCAGCGTCTGGAAGGCCGAGCCCGACACGCTGCTGCCCTCCCTGCAGGAGCTCTTCGCCGTCATCTCGTCCGCCGGTGAGCCCGGGGGGATGCGCGGGCCGAGGTTATCTAGCGGCAGGGAAAAGCCCTGGCGCTGGCGGGGCATCTCTTTGGAAGTGTGGTTTCTCGCCCGCATTCTGAAGTGCAGCTTTCCGGCTTTTTTATTTCCCCCCTGCCCTCTAGCAAGAGCTAGAGTGGAAACAGTGATTTATTTAGCTGCAGAGCAGCGAGGTGTTTGGAGAAGCTCGTGTTGCAATTGTAAAGGCCTGGGTCCAAGCGTCGCACTGCCCAGGCGTTTTACTTGTATTTTGAGAGTCCAGGAGTTCCCAGTGAACTTTTGCAGAGTCTTTGGTTCCTAAAACCTTGAAGACACGTAAAAAGAAAACATCACAGACTCTTCCCCAAGAGATTTCTTTTAGTTTAGTGAGAAAATGGGCTTTTTGACAAGCAGGCTTGACCATGAGTACTCCAGCCTGGCTTCTCCCACACATGCACATGAACATAGGGTTTGTTGATTTGACCCAATAATCAAATAATCCAGTGAGATACAAATCCAGTCTCTCACAGAAGGGCTTTAAATGATGTACCAAAATAGAGTTTTGGGTGTCCTCTTAGAAAGCATTAAAATGATCGGTAGCAAAATGCATATAAATATCTCAAAGGCAGGTGCCAAGAGGATGGTGCCAGGCTCTTTTTGGTGGTGCCCAGTGACAGGATGAGGAGCAATGGCCATAAACTGAAACATTAGAAGTTTCATGTCAACATGAGGAGGAACTTCTTTACACTGAGGGTGGCAGAGTGCTGGAACAGGCTGTCCAGGGTGGTCATGGAGTCTCTCTCTGGAGACATTCCAAACCCACCTGGATGTGTTCCTGTGTAACCTGCTCCTGGTGACCCTGCCTTGGCAGGGAGATTGGGCTGGAAGATCTCCAGAGGTCACTAACAATTGTGGCTCTGTGAAAAGCTCCTCTTCCTCCTTCCTCTCTCGAGAGGGATACCTTAAGTCATGTAACTGTTTACTGAACTGGGGTGTATGAAAGGAATATATAAAACGTGGCTATTTTTGGAAGCATTCAGTGCCTGACTAATGAAATGTGATTGTAAATAGGTCCTTTCTGACCTCAGAAATCTACAACATACTGTAGTAGTTCCCATGGGAAAGCGCCTTTACTGTTGGGCTACCTGGGAAACTTAACATTGTATTTTGCCACAACTGGTATGGGTAACAGGAAGCTGCTGAGACAGGACATGGGAAGTATCAGCTGCATTAAATCCCTAGGCTTAACATCAAGTATAACAAACAACTGTATGGTACTTTTCTTTGAGAAAAATATAAACCCCACTTCTCAGTTCCATTTAGGGTTGAGGAGGTAGCTGGCAGATTGTCACTTTCTTGTATGTATATTAAATGAACAGAAGGAGTTCGTAATTCAGTGCTGTTCGTTGTCCTTAATTAATTGACAGGTTTTAGTATTGGTTTGGTTTGTGATGGTAGGCTGTTAGATGTAGGATAGATTCGTTCTCACTTTTCAGCTAAAGTGAAATTGTAGGGTAGAATATAAAGCGTATTTTTTTCTGTGGGGTTTTCTTTTTAGTTTCTTACGTTATGTCATGTTCAACTATTGCAGATACTTCCTTCGAACCTTCTGTTGCACTGGCAAGTCTTGTGCAGCACATACCATTACAGATGATTACAGTACTCATCAGGAGCCTTACTACAGATCCAAATGTGAAAGATGCAAGCATGACTCAAGCCCTGTGCAGGTAATATATTTTATTGTAAAGGGGGAGAAGAGTCTCTTTCTTAATCCTGCCTTTTTGATGTTGTCGCTTAGGTTCCATTAAAAAAACCAATTAAACAAAAGAAAAAAAAAACACCAAAGGAACTTTTAAAGTTATATTCCAACTCATACTGTTTGGCATGTAATATATTTATGATGCTGTGAGTGTTACTAGCATGGTTTTAGTTTAAGATTGCTGCCTTCATTGCTATTGTGGCTTCATTCTCATGCTTTACTGGGGTGGGTGAAGAAGAGGGTTAAATAGAAGCTAAGAGGAAGCCAGCTGTGTTCCTTTTAGATGACAATCTTATGAGTACATCTCCCACCTTATGGAAGATGGCATAAATAGGAAACTTCATGGGGTTTACAGTCAAGTGGAAAAACAAGCCCTTATTTTCAAAAGATGAACCTTTCTACCTTTCCAAGAAGCAGAGTGATGCTCTCATGTTGATTCTCTTACCCATCATCTCCTCTGAAGAGAGAAGATAGTCAGAAATGATTTTTACTTATTAGTTTTGACAGTTATTTCTGCTTAGGTATCTTCCTAATTTTTTATTAGGATTCTCAGAGAGCATTACCGTCTTCATTCATGCCCTCAGAGGTTTTTTGGATGGTCTTTGAATGATAGAGGAATAGGAATGATGTAAAAGCAATTGCATATTATGTTTGTGACTAATCTAACCTTGAGTAAACATGGAGATAGTAGCAGTGTTAACAGACTGGGATTCAGATTGCAATCTTGGTTAGTATTCCCCTGTGACAGTGGGAGTAGGATGAAGACCTTGAAGTTCTTTGAATTATTTTTTAAAGCCTATTGAAGTTGTTATTGAGTACTGAAGGGTAGAAGAATGAGTAAAGCAGTTAAACAGTAGTCTGTTAGTTTTTGTTCAAAAAAGTAACTTTTAAGAAGCCTTTCCACTAAGAGTTTAATATCTGCAATATTATTTTTAAGTATATGCATTTGTGTAATACCTAGACAGTCATGTAGTGTAGCACTTGTACATCTTGGTAAAATACTTAGGGTTTTTTCACACTGAAAATATTCCTGGTATTTACATTAAATTGAGAAACTATTTCAGTTGAAAGCATAATGAAAAGAAGCAGTATTAATAATATAATTTGGAATAAGACATATTGTTTAGGGACTTTAAAAGAATTTACTTGACTAAACAGATTTTACCAAAACTGTGTGCCCAGTCTAAAAGTCAGAGCTGGGAAATTCAGAAGGATTTGTGCATGGTCATAGTTTGAGATGCTGGTGATTAATTTTAACTTTGATATTGTATTACTGCATCAACACAATGTGATCATATAATTTAAGATTTAGAATGGCTCCCCTGTGTGCCTCAGCTTAGGGAAGTAATGCAGTGCTGAGCTTTGGTTACAATAGGAGCTGTTATTATCAAATAAATGTTCTTATTTAGTACTGGCCACGTGATGGGAGTTTTCTCTATTGTTATTGGAAGGGCAGTGTACTCTTACTTGCCTTGTTCATTCTTTGCAGTAATGCTCAATCTTAAGAACCTCTAGTTTTGTTCCATGGGACTTTTTAGGTACTTCTTGTTATTTTTGTTTGGGGATACTCATGTCAACACTGTATCCAGTTGTTTTTTCCTACCTGCAGCAACCCTTTCCAGTAATTACTCTCTTCTGGCTTAGAGGAACCATTGTGAAGTGGTTAATGCAGCTGGAATGTCTGGAGCACCAAATGACAATGCTGTCATCAGACATGCAGCATTCCCAGGAGATGCAGAACTCCAGGCACAACAAGGTCTCCTGAGGAGAGTCAGAAGTGCTTGGGTGACTGCAAATTAGACACCTTGTTGCTCACTTCCTAAGTAGAACTTCCATGACACTCCAAAGGCTGTCTAAACTTGAACATAGAATAGTAAACAATTTACTATTAAAAGACTAAAAATTTTTTCAGAGGGGTAGGGGTGGACTGTGTTAGGCACAGGCCCACATTAGAAAGGGTACTTGGCTTTTGGCAGCCTTGAGCTGGTCTTAATTGGCTCAGCTGTCTCATGAAATCTTCCCTGGAGCATCAGTGAGGAAAGGCAGAAAATTATTACATCTCTTTGAGAATATGTGGCTCCTTTACAGGTCCACTTCAGAAGTCTTAGAGGAAATGGACTGACTCTAATCAGTATTCTGATAAGTATAATGCTTCTTTGCACTTTGCCCCAAGTATGTCTGTTAAGAGAAACTGAACATTTTGTTAGGGAAAGAACTCCAGACATGACCAGGTGCTTTGTCCTTTTGATAAAAATCTAAAATACTGTTATTAAAGACATTAAATTTCTTGGAGGTGCTTGGTAGTCTGAGCAACTTCAGTTCTTTTGGTTTTTTTCTAATCTGAGGGATTCACACCTGAACTGCCAGATTCTTTGATGTGGTGAGAAATGTTATTTTTGCAAAAGAAGTTCCTGTCTGAGGTTGCACACACAGTTTTTTTTCTATTCAGAGAGTAACAGACCTGTTCATGTTAGGGTGGAATGAGGCAGAAGGTCCTCTTGAAGTCTTTAAGCTTCTCTTTATTTGGTCAAACACAAAAAAAATCTGTGTTTATGTTCACAGTCATCGTGTCCCATACTAATATCTGCCTTTGTATTAAAAATGCAGTCATGGATTGCAACAGAGCAGGAGCCAAGTAAATGCAATGCAGAGAGGATTTAGTAACCAAAATACCTCATCTTCACCTGCCAGATCTAGGATTTGATGCTTTTTGGGACAGTCTCAAGCATGTCTACAAGTTCGCTTCTGTTTCTTCTTCTGGCTTTTGTTTCTGCTCTTAAGAGCATTAACTCTTGCCTTAAGAGCAGAAACAGGTTTTAAGGCTGGGAATTCTATCTGTATCAGTTACAGAGAGGATGAGGCTTCTCTTTACAAGGTTAATCATACTCAGACAATAGCAGTGGTCCTATTAGTAACAGTGGTGAATAGTGAAGTAGTTAATTATACAGACTAGAGATGACACAGCATGGCCCATCATGTAGCCAGAGCAGTGGGGTGGAACAAGAGGAGCCCCAACTCCCATCCAAAAGCACTGGTTTTCACTTGGAGTTTGTGAGTCAGTATGGTTGAAAGTACACATAGTATGAAGATAATAGTCACATAGTCTTTATTTGTTTAAAAAGCTAATTAAAAAGCCCAAATATATTGTCATTAGACTTAGATTAGCTGTGCAGGTGTTTGTGCCACTGCTGAAAAATACCAAACCTACAAATTGGGGAGGGGGAGATTTGAAGATAAGACTGAGTTTTGGGGCCTCTTTTTAGGTTAAGATACTTTCTTTGCAGGCAAAAGCAGTTTTGTCCTGTGTTTTTGATTCTCCGTTTTAGAAAGTATATGGAAAGGGTGCTTGGCATAAATGTGTTTGAATTTAACATCTTGAGGAAATGTGAGCTGTGTGTAAGTTTAGAGCAATGATTATGATATTGC
Organism: Campylorhamphus procurvoides; assembly: GCA_013396655.1. Taxonomy (NCBI): domain Eukaryota; kingdom Metazoa; phylum Chordata; class Aves; order Passeriformes; family Dendrocolaptidae; genus Campylorhamphus; species Campylorhamphus procurvoides. The sequence goes on from WBMV01001910.1 coordinate 437,646, forward strand.
CATGTTTTTTCCCAAATCTTTTTTTTTTTTGTAGTAACATGGAAGGAACTTGGTAAGATCTGTGCTTCTTTGTTGAAAAGGCAGTCCTAAAGAATTCTTATTTTAGAGAAACCTTTGAATGTTTTATGTGCAGATAATACATAATGCTAGGATATGTAAATTTTAGAATGTGTGTACTATACATTTTTCAGATCTAAGTTATAAACTCAGTGTAAATTTAAGTTGTTTCTGGTAGTACAACATGTCCAGAATACATGTCTGGTGTTGTTAAAGACCATGGTTGTCTTTTTAGTTTGGCATCTGAGGGCTGAAACCTTGACTTGTCTGTTTGGAACTCTTAATCTCCAGGAAGTGCATAGGGACTGATGGTTCTGCTTCAGATTGATGACTAACTATGCCTATTTGTAGTGATAGTGACTGTGTATTAGACTTGCAGCCTCTTCAGTTCTGTGCTAGAATTTAGCTCCTTAAAATAGTTAATCTTTATGAGGAACTTCTTCAGAAAACTAGTGAAATAATACAATTTAAACTTCTTGTTTTCACTGAATTATAGAATAGAATTGTAGTGTTGTGTGAATTGAGTGGAGCCTTTCAAAGCCATCTGATCCAATCCTGCTCAGAGCAGGACCAGTTTCCAAGCTGGACATTGCTCAGGGTTTGTCCCTCCAAGTTAAGTGCTTTCTGCAAGGATAGAGGCAGCTCAGCCTCAGTAACTTGTCTCAATATCTGACCAACTGAATTGGTAAAACATTTTTCCTTCCACTTAGTGCTGCTTCATCTGATTTGAAGAAGGGGGTCTTGTGGACAGTTAAAATCTAAAATGTTGCCAAATACATCTCAGGGGAACAGTCTAAATTTCATGTTTTAGCTGGCACTGCCTTACAGTATTCTGTGTTTCTTAGAATTGCTTCAACTAATCTACTTAAGGATCAGTGTAATTTGTCTGTTAATTTAGAAGGGTAGAATACCTCCATTTTCTGCTCCTGGTATTTATTTTACTGTGTTTTCTAGGCACAGGAGATCCCTTCACTTTGCCTTTTTCTTAGCTCTAGTGAAGTCCTTACTTTTGAGGTACATGTAGACCCCAGGCTGCTGATAGGTATTATAAGATCCTTGTAACACTCTCTGCAATGAATTTAAACTTCCTGGATTTTATTATTTTAATTGTGAGTATATGAGTTGGCCTCCAGGAATGTTGCTCTAAGTTGAAGAGGCTTCCTTTGAAGAAAAAGGTGTTAGGGGGAGGTTCCCAGGTACAGGCACTTTCACCTTCAATAGTAAGTTTTTGCCCGTAGTTAGCTTCCTGCCTGCATATTAAGGGTTCATATTCTTAAATAACAAGTAACAATACATAATAATTTTATATGCTTATGTATTGGAGGGATGTGTATTTACTTCTAATGTATTAAATAGGTCATTATTAATTTCAGAGTTAAATTACTTGAGGTATAATCAAAATTATTTGACCACTTGCCTAAAGCTCTTGCATTAATTCTTGTGAGTCTGTGTATAAATGTGTAATGTACAGAATCTTTTTTGTTGAGACTGAAGTTAGTGTCATATTGGGGCCTTTACATTTTTGTTGTTGTTCTTCAATTGTCTTTCAGAATGATTGACTGGTTATCCTGGCCTCTGGCTCAGCATGTGGAAACATGGGTGATTGCACTGCTGAAAGGATTGGCTGCAGTCCAGAAATTCACCATCCTCATTGATGTCACTCTGCTTAAGATCGAATTGGTATGTTGCAAAAGTACATTCAAAATTGAAGGAGAGGGAAAGGAATTTGTAACAGCTATAAAACTGCATAGCCTCTCATGTAGTGCAACAGATAGTATCTTCTTATTCTGCAAATAGGGTGTAAATGTGTCTATAGCTTTCTGTTGCATGTAGTGACTGTCAGTTTCAAATGGTTTTGTGTTTAGAGATCTGTTTACATGTTTACTGAAGTTTTGCTTTCCAGATTTACTGAAATAAATGTGGATTTTTCTAGGTCTTTAATCGACTTTGGTTTCCTCTAGTGAGGCCTGGTGCCCTTGCTGTCCTTTCCCACATGTTACTTAGTTTTCAGCATTCTCCAGAAGCTTTTCATTTGGTAAGTTACTAAATAAATGGATTTCAGTTCTTTGAAATGTCATTCGTGTGATTTCTAAAGTGGGTGTAAAGAGTAACAGAACCGATACACTTGGATTTTGTGTTTGAAGGTGCTGGAATCAGATTCCTGTGGCCACAGACCACTGGGCTTATTTAACTTCCAGATTCACCCACATAATAACTGGGATCAAGCGTTGTTCTTCCTTGTGCATACATACTTGTGGCAGTGGTATCTGGGCACCACAGTGTGACTGTATGCTGCTGGTAATCCGGTTTATGTGGTGTGAAATTGGCTGATAAAGAGGGGCTGCAAGTAGATTTTTGAAGCACAGCTGTCTGGGGAAAACAGATAACCAGTTATCTCTGTGTAGCCTGGTCACTCTGAATAGGTTCATGAGAGCAGCATGTACTTCACCTCAAAAAAGCTGTGCTGTCTGTGTTTCAGTGTACATATAGACAGACTGAAGGAGACTTTTAATGGCCCTTCTTAAATGCAGTTCAAATTTCAGGCTGTAGATATGAGGGTATCAGAGTGACTGTATTAGTACAGCAAGATGTTCCCATGCTTGGTTTTCAGCTTCAAGTTTAAGTGAAATCTGTCTGAGTTTAATAGTAGCAGTGTGGCATGCTGCTGTCCCCAGGGCTCTGAAGGGATATCAAACCCTTTGTTTAATGTCAGAGTAAGTGCCTTATGCCTGTTACACTGGTTTTTAATGGTGGATGTCTGAAGTTTCTCTCTCCTCCCTCCACCTCCCTAATCTTGGCCTAGGATAGAAATCTGAGTCACAAATGAAAGAGCCAGGTAGCCTTGAGTATGCCCAAAACATAAATATTTCATGTATTTGCCATCTTTCTTTTCCTCTGTTCCTGAGAGAGATAAAACACTGAGAAGAATGAGAGCTTATTCTAGAAATTGGAATTTGATTTAACAGAGATGATTTCTACTGTAAGCTGCCATCAGTGCTGCATAAACATCTCTCTTCAGGATTTCCTGCCTATTTTTGCTGCATTTTAAGCAACCTTCACAATCAATTTTTGAGCTACTGCTATCATTTAGTATTCTATAACATTTTCCTGCACCTGCACCTAAACTACTTGTTTACTTTTTTATAACCAATGATATGATTATAAAATGGTTAAATACACATTTGATAAATATAAATTAATTTACTTGGCAATGCATCTGAGGAAACATTCCCCCTCCTTACGCTTGAGCATCATTAACCTAAATTAATTGGATTTTTTTATAGAAGAAAAACAGTCATGTGCTTATGATGTAGCACTTACCACGATGATCTAAAATCAACTGATGTATAAAATTTTAATTGAGCCTCAAGCCAGAAGTGATACTTCTGTGTGTATTCAAGCTGTAACTGTCAGTATTACACAGCCTACAGAATTTGACTCCCAGTTTGAGAGCTGAGTACTTGTACTTTTTCTGTTCTTCCCTTGTGCCTTATCTCTGCAGAATTATCCTATCTCAGGTTTGCTTCATACAAGTCTTATTTTTGGAGCTCAGAAGTCACTTTCTCATTGCTATGTACCCATATTTATAAACTAAAAGAGGGAGTGTTTTCATTGCAGCTTCCACTGCTGAATCTGTTTTTAAACAGTGGATATCTTGCTTACCTAAAGAGAGCAGGGTTTGTTTCTCAGAGATGTAAAAATACATTTTATACTCAGAGAATGATGAATCTTTGAAAAAATGGCAAATTAGTATTTTGCACCTGTCCGCTTTTACTTTGGTGTTTTGAAGTATATTAATTCTTGTAGTTGGTATATTTTTCTAAAATTATAATTTAATTTCTGTATTTCATGTCTTTGCCTTACAAATTGTTCTGTAGCAATTAGTGATCAGAAATTATTCCATTAGCTTCTTTCACAGTTAATCAATTTTGATCACTTGGAAACTGGCGAAGGTGCCTGAAATATTTTTGTTCGAAGTGAGAAGTCCCTGCTCCTTGAGAATTGCTTTGAAATAAATTTCTCCTTGAGGTTTTAAGACTAATGTGAACTGAGTCTTATGCACTTAAAAATAGGGAGCTGCGCTGAAGGAGAGGGAGATGGAGTAAACACTTTTGATTTATACCCAGTTTAAAATAATAATGAATCTGAACTAATCCTCAAATAGATTACCCATAGCTGTGATAAACCTTTTCAGCTCATAGTAAATTACATGGTCGTGGTTTATGGAGCTGAGCAACCTCACTAGGTGGAGCTGTGAGGCAGTTTCAGGAACAGCAGGGGTGTATCCATTGGCTTGTGATCCCAAGCATTAGATTCAGTTTAAGGAAAATTGAGAGGTTTGTTTTAAAAACTGTATCTCTGAAATTAGAACAGGATACTGATAGTGGTAACACAAAAGGAAAATGTTTGCAGTTAATATTGTTAAAAAGGTGAGTCCTTTGGACACTTGACCATTTAAAGCCTCAGCATGCACCTTCTAAGTTCATAAAGTTCCACAACTTGCTATGTGAGCTAAAGAGAGCATTGAATAATTAACTGTGCTGCTTGAAAGTTGTCATAGTAAAGAATAATGCATGTTTTTCAAGTCACTGTTTCTCAAGCATTACTTAATACCAAAAAGGCCCTGTCGTTTGGCATATATAAAACAATGACGCTCAATGAAGTTGTTTGTAGAAATTAAAAATAAAATGGAAAAATGCAATTAACACCTTTCTGTTTGTTCCTTTGTTGCTTCATTCAGATTGTCCCACACGTGGTCAGCTTGGTTCACTCCTTCAAAAGAGATGGCTTGCCCTCCAGTACAGCCTTTCTGATGCAGCTGACTGAGCTGATACATTGTATGATGTATCATTATTCAGGATTTCCAGAGCTCTACGAACCCATTCTGGAAGCCATTAAGGTGCGGTAGGAATGTTAAGAGGGTGGAATGTTTTTGTTTAGTTTTTCCAGATACGAAGCTGTAATTCCACTTATGTAAGTTCTTTAGAACTTCCACTGGGGGAAGAGAGCTAACCACATAATCTCATGTCAATTCTTATTGTGTTTGGAATACAGTAGAGAAATTGGCCTGAGTGTCTGTGATAGGATTATAGCAGGCTTTAAGAGAAGCCTGAAATGAGATCCTTTATTGAAAGTACAATCTAATTTCTTAAGCCTTACGTAACGATTAATATACTTTCACGAAGTTTATTCTAGGTATTTCATTCCAAGCCAAGCTACAATCTGTAGCTTCAAATACAAGTTAAGAGCACTGATGGTATTGAAGAGAAGTGGGTTCTCAGAAGTATTTGGCATGGTGCTAACCTTTGGCTGGCTCCAAAATACCATTAATATTGCAGTGGATATTGCAGGCCTCTGTGGGTAAGGGATGCTGGCCTATGCTGCTTTAAAAAAAAGTTAAAACCCAAAAGCCTTAGATTAATAAAATAAAAAGAAATAAAAAAAAATTTAAAAAAAACCCAAGAAAACAAAACCAAAACACCAAACAAAAACAAACCACCAAGAACACTTGAGTGTTATTGTCTTATTTTATAACACTGGTATGGCAGTTAAATGTTTTGACACTTAAAACCCCTTGGAATTTAACTCCAAGTGTCCCTTAGTCCTTCAGTTTGAGAGTTAAGTAAAGAAAGCTTTGACGGAGAAGCCTTGGGGTGGGGAGGGGGTGGGTGTTGTATATTTGTATATTTTAGGCTATCAGGGATAGCAAGACCTTGAAGTAGAATTGGGGAGCCAGGGAAAATACAGTACTGCTGAATGGCAGGACCTCTTAGAAAAACAAATACAAAAACCTAATAGATGTCTTAAATGTTTCTCTTGTAGGATATGCCCAAGCCCACTGAAGAGAAGATTAAGTTGATTCTCAGTCAGAGTGCTTGGACTTCTCAATCCAGTTCTTTGCCATCTTGTTTATCTAGACTTTCTGGAAAATCTGAAACTGGGAAGACAGGCCTAATAAATCTAGGAAATACTTGCTACATGAACAGTGTTATTCAGGCACTTTTTATGGCTACAGAGTAAGTTGTTCTTAATAGCTCTTCATTGCCAATTCTTGCAGTTACTGCATTCTTAATTTTCACAGAAAAGTAATATGTCCTGGAGTCTCCCACCTTGCTAGAGCTGAGTGAATTTCTTTGCACTCACTTACTGTTTGCTTTGTGAAAGTCCAGCTCTGTGAAACTGCAATTTTAGCCATTAAAAATCCTGATCCTGCTGTCCAGTATCAAAAGACAAGTCCTTTTTTTCCTCACGGTCTTGGCTCACTTCAAAGTAAAAGTTTGTGATGATGCTTCTCTTATAATCTGGAAGGTATTGATAAACTTTATCTGTCTGTAGCTCATTCTTACACATGTAAATGTTTGAAGGAATAGGTGTTTTGCAGTGTTAGTTCTTACTGTACCGTAGTTTTGCATCTGCACTAGAGCAGAGTCCAGGTATTAAAGGGAAGTGTTACATGTTTTGTGGTCTTTCAATCTGAAGTAATTATCTGAGCTGGAATAATAACTGCATTGTTAGAAATCTAGCAAGGAAACTGACGTGACTCTTTCATTTCAGTTTCAGAAGACATGTTTTATCTCTGAATCTAAATGGCTGTAATTCACTAATGAGAAAATTGCAGCATCTTTTTGCATTTTTGGCCCATACACAGGTATGTCAGTTTCGTTCATCTGCTGTTTTTTAAGCCTCAATCTATATACTAAAATGGAAACAAATATGATGCTATGGGGGTCCTCTTGAGTATATTAAATATAAATATTATAGGTTTCTATGGGAATGAGTCTGTCTCCAAATATTCAGATGGTGTGGATAGACTTATAAAGAGATGTGTATTTCATAAGTGGAAGATCTTGGCATTTTGTTGTTTTTATAAGTGGGCAGTAATAGGTTTTCTTTGAGAAGCCAAAATGAGAAAATCCAAGTAAGACCTGACTTGATATACAAGGTGACTTTATGTAGCTTTCCAGGGTAAACTGTGACTTTGTGCAATCATTTTTACACTGAATTTTATTGTAGTTCAAATTTTAAAGTGAACTTTATCAAATGCTCAGAACATTCTGCTAATGCTAGAAAGACATAAGATCCTTCTGCTATCTTTAAATAATGGCAGTGAAGTTGTTATGAAGGGGATGAGGTTGGATCAGCTTAAAAATAAATTGGTACTTATGAAATACTGCTGTTTTGAAGACAGAAAACAGGTTTTCTAACTCATCAGCAAGAACAGTAGCTACTATTATGCATAATGTCTGGTTTACTCTCACTACATAATTAATATTTACCTGCAGGATTAACTATTTTCATCTTTGTAGTAGAGTGATTACTGCAAAATTAATGGCTCTCCCTTTGTTTGATTAAGTTGTTTGAATGTTTGTGTACCATGTGTTTCATTCAGTTACTCTAGGATAATGCAGTGCAAAGTTCAGTGGTCAATATTAAAATAATATAACCAATTTTTTAATTAGTTCTGATGTAACCTTGCCTGTGCTTCTCTTACATGAACAGAGGGAGGCATATGCTCCTAGAATTTTCTTTGAAGCTTCCAGGCCACCATGGTTCACCCCTCGATCCCAGCAGGATTGCTCAGAATATCTCAGATTCCTGCTAGACAGGTATGGTTATTGTGCCATTAATGGGAATGAATCTGCAGTCTTATCACGCAGTGTTGAACTCTTAGGAGCAGTTGTGGAACAGTTCCACTGCATAAACAGGGATCAGGAATTCTGGGTCTCATTCTGTCTTTTTCTGGTTTTCTCTATAGTCTATGAACTGCTTTTCTTCATGGGCTTAGTCTGTGGTAAAGTCTGGATGCCATCTAGGATCCACATAATTGAAAGCAGGTTATAGTGGTAACAATGTGCCACTTTTACCAATCTAAACATGGGTGTTATGTTTAGGGTCGTGGTCCTGTTGTAAAATTAGTGTGGCTGCTGAAAGCAGTTTAATTGTGCTTCTGGAATTTCATGTTAGTGGAGACAGCTGTATCTCATACAGGTCACATAAGTCACAGAGATGTACATGGCTTTCTAACCAGTTTAATAAGCAAGTAAATTAATGGTGGCAAAGATAAAACAAAAATACCTAAATTTATTAGTAGCCCTCTTTATTTTTGGCTTGCTGAGGTGTGGCTTCAGCATTGTTGCTCTATGCCACATGACACTTCTGAAGAAGTTTATCTCAGTAGTGAAGTGGTGTTCTCTTATTTTCCCCACACACACCTCTTGAGTTTCTTTTTTGGTTTGTTTTTTCTTGCTGTAGTTTCTTAACTTTCCTGGCTACAGAATTCTGACCTTTTCTTTTGAAATAGTCAGGTAGTAGACAAATAGCTGCTTATTCTCTTATAAAATCTGACATACAGAACCAGTCAACTGGAGAGCTGATTTATTAAGATAATGTGATGGTAAAGAATAAAAACATTGTTAGTTTTTTTAATACTTGCCAGTTCTTTCAGTATATCTATTGTGTTCTGTTATATATAATAAAACTCACACTAAATGCATTTGTGCCCCTCATACTCTTGAATAGCAGAGACCTCTGTGGTTAAACTTGCTTGTATAAAGAAGTAACAGCTTTTTTAGTGTAAAACACTTCCAGTCACTTAACATCTGTATTTTTTAGCAAAGCTGGGGAAAAAAGTCTGAAATAATGCAGCAGTGTTTGTTTGGAAAATGGCCCAGTTACTTGGATTTCTTTTTATTTGTCTTCAGGCTGCATGAAGAAGAGAGAACTTTGAAAGCATTGTCTTCAGCAAAGAGTTCTGAAAGTCTAATGAATGAAGAGTCCCAGGCACAAGAAGCTGTCCATAAAACACAAGTATTTGCTGAAGCACCTTGTATGGGAAGTGAAGAAAGAACTCTGATAGAGAGGATGTTTGGAGGAAAATTGAAGACTACCATATGCTGTTTGAACTGCAAAAGTATGTCTCAAAAGGAAGAGGCTTTCACTGATCTCTCTCTGGCTTTCTGTCCTCCGACTTCCTTGGGCAATGTTGGCCCAAAGTGTATGGAGCATTCTGAAGTGAAAGAGGACTACGTGGTGCAAACTAATACTTTAGCAACGAGTCCTGCTGCAGAGACACCTCTCAATAATTTGGATGTAAATCGTGGATGTGACACGATAATGAGTGAAGGAACCATAGAAGATTTTTCTACTGAGCCAAACTCTGAGAATACCACAATTTCTGAGCTCAAGCAAGTACAGCCTAATAGGGATATGTCTCAGAGCCTAGTAGGGAAAAATACCCTGTCAGTTACAGACTTACTCAATTATTTTCTGGCACCTGAGATCCTTAGTGGAGACAATAAGTATTATTGTGAAAAGTGTGCCTCTCTCCAGAATGCTGAGAAAACTATGCAAATCATTGAGGAACCTGAATACCTCATTCTCACTCTTTTGAGATTTTCGTATGATCCAAAGTGTCACATAAGGCGCAAAATCTTGGACAATGTGTCTCTACCACTTGTTTTGGAACTGCCAGTCAAAAGCATAACATCCCCTCTAGCTGTGGTTTCAGGAGGTTGGTCTGTTGGTGTTGAGATTTCTGAGACTGGAGAAAATCTTGCTAAAAAACTGAAGCCCTCGGGTGCTGAGGAAGTGACCTGCCCACAGCTGGTGCCCTACGTGTTAAGCTCTGTGGTAGTGCATTCTGGTGTATCCTCTGAAAGTGGACATTACTATTCCTATGCTAGAAATGTTACTGGGTCAGGCCCTTCAGGGCTCTGCCACCAGTCTACAGCTCTTTCTTTAGTTTCTCCTCAGGATAAGTTGTTGACGGAGGAGAGTCCCTGTACTGTTTTAGAAAATGAACTGGACACTGAGATGCCGAGAGAATGGTTTCTGTTCAATGACAGCAGAGTGACATTTACCTCATTTCAGTCAGTCCAGAAAATTACCAGTAGGTTTCCAAAGGACACTGCTTACGTTCTGTTTTACAAAAAGCAAAACAGCACCTGTGGCTTCAACACCAATCCGGCAAATGGACTCTGGGTAAATGGAGACCCTCCTCTACAAAAGGACCTCATGGAAGCAATTACAAAAGATAATAAACTGTACTTGCAGGTAAGATGGAAATTTAGTGTGAAACGTGGTCTCCTTAAGCCTCACAAGAGGCAGTCTAAACGAAAGAACTAGTTAGCTTTTAAGTATTCTGGTATATTAACCTTATAAATCATCAGTCTGGCTTCCATCATGTTGTTGCTGAGCAGGCTTCATAGTAAGGTCATCACTATTAGATGGGAAATGTCAAGGAAAATGCATCATCTCATTTCAGTTTAAATTTTTAGTGCTGATGCTTGTATAGGTCATTTAACCACTTGTAATTTCATACAGGAGAGGCTTACAGTTCAAACTTTAATTGCCTTTATACTTAAAACTTCTAAGCTGTATTCTTATTAGTGCATTTTCATTTGCACTGAAGTTTTACTTACACAACTTTGCTTACCCACATGCTAGAACAACTGAATGAAAGCTGGTGACTAGATTCCATTTTCCCTTTGCTGCCTATTCTCTATCCCTCTGTGCGACCAGCACTGCCAGCTGCCCATTCCCTGAGAGCTTCACCTTGCTGTTGTCACCTATTTGTGTGCTGGTATTTTAGAAACATGAACAAGAGAGCTAAGAGTTTAAATTGCAGCTCTGCTGCTTTCTGCAAACTGTGGTTACGGCATTTGTGCCCTGATTGTCTTTGCTTATGTGCCACATCTCCTCTTGCCTCTCTCCTGGCCTCTGTTGCAGCAGTCTCTTTTCATGGAATCACAGAGTAGTTTGGGTTGGAAGGGACTTTTAGAGGTCATCTAGTCCAGCCCCTCTGCCATGAGTAAGGATGTTTTCGACTAGACCAGGTTACTCAAAGCCCCATCGTGCCTGGCCTTGGATATTTCCAGGGATGTGTCATCTACCACCTCTCTGAGTAACCTCTTCCAGCGCCTCACCACCCTCACTGTAAAAACTTTACAGTGTTTTAGGGGGTTGGGTTTTTTTTAGTTTGAATTTATTGTATTTTCCCCACCTTTCAGTTTTGTATTCTTCAGTATTGGCTTTTTTTGTAGTGCTTTAGTAATCTCAGAGTTGCTGAGCTCCTGTCCTTTTCTCATTTTAATTGAGGCTTATTAGAAGTGCTCAGTTACTGTTTTTCTCAAGTAAATGCTAATACTATGATTCACTGAATTGGGATATGGTAATCCTGAGACCTCACATTTTACTTTTGGTTCAGAGTTCTAAACCAGTATTTTCCTAAGTTAAAAATATACTTTCCTATCCTTGAGAAAGCCTTATTTTTTTAGAAAAAAAATGTTAAAAGCACCTCTAGCTTCCTGCTTTTGTTTTACTGTTGCATATGAGTTTACCACATGCATTTTTCTCAATCCAGAGAACTATATTGACTGTCCAGTTTTACTTGCCTGATTTAGTATTTGTATAACATATTTGTATAAACATACAACTTTTTTTTATTTTTTTAGAAGCAGGGCTACTGCTTGTAAAAATGCCAGTGCTTTAAGCCATATTAGAACAATTTATTGTAGGTTAATATTAAGCAAGTCAATGTATGCCACGAGAGATGAAAGAAATATGCTGATTTATTACGAACTGCTGAACAGGAATGAAGCATGAAAGATCTCGAACTGCTAAATAATTCACTTTTAGCATTAATACACAAATAGCCTGTGATTTTTAAATCCTAATACTCTGCCAAGAAACTTTAATAGTTTGATTTGGTCACTACTCCATGTTTCTCATATGTATGTGTGTATAGAGATACACCTTCCATCCATTATGCAATACTCTTCATATACTTCTCAATGAAGCTGTAGTGTTCTTCTTATCTACAATTTTAAGATTTTTATTTAACATAGCTGCACTCCTGTTGTTGATGCTCATATTCTTTTAGAGCATGGTTTGTTAGGAGGTTTAAGGGGGATAAAGCTGCCAGAAAGTGGTTCTCTGGAGGGATGAAAATGAAATGTCATGAAACTGACATTTTTCTGAACTATTTTACCAGAAAAAAAGAGGAACCAGCCCAGGTACAGTGTAGTGAGTTTGGTTTTGAGAGGAAGTTTTGCTCTAAGCTAAACAGCTTGGTATTGAGTTTTGGGGTTTTTTTGTTTTTTTCCCCAACTAAACAGGCTATTTATGCAAGGTTTGCTGTTTTAATCAAAATGTTTGGTTGATTTCTGTTCCTAGAAGAGTAGTTCTTATTTCTTCATGTTTCCTTGTTATTCCTAGTAAATTTACTTAGTTTTTGATACATCATATAGTTACCCAGATAGCTACAAATCCACATATTGCTGGAGATAGCATAATACTGTCTTTCAGAAATACGGCCAGTGTAGACAGTATCTTCCATATATCTTATATAATTTTGGAAATGAATGTGCATTTCAGTGTGTAGCAGTGTAAATTAGTTTCCACCTTAGGCTGTATTTTGTGAAGAGGACAAAGTAATTTAAACCCACAAGGACTGTTTTCAGCCCTTGTGAAGGTACACGGACAAGACTTAAGTTCAGTGCTTTCATGGGAGTACAATACAGTCAATCTTCCAAGTTCTTGGCTCTGTTCCTTCCTTTCACCAGGAGGTGGAGGAGAAAAAGAACAGTTCAAGGTGACCCATGTAATTACTAAATCCCTGTCTAAAGTTTGCTCCCGTTGGCTTTGGGAGGTGTCTGGTGCTGAGGCGTCATGGGAAGGAGGGTCTTGGTATGAGCCTTAGCACCCGAATCCTTGCAAAGCCTGTGCTGATCCCCTTCTTACAAGTCTTAAGAAGCCTCAGCTGAGAGGGCAGCTGGCAGGAGGCAGAGCTTTCTTGGTCCTTCCCTTGTGCAGGTACCTTTTCCAGCAGATGACTGATTTTTATAAAGTGCATGCAAGGTGCGGAGACCTACTAATGTTAAAACAGTTAGCATAGCAATGATACTTGAAAGGTAAAAAGTTGTAATGAATTAAACTAGATAGCTTGTGCATCTTCTTGCCTCTTACCTGAGTAGGTTGTTAGTCTGCACAGTTGATTGAGTGGAATAAAAAAGTGTTTTTTAAATAATTAACATTGATTTAGTGGTTTTACTTTCAGTTTTGCAATAAAGAACAAGGGCGCTTTAAAATTTCTAGGATGAAAATTCATGTGAAATTAATGAATGAATTAATATGAAATGTGAATATGAATGAACATGAAATGAACGTTTTGTTAGGTTTTGATCAGTTGAATTTTTTGTAACATCCCATGTTGCTCTAAAATACAATTTTAGCATAAGCTTATATGGATTTAATTATGTTGCACTTAAAATTACTGATATTGGACAGAATTGGTTCTGGCTGTCAATGTTCAACTTGAAGTCCAACAAAGCCATTCACACTTCGGAGTCTGGGAGTTAACGGTGTTGCTTTAAAAGTTGGTTCAAAATTTGCTAAAGAAATAAGCTGCTTCCAGGGCTTGAGGTTTCTTTGTTTGTGTTTTTTTTTTTTTAAATTGTCTTCATTCTTTCATTTCAGGAGCAAGAGCTTAGTGCTCGGACACAAGCCCTTCAAGCTGCCTCAGCCTCGTGCTCTTTCCGACCCAATGGATTCGATGACAACGACCCCCCTGGCAGTTGTGGCCCCACTGGTGGAGGAGGAGGGGGTGGGTTCAGCACCGTCGGGAGATTAGTCTTTTGACCATGAAGACAACCTGGAATACACTGGTTCCAAAGCAGCCCAGTACTGCTGAGGGCAAATAAAATATTGAACTTTGTCAGATATTGTACCAATTTTTGAGACTTGATCCTTGTTCTAAAGCAAATGTTGGTGTTTTCTTGGTTATGTTTTATTTGAAATAAATAAGCGCATAATGGAAAAAAAAACTACCTCTTAAAAATTCAGTTGCTTTCATAGTAAGATATGCTTGCCCAAAAGACAGACAATTAAGATTTTTAAGCAGTTGCTAGTGACATTGCATTAAACTGAACAAACACGCATCCGTTTCTCTTGTCCTCATGCACTGAATGAAGCAAGCTCATTTTTTCACTCTGATGGTATTGCTTTGTGTGGAAGCCCACTTTGATGGGCTCAACTGCATAATTTAGCCTCTCATCCCCAGCTTATTTCCAAATCCAGTACCTGTGTGGATTTTCAGAGATGATGCAATTTATAATGAAGGCAATAACTTAAATGTGACATGCTACACTACTTTCCAGGTTAATAATTATCCAGTCTATTTCCAGTGTAAATGACAAGAAGAAAAAATAATTTATAAATATTTGCTAAGTTGTTATCCAAAAGACAGCATGATGTGTAGGAACAATGTTTTTAAATAGAAATTGTTAACTTTGTAGCATTTTTAATTGTTTTGAGGATTTTAAAATTATTTCAGGGAATATATCTGCTGTGTGTTGGAAAGGAAGAGATTCTGTATGTGCCTTGCAGTACTGTAACTTAAAACAAACTTTCTGAGGCTGCAGAAAATAGGTGTGTTAGTAGTCAATTATTTTTGGTCAGTATTAGAAATCAAGACATTTATAGAAAGCTTTTAGGTTTCCAGAAGTAAAAATAGGGTAGTTTGAAATGCAATTAAGTGTTGCCCTTTATTTTTTGATTAAAAAAGATTACATCCCTAGTAATCTATAACTTTCCTGGCCTGCACTGCTGTGAAAAATCTGGTGATAAAAACGGCGCGATGTTTGTGAAGTCGCAGAAAGGCTGCCTGCATTGATCTTGGCTGAGGAGCTTGTGCTTCTGAGAGTCCTTTGAAGTTTTGCCTTCAGGTTTTGCTTGTAGTGAGAAGTTCCTGATGAGTTCAGGGTTGGTTTTTTTTGCTCTGCAGAAGCCCAAAATGATTCTGCCTATGGAGCAGTGTTTGTGTGCTCATTAGACCAGCAGCGGTTGGGGATCCACTCGTTTGAGTCTTGGCAGAAATAACAACTTTGGTTTCGATGTGCAATGAGGATAACAGAAGCAAAGGAGTTACACTGTTGAACCTGGTGATTAATTCTTAACTTGAATAATCTTAGAGTGAAGTGTACATTTCTTTAAAAGTATTTTTACAAAATTCTGCACTGTTTTGCTGTGGTTTTTATATTCTACTAGGTGACAAGGTATGTCCTTAAAAAGCATGCAGACATGGCAGGTTTTAGCTTAACTGTATAAAATTAAACAAATTTCTTAGAAAATGCTTTAAAAAGCATAAAATAAGTTGGGAAAATGAATCTTGTTCATATGATTCTAAATATATGGAGTTTAGTCTGAAAGGTAACTTAGCTTGCAAGCTATTTTTATATTATCACTAAAACTATGCTATTTACTCTACTCTGGATTCGTATGTTGCTGCTCAACAAAGCTAGAGCAGCTCATTTGATTTTTTTAATACTTTACAAGCTTTGTTGTGACAGTTTGTGACACCTTGGCTTTGACCTACACTTTTCATTGCTGTCTCAGTTGTAGGTCCCTGAACCAGGGGTTCATCTGTGGAAATGTGGACTGTTTTGAGATCAGCATGAGGAACGTTCTCATTTCGTTGTACTTGGACGAGGTTTTCTTGAAAGCTCACTTTGCCTTGAAATTCCTTTGTCTTTTAGGCTTCTCTGCTGGTTAGCTCTGGTTTTAAAATGTTTCATGTGATGGGTTAATTTGGCTTTCCCAGATTATGAGGACACACTAAAAAGCTGTCTGTTTGCATTACAGTGGGAGCATTTTGTCTCTGTTTCAATTTACTGTACATTTTAACACACCAGTAAGTAGGAGCAGGGGCAAGTGGTTTTACTCTATATGAAATCATAATTCTGTAAAGGTCAACTTTGTTTTTATGTTCTCACAGTAAAAATATAAATCACGTAGCCTACCTAAAAATAACCTGCAGTATGAGTTTCGTATACCTGTTGTACTATATTTATTTCATGAGCTCCTAGAGGGCTTTCTACGCCCTTGTTTGCCTGTTCTAAATTAGGTGTTAAATATGGAAAATTTATATGAAAATAATGCCAATCAGGTTGGATCTGCCTAGGTACAAAATGATGGATGTCTCAAGCTGAAAATAACTTCTTTCTTTCCCCTCGTTGGTTTCTGTTGATGCAGTTACTTGGGGTTTTACGAGTAGATTTTAAAATTCAGAGTACCTACTTGCAAGTCTGTTTGCTGAGCTGACAGCCATCGGAGGCCGATTAGTCAGACCTAACTTGAAAGGTTTCAATAAACTTAGTGGAAGTGGAGAAGTATTTCATGCTCTGAAATGTACACCTTTTTTCATTGTTTACAGTAATGGTGTTGCATGCCTCTATCTTCTGGACATAATATGAGAGAACAATGTACATATGGTACTTTGATTTCTGTTGCCTGTGAATGAATGCTGGATGGTTTGTTTATTGACCTTTTTGGCTCCATTCCTGATTTGTTTTCTAAGTTGAATCAGTACAAAGATATGAAATACATAAGATGGTTTCTGAAGCTTAGGTTTTTTGTTGTTTCCTTTCATGAAAGATACAAACTCAAGGGCGGTATGTCTTTTAAAATCATATTTCCTTTTAACAAGACAGATTGTGGTTTGGTCTTTGTTTTAATGAACACTGGAGTTGTATTGACTTTCTTCTGTGCAGTTCACTTTGTACCGTTTTTTCATGTGGAGCATTAGCAGTGGGTTGCTGTGAATGTCACCCCTGTAACAAGTGATTACAATATCTACAAGCCCATTTATCCAGGATGAGGAGAGAAGCTTTGGAGAACTAAACAAATCACACATTCTGAGTAGCTTTTTTCCATTTTTTGGGGGTTTCCTTTTTTTTTTTTTTTGCTTCCCTTTTTCCCTTCTCTGGAAAGTTAAATATTTTATCTTCTGTATGCTCTGGAAGTTTAATTTCATGGATAAGTCTTTCTTATTCTTTTTTAATCTGTTGCACTGATGTTGTCTATGGAGTCAGTACGTCTTTGTATGAGTGACAGGCAAAGGGCAGAAGCACTGTAAGCTAAAAGAGTGGCAGAACAAAAGCAAGTGGGTATAAACTTTCTGTAAATAAGATTCAGATTAGAAACAAAGTTTCTAATTACTATAAATGATTCTGGAACAACCTTCTGGGCAGGGGTCTGCTTTGAAGGAAGAGCCAAGCGTATCTGTGAAAGAAATGAAATGCAAAGTGGTGTCTGAGTAGAAGGCAACTAGACCTGATAAACCAGAGGTCTCTTGTCCCTTCCTAGAGTTTTGCGCTTCTGTTTTGCTTCTTGACACATTGCCAGTTTTCTGTTTAAGGCTCAAAGATTGAAGTGTAACTGAAGGGAATACTAAACTGTGATATAACAACACAAGTTGACTGCTCAGTTCTATGTGATGTTGTCTCTGATTTAGGGGAATGAGGCATAAAAGTTGTCAAGTCGTGGAAAGTGGGAGCTAAGAAGGCTTGTAATCCAAAGAAATGTGCTCAGTTTCTAACACCAGGCTGATTCCCTGGTTGACAACCTACAATGAGATGCAATGGCTTGTAGCCCTTGGTATTCTCAGTAGGTTGTAATCAAATGTATATTATTGGACATTTTCAAAGGGTGAGCAAATGATCTATGGTGTAAACAAGAGATCAAAATAGACAGTCTTCAAGGCTTTCATGTTTGCTGCAGCCAGTCACCATAGGTCTGCCTAAATCTGCATTCAGAGCTGTGAGTAGTGTGCTCTTCTATGACATAGGTTTGGGGGCAGATGGAACCCCTGAGAACTGAGAATTGTGTGCTGCTGTTTGGGTTGTGTCCCACACCATGTTCCATGTGGACTTGGGAACAGGTGAGTATCCCTGTTTTACCAAGTGGGTTTTGGAGACTTGGCCTGCCAGCTGAGCTCTGGCTGTGATGTGTAGTGTGGCCCTGGCTTACCACGCATCCCCTTGTTCACTTGCTTTTGCTTGAATGAAAGAATCCAGATCAAAGGGAGAACAAACAAACCCAGCCAGAGTGAAGCAGGAATTAACATTTTTAAATATAATAATGCTGCTTGCTTATTTAAAACAGCAGGGTTTTTTCTGAGCATACTGGGTTCCAGACAGGAATGTGGATTCAGGATACACATTTCTTGTTCCCCTTTTCCAAGTGCAGGTAATATTTTTAGGAATCAGTTGTAAAAGTACTGGAATACACATGTCAAAATGCACAACCTTGTCTGTTAATAAAAGGCCACCTTGGTAAACATGCTACTAAAGCCACTGGAATGCTGGGATACTTGCTGGCTGTCCATGTGGGACCTTCCCCATCCTCTGTGGGTGGCCAGGGGTGCTGGTGTGCTGCCTCGGTATCTGTGTGTGGGAGCCTGAACAACCACTGCTCAGGTGCCAGCTCAAGAATGGGACAGTCCCCAACCCCTCAGGGGCACCTGCAGGCCCAGGGTGAGTGGGTGCTCATGGGAAGGAGGTGCTGAAAAAACCTGGTACCAGACTGAAACACAACTACCAACCTGCCGAAGTTGGCTCTAATCTGATTGAGACGTTGCATATGTTTTAATGATAGTTTCACTGCTATAAAATTGTGGCTTCGGTGTAATTCCACCAAAGGATACTTTTTCAGCAACACTTTGCGTTATTATCCAAGCCTGATCCTTCTAAAATTCCCATTGTGTCATTATATCCATTATATTTTGAAGGTAAAACATCTCAATAGGCATATTGAAAACATACTGCTGAGGAGAGTGTTTCAGATTGATATTTTAAAAATGACTTCAGCAACAGGCTATGTGACTGTGCAAGCAGCTGTAGTATCAGCATCCTTGAGGCCAGTGCTCTCCAAAATTTTTCTGATTGCACACCCTATCAGTATAAACTTCATGTGCACTCAGTATATATATATTTATTAATTTATAATTTATATATGTACCACTGTTCTAATATGTACATAGACAAGAGTAGAAACTGAAAAAGTATGAGAGAGAAATGAAATAAAGGGTATTTTTAAATTATTTAAAATTTTGTTTGCTAATTGTACAAAAAGTATTTCTTGCACCCAAATAGATTGTCTTGGAGTGCATGCACCTGACTTTGGAGACCACTTCTGTAGGGGGTATAGTCTTGAAAAGAGTTTTAGCTTGATGGGGATAGGTATCAAAACTGACCTGTTTATAATTATGGTTTCTTTTACTCTGTGAATATAGACTGTTGTCACTAACTTTATGCTGCATGACCATGTTTTGGTTCTCTGTTTATTCAGAGTTCTTATAAAATGAGGTGCTGTGAACTGTTTCCTCCTGTGTGCATTAAATGACAAGAAAAGAGGTGTCAGCCTTCTGTGGTTTGCAGAGATGCAAAGCCAGTCCAGCTCTGAGGGGGGAGTATATCCCTTGCCAAACACAGGGATGTGCTAGGATTTGGCTTCTAAGGTTAGGACTGGTTTTCAACTGACTCGCCCTTTCTCAAGTGTTCTCTAAAGAATTGCAATATTTATTGTTCAGCTTCTCAAAGTTACTCAATTTTCTTGCTGTATATTCATGGTGTTTGTTCTACTGAACTACAGTTGAAATAATTTCTGCAATATGCCTATTCTTAAGTCTTATAAACTGGCGTAAATTTCTAATAGTATTTCATATCAGTTTTTAAAAATCAATAGGGCAAATGAGTGTTTTCCTGTGCACGTGTTGGGCTACATAAAGAAGGCAAAATATGTATTTTTCAATTGCCTTGGAAGGTCTCTGAAAGGACTGAAGTTTTCATGTGTTTGACTTGAGATGAAAGATAAATGTTCTAGTAAAATATAAGTGGTGAGTTTTGGGTTTTTTTAAAAAATTTGATTTGATTTATCAGCAAATCGCAGCTTGAAGGATCTCGCACAAAAACATGGAAAATAAGTCTGAGCTGAGAATTCTCAATGGACCAAGTAGCTGACTTTCCTGTATATTTAAGTTGCAGTGATATGACAATGTTTCATATGAGTTGTCTCTTCAATTAGTGATACTTAAACCTTCAAAGAAGATGAAATGACCTTCAACTTGTTGAAATAATGAAGAACATCATTGTTGGTTAAAATGCAGCCGTTCTCCATGACTCTGGAAGTTGTGGCACAGAAACATTCAGGCCACCTGTAAATAAAGACAAGTTTCTTGAAGGCTGTTTTCAACTTTGCTGTGTTTTTCCTCAAGTTTCCCCAGTCTAAGAGTTGAAAAAAGGCTTTGGTTGTTTTTCTTGACTACAAGAATACTTAGGAAACTCAAACAATTAAGAGGCCAGTTAATAACCTGTGAATTGCTGCTGGGTGGTGAATTGTGTGAGAGGGAAGGGAAAGCTTTGGGTTGCCCTTAGAATATGTAGTTTGAAGTTGAGTCTCCTCTGGTTGGCTGCCCACACCTCCCTCTGGCATTAGAAACAGCTGCCTTTATGTGGTCTCAGGATTAACTTTGGTACTGCCTGTGAGGATAAAATCGTGGGAACCTCCCCTTCATCCAAGTCCTATTCAGGTTAAATGAAGAATTATTCTTGACCTGAGCTGTTTCAGTTTTGCTTTAAGTAACTCCAATCTGCCAACTGCCAAGAGAAAGGACAGATCGAGCTTTAACATAATAAAGGGCCTAATCATAACTTTTTTTTTCTTTAAAATGCTTTGGCTGCAGTAGGAGCTGCTTGTTGTGTGCTGTGCTTTAAAATCCTAGGGCTGTAAGAGGTTTCCTACTGCTGAGACCATGCAAACAGCAGCTATGCAGAACTCCTTGGGGAAGGGAGCTGGCTGCAGTATAAACAAGCAACTAGGTGGGTGATTTCATCGTTTGGATTTGTTTGCTGTGTCTGGCATGTGGGGATTGGTGTGAATGAAGACGTGTAAGGATAATAAGCAGCATGAGTCTGAGGAGGGATGGAAAGCAAACAGGCTTTGAGTAGTTAATGTCTTTAAAAGCAGCTAAGGAAGTTTCTGTGGAAAAAAGGATCCTGGAATGGGATCCTGGGCAGTGTCAGGGTGATTTTGCGTGGCAGTCCACAAGAGCAGTGCTGCTCCCATGGGATGTGTTCCCGTGGAAGGCGTGGATGGGAAGACCAAAATGCTGTCAGTGCCCCCTCTTCTCATAAAGCACAGGCTGAGTGTAGTCAGGGCTGAATGAAGGTAATTTCCTTTCCTTGTGGGTAGTATGGAGGAGCAGGGTATTTCTGCAGCAGCTCACTCACATTGCCCAGCTTGTGTTCTGGGAACGGGCACAGATGCTCAGATTCAGAGAAGATTTGATGGAAGTTAAAAACAACCAGAGGATTTTAAAAAAGGAGAGGCAGAAGCTGGAAAGAAATGTGAGCAAGAACTTCAGAGCATGTGGGTATGCAAAGCTGCGGATTGCCTACTCTTTTTGGGACCAAAGAGAAGATGTTTAAGCAAAATCATACCAACTTCACATGTCACGTATACACAAGGAAAAACTGTGTGGGAAAAAGTATAGCAATCACTGGGTCTTCATTATTATTTGAGCTAAACTAGTGCACAGCCTTCTATCTCTCGGCACTGTAATTAAGCAAACTTTTTTTGGTCCGAAGTTAGTATTTTGGGGTTTGTCTTTTTAGCTTAA
Organism: Campylorhamphus procurvoides; assembly: GCA_013396655.1. NCBI lineage: Eukaryota > Metazoa > Chordata > Aves > Passeriformes > Dendrocolaptidae > Campylorhamphus > Campylorhamphus procurvoides. The sequence continues at coordinate 459,157 of WBMV01001910.1, forward strand.
TCTCCTTTGGAAAGAGCTATTTAATTTTTTCCAAATAATTTTCTGCCTTGCATATTCTCTATTTTTTTAAGGGATCACGCACAATGTCTTCTATAAAGAGGTGTGGGGGGTGTGTAATAACAGTCTAATTTGATGTAATAGGTATCATATTTTAGGTTGTAGATAGCCTCGTCCCTGAAAGCTCCTTTAACCCCAGATTCTTTCAGGATGCATGTTATCCTTCAAAATCTCCCTAGGACCCAGAAAAATTATTCTTTACCCTGCTTCTCTTTTAAGGGCCTCATGAAAAACTGTCCATAATTCTTTCTTGGTTTGCTTTTAAGTGTTACTGCGATAAACATAATTCCTAAATATATCCAACGTGGCATAATAGAAATGCAATTAAACACCTTAAAATCAACTATTGCATTTACATAACCTCAGGTGACTTTCTGTAAAGTCTTAGTGTTGCATTTAAAAATTCAGGCAGGTAGCTGTCATGGTGAAAAATTTCACCACTTGTAAGAACTCCTGCTAAGAAATCTGTGTGCCCACTGGTAGGAGGAGGCAGTGCAGTGGCAGGTTTGCTTCAGGTATTTGTAGGGAATTGCTTTTTTAAGAGGTTCTCATAAAGGCCAATCACTGCTCATTTTTATGCACAGGCCTGTGGTTGCAGGTGCTTGAACCGTGCACGGATTCGGTGCCAAATTAGGCGTTTTCTGTTTGGCTCTGAGTGATGCTGAACTGCAGGGCAGCACCACCATCCTGCTGCTTGGGAGTTCATTCCGCTTGGCTGGAGGGAATGGCGAGTCGTGGCCGTGTCCATTCGGGTGGGGATGGTGAGGAGGAACAAAGGCTGGCTCGGTCTTGTTCACCTGGAAGTCTGAACTGAGTGACCCCCCCTCCCCCCTTAGTCTGATCCCCGAGGAGAGGTTTGCCCAGTATTAGCAGGCTATGGAAAGTGATGAAGCCAATTGTTTTGTGACCTCCAAATGTGTTACTGCTTTTGAGGGCAGAGGGATTTCTGAAATTGAGTCGCACGGTTGTCTAGCTGTAAATTAATCTGTGCATTAATTATATAGTATGGGAAGGAATATTTCTGATTAAAACTACCCTGATTTGAGTATTCTTGTACAGTCTTGCCTGATTTTTTTCTCTACCTGACCTACTTCAGATATCAGAGTTGCAACTGCAGCTGTGTTTTGTTTTCAAGGACTTCTGTATATCTTTTGTTGCATTCTGATGTAAGCTTTTAACTGGCTTTGAGTGGCATAAGATTTTATAAATATATTCCAGGTATTATAAATTAAATAGGAGTGGATTTACTGAGGTCCCTGATGTGCTGTATTAATTTTGGAGTAATTATGTGTTTATCCAGTAGAGAGCACTAATGACACTGCTATATTTTAGTTGACGTTTCCATTGAATTATTTGGTGTTGTCCTAAACTTCTGCGCTGTGGAGGACTGGGCTGGGGTCAGGACTGTAGGTTTTTCTCTAAATATCTCAGTGGTGTGGTATCATCAGGGTGGTTCCTGCCTCTCTCTGTGTGGGCAGGACCTTCCCCACAGGGGCTAAAAAAGCATTTTTATAAATCATCTTTTAGGGTCTGCCGTGGCTTCAGAGCCAGGACAGCTAAGCTGGCCATGAGCTGGTTTACTGAAGCTGAAATTCTAGAGTCCTCATGGGTGGTGGAGCATAAATGAGAAACACTAACCTGTCTTCGAGATGGCAAAGGGAGTTTGTGGCCAGCAGCTTAAAAGTGAAAATTCCCCTACTCGCTTCATGACAAAATTAGATTGAGCCAATAAGAAAATAGAAACAGACCCACAAAAAAGGCTTCAAAAGAAACAGAAGTCTCTTAAATTTGTGTCCTGGGTAAAATGTGTCTCACCATGCTCAGTCCAACTGAGTTTGCTCAGTGAACTGTTCACCTTCTGGAGCATGAATGTGCTGCCTATTGGAGAAAAAGGTGCTTTAACTCTCCCTTAGGATAATAGAGGAATTTTAATAATGTGACCCGTGTATATTAATCTTCCTAAATAACAGGCAATCTGAAACAATCCTACTGAGAGAAGCGTGAGTTACAGTAATTCATCTCAGTCCTGCATGAATTTAAGAATAACTGTCTGGAGGCAATGTCTTTATTAAATTATTTGTAGGGACTTAGAGGAGAAAAAAGCAACAGCCACACTATGGTGCTGAGCATAAACTTGTAGTCTTACCTCTAGGCTTATTGTATTAGGTGATTTTTGGTGGGAATTTAGGAGACCACAGTATTACCTCAGAAACAACTCCCACTCTTTACCCTTCCTAATTGAACAGAATCTTTTCTATTAGAATGAATAGAAAAAAAGGGAGAAAGGTCAAAGCATGGGTGAGTCAGTGTCTTGAAATAAATTATGCAACTTAATAAAAAAATAGCATCTTTCTGTATATAAAAGTCAAATTGGTATGGAAGATGTGCTTGCTTGGGGTTTATTGGTTACAAGTATTTTATGTTCTTCCAAGTAAAGACGGGTGTTTTTAAGAGGACAGTCATAGGTGCAGCTGGGAGATACATGATTTTTGTGTATTGGTTTTTGATAATACAAATGCAGTTACTTAATGTAGCTCTCACAACAGTTGAGTCTTTTCTGCTCTTAATTGCATTTGTCAATTGGTCCTAAAATCTACCATATGGTAACAATCTGCATTAAAACAGTGGCCTGCCTGAAATTAAATGGGAGTCTTGCCATGGACTTCAGCAAGTCCAGGATTTCACTCTGCTCTTCATCTTGCATGACTATTGGTATTCAGGGTGTGGCAAATATACTATATTCTGCATCCTGATTTATGTGAGCATTTGCTGAGCAGATGTTAGGGAGCTAAACTTGTTCATTTCAATCCATCTCTCCTACAGCAAGTGAAAAAGTGAGCCCAGATGGGTCTCAGGTGGGATTCTGTTCACTCAGGGTGCTTGTAGCAATTAGAGTTTCTACTGAGTCAGAAATATCATGCTGGGTTTTTTTAAAAATGCAGCTCTACACTAAGTAAGGAGTTGGACTAGATGATCTCCAGAGGTCCCTTCCAGCCCTAACTATGCTGTGATTCTGTGGTGTATTAATGCTGTGACTGTGAGTGAGCTGACCAAGCCAGGTGGGTGTGCTGGGCTTCCAGGTCAGCTGCAGATATGCTGTCCTCCTTCTCCAGATCATCACCTCTCCCTGGAGTGGGGCCACCACCGAGGCACCTGTGCTGAGGGAGAGTGTCTTTATGTATGGATGAAGCACTTGAGTTCCCATTTGCCAGGATGAACATCTGTCTAAAGGTACAAAATAAGATTAGCCATTACTGATTAGCTTAGAAGAACAGCAAGAAACACCCCCCTTGCCCATGTGGGTTTTTTTCTCAGTTGCAAAATAACACTGTGCTTCATTAGTTCAGTAATGGGGGGAGGGTGTTTGTCAAAACACCAGTTTACAATGAAGATAAAATAAGAGCACATAACTGGAATATCTTAGCCAGAGCCCACTGTGGGAGTCACTCCCACAGTTATGTCTGGTGCTCGCCAACTCCTACTGAGCCTGGTATTTTCCCATTGCATTGTTTTTACTGATAGCTTCCATTCAATAATAACAGGGATCTTTGCAAGGGTGAAAGAGATTATCGCTCTTTATAACTGAGGGAAGGATTGTTATGTGATTTCTACAGCCCCTGAACAATGTGTGGCCTATATGATAAAGTCATCTCAGGATTTCATCTTTTTTCTTTACTTAAAACAGTTGGTGAGTGTTTTTTATCCCACGTCCAGATATAAAATAAGATCTTTCCTGTTGTGAATCTCTTGTGGGGAGGAGCAGTAACTGAGGGAGGAAGGCTGCCAGAGATGATTACTGAGATGCCCAGCTCACATCTATATATGCAGTCACAAGATGAAGCTGTACAGTGTCTTTTGTGGCAAAACACGGAGCACATTTTTATCAGCAATAATTGTAAGGAAATAAAGCAGTCAGAATAAGGTAATAGCCTTTGTTCCTAATGTCTTTCCAAGGAAGATTAATACCTGACAAGGACTGTTCAAATGTTATTGCTGTTTAACTGGGAACTCCTGCTATAACAGCAGAGGACAAAAGCTGAGCTGGATTTCACGCCAGGAAAGAAGGGTGTGTTTGAGATAACTTGCCTGTTCCTTCACATTCCCCCACCACAGAGGGATGTTGTCAGCCTCCAGCATTCAGACCTCTTAGACCCCCTCCACTCTGTGTGTGCACAAGAGTCACAGTAATAAATGTTCCCATCTGCTTCTGGTTAGGAGTTTGCATCCTCTCCTCTCCTCCACAGCGATCCGTGTGCTCGAGGCAGCCAGGCGTGATTATTTCCATTAGTGAGAACCAAGCTCACACCCTGAAAAGCCCCATCTGGTCCAAACCTGCTGAGCAGCTCAGGTCACTCTGGGGTCACCACACCGATGTCCTGTGTGCTGCTTCCCGTGTGCTGGTTGTGCTGCTGCTGCTGGGAGCCCCCTCTGGGATTAGCCCCAGCATCCCAGGATGGTGGTCCTGGTGTCTGTGTGGCTTCTGCAGCAGGTATAGAAGATTGGCATGGAGGAGCCAGAGTTTACGTGTGAGCTGGACCTTGGCTTTGGAAGGTTCAAGAGCGACCACAGGCTCTGGAGGTGTGGCAGGAAGGGTTCTGCTCCTCCAGGGAGCTTTCCTTGGTTGCTGTGCTTCTGGTTCCCTCCTCTGTAGCTCAGCCACCCAAGTCAGGTAATTTATGCCTACCTCCTGAAAGGAAGGAAAGAGAGGTGATTGATGGGGATGTTTTTAGCTCTTGCAAGGTGATTGAAGGCTGCACAGAATGAGAACCAAAGCCTAAAACACCTGCAAGTCTTGGTCATGCCTCAACCACTTGTGAATTCTCTGGGAAGGTGAAACACGGGGGAATAAAGCCTTGTACTGCATCATCTCATTCCTGAGTCTACTCAGTATTTGATTAATGCAGAGATGGGAAGTTGGTGAATGTTTAGTCTAATAAGCACTTTAAATTTAGGGGCTGAAACGTGCAGGTTTTTTACATAAGGCCGTTTGATTTTGGGAGTTCTTTAAACTCTGCACAGCAAGGACCATGTGTGTGGCAGTGTCTGGCCAATAGACCTTTATGTGTACTTTTTAGTTCTTAATTTTCTGTGTATGAAATCATAATATTGGCAAAACTAGTACTAAATAATAGTTCATAGCCTTGTAGAAATTGTTAGGGTTGGGTTTTTTTTAAGTTACTGCGTTGGTTTTTTCCTAAACAGAAAAAGCCCCTCAGACTAGCATGCCAGTGCTTGTATTAAGATTTCTAAATTCCAGTGTATCTTTCAGTATGTTCTTCCATCCCCCTTCTCTTTGAAATGATCTTTTAGAGTGTATAGAAACTATTTCTGCTCAGTCTTTATCTGTGCTCTCTCTGTCATATATTTTTAGAAATAAGCTGTAAGGAGAAGGGTTCATACACACTGACCAGACCCTGCTTCTGTTTCAGAAGATGTAAGCTCATCAATACATTAGGAAACAAATTCAATTCTTGTGTTATCTTGAAGATGTTTTGTATTGCAAGTAGAAGTTTAACATTTTTAAGATGAGTAATAAATACTAAATGCAATACAGTGCCCAACCCTTTCTGGTGTTGAGCATTGACCAGCACAGCAAAGAGGTTGAGAATTACTCGTGTGTAAGAACTAATTAGACTAACTCAAAAATCAGACTCATTGGTAGTTTTAACGATTCCTAAGCCCACAACGGTGTCCTACAGTCCTCAGGTAAAGTTTCATAGGTGGATGAGCCCATTTAGGAGCTGTCAGAAGGGAGAGATACTATCCCATCTTCTCCTCTCACCTTGAGGTGGCTTTAGTGTTTGTGACTGCATTTAAATCAATTGAAAGTACCCAAATGTCTTTCTGTTCTGCTGAATGTTCCCACCGATATCCTGGCTTGTTTTCAAAGCAGTGTGACATGGGATGTTAGTGTTTTTTGTTGGGTTTTTTTAAGTTCTGCTGGGATAGTAAATTGCATCAACCTACTTTACACTTGTCCACAGCTGGGGAGCCAAGGGAAAGGGCTGAGAAGAAGGTATTGCAGANAGTGCTGCTGTCAGCACAGGGAGGGGTGACCTGCACAGCTGGGGAACCAAGGGAAGGGGCTGAGAAGAAGGTATTGCAGAAGGGGAGAGGGAAGCCTTCCATTTCTGGAAGGGCTGACGTGTTAATTTGCCTCAGTTTTATCCTAGTGCTATATCCCTGTCCTTCAGATATTACAGATATCCCCCTCAGAAAGCTGAAGGAGCGCAAGGAACAGAGTGGGGAGATGTGCTGCCTTTTCAATGAAGGATACAAAATTCTGCTATCTCATTAATTCACTGAGGAGATACGGGCACCTTGGCTCCTACTAATGTGTGAAGAAGGTGTCAAAACTTGCATTAGCAGACAGAAGGCACCATAATAGTAACATTAAGAATGGAGCTTACCTGCTCTTGATTTATTAATGGCCCTAGTGGAATTTGAGCTGATTTATCAAGATGAGATCTATCATGCATAGTACTTCTACACAAATAGCCCATAAGTCATTCATCAATGACACCTCACTGAAAGTTATGTTTGGTTGTATTTTTTTTCTCAAACCCCTATAGGCATAGAAAATTGGTTTGATCTGTGTTCCCATGTAATAAAGCTCTTTCCCCCTCCTCCTCTTACAATATTTTGGGCTTGGGGGGTATTTTGTTTTAAAGATTAAGGATATATCAGATTCATACCACCAATAGTATTAGTTTGAAATGACATGATTTCAGTATTTCATGATTGTCAAGAGACGGGGAGGAAAGGGCCTGGTGGTGCAGTGGCTTGCAGGGCACGAGGAGAAGAAGGACAACCAGTGGCTTTGGATTTGGTTTTGTTGGGGTTTCTTTGCTGCAAACAGGAAAGAGCATTTCTTCTCTGGGCAGTGCCTCGTGGAAACAACAAACTAAAGAGGAAGCGCCCAGTTGGAACTGATTGACATGGGAAAGGGAAATATTTTTTGCCAAACACATATATTTTGGGGCAAGAAAAGTGAGTAGAAGAAATAAGAGAGTCAGTTCTCGCTGGGTGTAGGAAGAAAAGTGCAGATTTAGAAAAAGCTATAGCCCAGGAATAAATGTCTAAGTGCGCTAATTGAAACCACAACTCTCTCTGGGAAGTGATAGAGGCCCTCACAGCAGACTGGAATTAGTAAAAGTACAAGCTAACAATGCTGGGAGGGAAAAATTGCCTGGAGGGCTTTCATATCATAATTTTTAATACCTCAAGGCAAGCCAGTGAGAAAGCTGTTCACATGAAGGGTGGATTGGCAGCGCTCTTTCCAAAATATTATTTTTGGGCTGCTCACTTCTAGTGCCTGGTGATGTGGCTTCAGGGAAGGAGACTGCATGTTTGTGTAGCATGTGAGTTCCTGAAACCAGACTGAGCTCTGGGGGATTCTTTATATGGCAACCAAAGCCAAGCCAGAGCTGCTGGTAAGGACTGTGTCTTCCAGGTAGTACTTGTTATTCAGTAAAAATATTTGGGTATTTCAGTCTATTTAGGGTGTTTCCTCTCCTTTGAACACTTCATTCTGCCTGCCTGACCTCTGCATGTGAACGCTCGCCCCCCAGTTTCCTTTGGACTATTGTGAGAGAAGGTGAGAATAAACATTTGGTATGATGCCTAAAATTGATGTGCCTAAAATGCATAGCAAGTAGAAAATCTAAGCAAGCCAACTGCAATCATGAAAGGAGTAAAGCTGACGGTGATGGATCCCTGTGTTGCAAACTTGGTGTGGGGCTTGAGTTAATGGACTCTTAGGGAAAGGAGAGAGAGGTCTTGTGTTTCAGATCAGATGTGGGAAGGGAGGAAGGCATTACCTCTTGAGAAGGAGGGGAGTTAGATACATGGATGAGGCTCCTGGAACAGAATCCCAAGTCACCTTGCATAACACTTTGGGAAAATTGCCCACGATAATTGTACACCCCTGGATATACATAAAGAAGGCAGAAAGAATTAAAAGAAAACCAACAAAACCATAATGTCTTAAGAAAACAAGGTAAATTTATGAAACTTGCAAAATATGCTTATTTAAAACACCTTATAAAACAACTTGAGGGAGTGCTTAATGCAGACTAAAATAGCCTTCAGTCCACAGGATGTAATTGTTTCTCTTTGTTTTTATTCAGAGCATTTATACCAACAGGTAGGCTTTGTACAGGAGTTTTAAATTACTGTAACCATAAAACAGAAATTGGGAATGTGAAGAGAATCAAAGTACTCACTTTGCCTAATTTAGACCTCTGACAGAGGAGGTCGTATTCCCCAGGCTTATTCCACAGCTGGTGGAAGGAAGGCTGGGCTGGTGGCTTTCCATGAAGATCTAAAGCTCATAGAAATTTAAACAGCTACCATAAATTTCCAGGTTTGACCTTAAAGAAGAATCTGGGTGAACTATTTTTAGTGCCTGTTATCAATGTAATTGTATGTCAGTAAATAGCGCTGACCTAATGAGATTAGAAAATAAACTCTCTGCTTACCTGGTAGCAATTGGGATCAGTTGGTTTTGTGGGACTGACTAGATCAGATGTGGCCAGACAAAAACACGATGCAAACATAGTTGGTGCAAACCTGACCACTGACCTTTAAAAGCTTGATGCTCTTTTTCTCATGATCTGTCTCTTACTGGGTTTAGGTGAGTAAATAATGACCCGCTGAAGGTTTTCATGGCAGTTTTTTGGATTCTTTTTTAGTGACAAGTTTGATAGGGGGGTCTAGGGGCAGGGAGAAGTGCCAGAAACACAAACCTGGTGTGGCCTTTGAGAAACCTCTTACCTGTCTGGATCAATGTGTCCAGTGAGCTGGGGCAGCCACAGCATTTAACTTGGCATCATTTCAGCGCGGTGACAGGAGGTGGCTGGGACAGAGCAGCCCCCTGCCTTGGCAGCAGCTCTGGAAAGAGGGGAAAGGAGACTCCAGCAGAGCACAAATACAGCTCCAAAAAGCTGACTTTCACATTTCAGGCGCTCAAGCAAACAAACACGCAGCAGTGACTCGTAAACCAATGTACAAGCTGAGCTGCAGAGGTTCTGCCAGTGGTCGTGCAAAAATCTCAGCTTTCTGCAGTCAGAGCCCTGACAAAAACAAGGCTAAACTCCCTGTGACCAGTCTAAGCAAGGAATGGTTTCTTGGCAGGAGGTGCTGAATTAGCCCTTGAGTAGAACCTGGCGAGAGCTGCGATGAAACAGGAGAGAAGTCATTACACACCCCTCATATCCCTGGGAAACTGGGATGGAGGGACCTGGCCAAAATTGTGTTGCTGGTGCTTAAGCTGGTAGTTTTGCTCTCAGTGTTATGTCAGCTGCCCCGGGAAGGGTAAAGGGAAACTCGTAAATTGCTTATTTACCACTTAGCAGGCAATTAGTTATTTAGAAAAGGGTTGCAATAAAAAAGACCCCGGTGTGGGTGTCAAGGCAGGAGCTTTGAAGTCTGGCTGTGATTGTAAGTTATGCATACTTGTGGTTGGGGGAATCTTTCTGTCTATCATGTTTCCAAAGTTCAATTTTTTACAAGACAGCTATATTTAATTTTAAAAGGAAGCTGTTCTGAATGCCTAAGCACATATGTCACTCTCCTCATTCAAAACTGCATATTATAAAAAGAAAAAAGAATTGATATAGGAGAATCTACTTGGACTGCTGGGCGTTTGGATGGGGACTTTGTGTATTTTAAACATGGGAAAGCAAGCTAGAAACGTGGGATTCTAGCTGAGTTTCTGAGCAAGCCAGCTCCTTCTCTTCAGCCTGGAGAAAGGATTTACATTTGTTCCTGTATGAAATTTGAGTACAGATAAAGGCAGAACTTTGGTCTAGCCAGGTAGATGAACATAGAGAAATAGAGATTATGGTTGGGTTTTTTTTAAATCTTGACCTAAAAGTGTTGTAGCAAAACTTTTCCATTGAAACTCAATAGATTTCTTCTCTCCTGCTAGAAGATGATCTGTGCCCTGAACTTTTGTTAAAACTTCGGGATTTTTGCATACACTGAAAACTCTGGAGTTTCCTTTTATTTCTTTCTTCCCCTTCCCAAGTTACTGAAAGCATAAGGAACCATTCATGATGAAAAGCCCTGGGCTCCTCTGTTCTCAGGAAAAGCAGATGACAAGGTACTCGATCAGTGGAAGACCAGGAAAGCGGAAAGAGTGGCAAAGCCTATGTATTTGCAGCTCACATAGATGGTAACAGTAACAGGATTTACAGCTCCAGAAGAAAAATCACACAACTGTCTCAAAACTTTCATGTAGTAAGAATTAGGTATCAGTTAAAAATGGCATCTGAAACAAGCTGTTTTCTGGAAAGTGTAAAGATTTATACTTTTTTTTTTTTAAATCTGGAATGGACAGAGTGTTTTGTTTTGCTGCCTTAACTGGCAATTGGGGACAGTCCCCAGATGTCCCCCCAGGAGCCCAGAAAGAGGAGATTTCATCCTGGTTAGGACTCACCATTTGGGGCAGTTCGTACTTGGGCGCTCCTGGGTATGCTCTGTGTAACTCAGACCGTGTCTCCTTTCCACCAGCTATAAAATATCAAAGATATTTCATCTTAAAAGATATTTCATCTTAGGGAGTCCTGTAAGTGTACAAATGACTGGTGTATTATAGACACGCAGAGGTATCAGGGTAAATAGTAAGGAATTGCATTAGTGTAAATCGATATTTATTGTACATACTATGCTCACAGAAATACATTTGGCTAAAAATTACTGTTCCATTGATCTGAAACTCAAATCTTCTCACTATTAAACTGTTATTCACTAGTTTACAATGTGTCTGGCTGCATGTTTCCCCTCGGCTTGTGTGCTGCTCTGTGCCCCAACTGAGGAGCTCAATGGGCAAGGCAGATCCCTTCCGCTGAGGTAAAGATGAGGTGGTCCTAAAACCGTATGCAACATTTAGGTGCACTTTAAAATGTATTCCTGCTCTCTTCAGAGTCCATAAATAGAATGGAAATTCAAGAAATGAACATTTCTTACCAACAGCCTTTGAAGGCGGCGTGTTCTCTTAAGCAAGCAACTTATTTTCAATAAATAGTTTCAAGCTGTACAAGTGCGTTTGCCAATCCTCAAAGCAATCATTCGCAGCCAGTTCTTTTGGATGGTAATAAGATTAATGATAAAATAACACTGAAAACAATTTNTATACTGATAATTTCATATTATTTTTGTTCACACAAACAAATGAGACAAAACCCACAGAAAGGCTAAACTAGTATTAAAATAGGTCTGACCAAATAGTTTTTGGGAAATGAATATGCCTATTTACATCACATAAAGTTTAATCTCAGTGGGTAATTTTATAGAAATACTGTGTTAAAAGAATATTACTGTAAGTCAGTCCCTGGTTAGGAATTCCCTTTCCATCTTAGGTGTACTCCTCCAGGAAATGCAAGGCCAAACATGGGCTGTGGGAGGCCACATTTGTTTCCATGTTTTTCACAGGTAGATTTTTTCCTTGTGCATTCCCTATTCTTTGAATGCCCAGCTCTGAGATCTGAAACAGGTTTGCAGGAGTCTGAGAACAAAAATAAAACAAAACAAAAAACCAAAATAAAATTTAAAAATTAAATTTTACTTCTTGGCAGAATATCTGAAAACCAGTGGATACATTTGGCTTTAAACTTCACGTATCTGAGATGCAAATCTGTATAATGGGGATAATAATACCCACTTTGCATGAATTTTATACCATTGTTTTGTTTTGGTTTTTTTGAACAGATTATTTTTATGCCAGATGTCTTAAGCTTATGAAAGATGCAAACAAGGAAAATTCAACTGTGTAATTGTACTGGCAATAACAGGATTTATCAGCAGCCTAGAGACTTTAAATCTGCTGCATAGACCTACAACTCTATCTGAAGGAGCAATTGTTAGTGGTACTGGATTATAAAACCCTCCTGCCACAAAACTACCCTTTTCCCAGACACTTTCTACATGGCATTTGATTTTCAAGTGACAATTCCTTAACTCCCCCCGCACTCTGAATTTGTAATCCCTGCACAAAGTTACGTGTGAGACAGAGTTTTCATATGGAAGATTTAGCAGGAAAATAGCATCCCTCTTTTCAACTGCATTCTTGGAAATTAGCATGGGTTTTGGCAGAAAATTTCATTTAAAAAAAAAAGAAATAGACTGAAGAAGTCCCATGGGATGAAATTTAGGTCGGAGAGTTAAAACTGCCAAATTACAGACAATGCAAAAAGGGGTTCTATAAAGGCCTGGGCAGCCAACATAATAATGATCCTACTATATTAGTCTGTAATTAGATCATTTCCTTCTGAGATGGCCAAGAAATAAATCCCTATAAATATGAGCTTATGTGACACCAGTGATGAGATAATATGTCTCACACAAGTCATTGCCTGAAATCCAAAGATGTGACTATATAGAAATACAAACTGCCATCACTGTGACACCACTTTCTGGAGCAGGAGGGCACACAAGGCAAAGGGAGGGGACATAATTTGCCCCCATTGTCCTTTGGGGTGCAGCCAAAACAGAATCTGACCCAGCTGCAGCCCAGGACCTGTTCTGGTTGCAAGGTACAAGAGGGGAGTTTCAAAGCACCAGTGTGACAGAAATGAAAGACCTCTATTCATCCTTTTCACACTCAGAGCTGAGGGCATGGAAATGTCCCCAAAACTGAGCTGCAACTTGTTGCAGAAGACAGTCCTTCCCGAGGTGTGAAGCTCAAGGGAAAACCCAGCCATGGGGACAGCCATCACAAGGAAAGAAGTAACATTGTGCAAGCAGGAAGATGGAGGAGAAGGGATGGGGATGGAAAAGAGCCAGTTCTCATTTTCTGTGAAACTGTGGTCCAGCTTAGCTTTCTTGGGAAAGTGTGATCCCAGGTCAGACACATCTTCTCAAAGGATACGGGTAGAGAGACTTGGACTGGGCATCCTTGGCAATTTCTTCTACTTCACTTTAACACAGGATTTAAGTTGTGGAAAGAATGACCCCTATCATAAATCTTCTGTTATTAATTTTAATTGTTCGGTTCTATGCCAGTAGTGCATATCAGAATTCAGCCCTGTTCTTGATGGTGGTTTGTGATGGAACCTTCAGACCAAAAGAAACCTGCAGGAAACAACATCCAGAAATCAGATCATTCGATGAAATATATTTAGGAAGTGCTGAAATGCTTGCAAATGCAGCTCTTGAGGTTGTTGGGAGCATCCCTATTTTAATCCTCTTGTTCTGTGCACGTTATGGTACCTTCTTCAGTGACATGATCATTATCCTTCCTGAGGCTTTCCTTCACCTGCAGAAATTGGAGGTTCTGTGGAGGACTAAATATCTTACAGGTATTGAGCTCCTTGAACAGGCAATTCCGTACTTAAGGCAGACTCAGCTGTAAAAGAATAATTTATATCCCTAAAACCAATGAATTTATCACAAAGCTTGCATGGAAGGGGGTCGAACAGCAGTTGTATAGACAATCTAAGTTTTGGCAATACCTGGATTTGAGAGAGCTTGATTTTTGCCATCTTCATTGTGTGGGTGGGCCCTGCACAATTGCTTGGGTGTCATTAACATTACAGAAATGAATAACCATTCAGAAGGTCTTTCCTATGCATGTTGTGTTCTTTGGTCCATGAGGATTAACTCCTTTCTAGGCAAAGCTTCAAAAGGGAAAATTATGTACTATTAAAATAACTCTTTTCAGAGCTTCATATTTTCACTTAGATCTTAATCAAGCCATTATTGTTATTAAAATATTCTGAAGTGCATTCAGATTTCATAAATATGGAGTTTTTTTCCCTAAGCTGCTCTTGCACGCAGAGAAAGTTAGAAATGTGCACACAGCCTCGAAGGGGACTTAGTGGTTCCCACAGCATTTGCTTATAGTTTCTTCAGTGACTCAGCTGGAGACCCCAGTGATCTCTGCAGTCTTTTTTTCTGTGGCATCTCATAAAGTCCCAGTTGCAAGAGAGTCTCTTGCTAACTCTTCTACGTACAGTTTCCTCAAGATTGTCAGAAAAGTACATTAAAAATGTGAATCAAATTGAGAAATCAAAAAGAAGTAGCTTTGTATAAAGCCCCTATTGCATTATTTTCATGGCTGAGCATTACAACACTCTCCCAACAGGGATGGATTGCACATTTTAGCATTCTTATCTTTTTGTTTTGTCAGTTTAAAGCCATCTTTTAGTGTTTACCCAGTATATCTAGGACTTTTGCATCGAGTTTTATAATAAGCATATGTTCGTAAGCCCAGCAGTTTTGTACTCTGCGCTTGCTTTTGTCACCTTGCAGGAGCCATCAGTGAGAAGCTGTGCACACACAGCAACCTTTTAACTGAGGCTGAACCAGAAACCACAATGTCCCCCCTTTCACACACACCTGGGCCATCCCTTCCCCTCAGCATTCATTTTGCTCCCACCTTTGGTTCCACTACAGCACATTTGGGGTGAATGAGCCTGTAATATCTGATGTATTCAGGACACTACCCACCAGCCAATAAGCCACAGGAGGAGGCTGGTGATCACTAGGTTTCTCTCTTTGGGGTGTTGCAGTTGCCTTCAGCCATCCAACAGACTTTCACTGCTACATGTAGTGGCTAAATATTGTCTTGTTTTTCCCCTGTCTGTCCCAATTGCCTTTTCTCTGTTTTCCCTTGAGTGCCTTCTAAGTTTCTTTTCCTCTTTTTTTTTCAACCACTACTTCTTCTAGTTTTCATAATGAGTAACAGAATCACAGAATGGGTCAGATTGGGAGGGACCACAGAGCGTCATCTGGTCCAACCTCCCTTCTCAGGCAGGGTCATCCCAGAACACATGGCACACGATTGCATCCAGACAGTTCTTGAATATCTCCAGTGAGGGAGACCCCACAGCCTCTCTGGGCAACCTCTTCCTGTGCTTGGCCACCTGAGTAGTGAAGAAATTCCTCCTGACAAACGTGAGCAGTGCAGATCTCTTCCCTCCAGGCGACTGTAAGGTACAACAGCTTTAGGGAGCTGTGGGCGATGTGGCTTTGGGACACCGTAGCTGACTGCAGCACAACAGCCTGGTGCCAGTGCAAAGCAGGGAAGCCTAAACCCAGGGTCAGTTCCCACTTACACCCTCTGAATCTGAAATAACTGACTCCTGATTTATAGGGATGCGACGAAGGATGGGAATGAGCCCGTAGCAAAGAGCCCCTGTTGCTGGAGCTCTTACGTGTGATGCCAGTTGGTGACAGGGTTTCTTTTGGCAAAGACTTTTACAGCTACAGAGTTGCTGAATACATCCAATTCACCAAAGGAAATTATTATTTAAAAAAATACACAACTAGCTTGTTGGAATTGATGTCTAAACAAAGTAAAAATGCTGGAATAACTACAAAATACTCGTTTTGCTGACAATGTAAAGTGACATTAGGAATTAGTTGAGGAAGATAAGCACTATGGTCAGAAAAAGAACAGGGATACTGGCTTTGGCTGCAATGGAGTTAATCTTTGTAGTAGCTCTGCTTTGGATTTGTGACCAGAACAGTGCTGATTACACCCCCATGGTTTAGATATTGCTGAGCAGAGCTTGCACAGCGTTGAGACCTTCTGTTTCTCAACCTGCCCCACCAGCAGGTAGGCTGGGGGAGCACTGGGAGCTGGAAGGAGGCACAGCTGGGACATGTGATGTGCTCAGCAATAAAACCTGGGGGAAAGGAGGGACAAGGGAGAACTTGTGGCCAAAGGTGTTTGTCTTCTCAAGTAACCATTACGTTTGATGGAGCCCTGCTTTCCTGGGGGTGTGTCGTGGTTTAGGAATGGCACTCCCCAACTCAGTGCCCCCACCGAGACTCTCCAAAGCCCGTGCTGCTCTCTGTCACTTCCCCACTTTCTTCTCCCCCTCCCAAGTGCAACAGGCTGGAGAGGAGAACTGGAGGCACAAAAGGCAAAGATCACAGGCTGAGATAAGAAGAATTTACTGGAAACAGCAACGAGATTAGAAAACAAACAGTAACAGCAACAATACTAAGGACAGAGGGTACAAGAGAAAAAAATATCCACACAGAAACATCCCTGACAACAGACAATACCTGATGGTGCCCCTTCTCTCATGAGAGTCCCTTTTTCCTGCCCCTGGCAATGACATGAGCCCCCAGGTCCTGGCCATGCCTCCTCCTGCCAGTGCAAGAATTAACCCTGCCTGGCCACAGGAAGGGGTGAGTGAATTCCTTCCTTTTGCTTCACTTGCATGCATGGCTTCTGCTTTGCCTGTTAAATTGTCTTTATCTCAATCCATGGGTTTTCCCACTCCTGCCCCTTCCATTCCCCGGCCCTGGGGACGGGCTGTGTGGGGCTCAGCTGCCTACTGGGGTTAACACACCCCAAAAGGTTAACAGAATTAAACTCCTGTCTGGGTGCAATTGTAAACCACTCGAGCATCCCAGGAAGCAACGCTCTTCAGATATTGTTTAAAACAGGATGGGGTGCATTCCCAGGAATCACAGAGATGCTGAGGGTGGCAGTCACCTCTGGGGTCATCTTCTCCACCCAGGGCAGGAGACTCAGATCAGTTCCTCTGGGGTTTGGAATCTTCAGGGATGGAGACTTCCTGACATCCTGCCTGGTCCTAAATAAGACTAAACAAACTCAAACGTACTGTTTTTCCAGAATTTTAGGAAACATTAATTTCTATTTTTCTAAAATTTGAACCCTAACCTTACCTCAAATAGGTTAAACCTTCTAGGTCAGTTACAGTTGACTTTGAGAAGATATATTATATGTAAAATGGATGGCAATGTTGCTTCCTTATTCACTTGCTCCAATCAAGCTGCTCTGGAGTAATTTTTTCTCCCCTTTCTCTATTTGCTGTCTTTAGTGACCTTGAAAGTATAGTGGGCCAAACTCTGTTTTGTCATATATGGGATCAGTGCCACTAAAAATAGGTTCTTTTTCAGTGATCTTGACAGGGGCTGTGGACCAGAAGTCATGCACCTGCTCCCATCTCCAGTGCATCACAAACTCACATGTAAATGTTCCTTGGAGAGCAAAAGTACAATTATTATTAGTTTTTAAATTAAAACAAAACAAACAAAAAACCTGTTTCTTCTTCTTGACAGAAAAATGCCTACCAGATTAAAATGTGTTTGAAAAAGCTTTGCTTGTAAAACCAGTAATATGATTATGGAATATTTGGCCTATGAGTAATGGATTGGAATCCATACTTATTGGCCAAAAAGTTCATTTTGCTAATTTACACCATTGCAAAACCCCCCTTTATGGCAAACCAGAGGAAGATGCCTACCCTGCCCTTCCTAAATCATCCCTTGTGCTCTATAAATGAAACAAGAACAGGGAAGCTCCTGGAGATATAAAGATTTTTAATAAGAAATGTACCTTGCAATGGCCCAATAGGTTTGGATCCAGATTTTCCAAAATTCTGAATTGGTTCAGAGCTAAGTGCTTACCCCACAGCCACTTTTAATTTGAAAATTAATCTCCTCATTCTTTTTTTTTGTCCCAAGGTTGTCTTAAATATCGTTAGCAATTTAAAACTAAGCATTGCCAGCTCTACCAACAGTTTTGCCTTTACGGATATTCCATGAATAACTTCTACTTAGAGGAATAAAATAAAAAATAATAAATTCAACCTCTCTTTCTCCCACTGTGCAGTCCACTCCCTTGCACCGAGTTCATCTCTCAGTCCAGACCACCCACATCATGAATGAATGCTCTGATCTTGCCCTCTAACCACCTGGAACTGGAGAGCTGCCTTTTAAAATAGACTACACCCTCTTTTACTTCCTAATGGCTCAGGTATATTTTTCAGTACTTCAAGCCTTTGCAGACAAGGGTAATATCCACTCTGCTGCTGTAATTATTACTGCAATGTTTACCATTGGGAGAAAAGGAAAAACACAGGATAAAAGCTATCAGCACACAAAAGTTTCGCTAAACTCAAATTACCCCTCATTATCCACTTCTGCACAACAAGAAAGTCCAGCTTTTGAGAGGGAACCCAAGGAATCAGGATTGCACACCTCTAATTCCTGCTGTCCTGGAGCCTGCAGAAATTTGGGGGTACTCTTGGCTTGGGTGTTACTGGTTGGTGCTTGAGAAGAAACTGGTTCCTTGAGTCTGCACAATGCCCTGGTGATTTGGGCCTCACAAATCTGCAAATGGGTGCTCTGGAGAAGTGACATCTCACAGGGGCTGCTGTCACTCACACCTTTCTTAGAGGTTGAACAAGAACTAGTCTCGTCTTTCTTAGGACTTCTACTCTCATACAGGTAATGCTGATGGGAATAGTCAAGCTTGACAGGGTTGGGATGAGAGAGCTGCAGAGCAGGGCCATGAAGGGAAGGATCGATGAGATGTCTCTGTTTCACAGCCCTGTAGGGGACTTTGGCTTCCTAACTCCTTGGCATACCCCACTGAGAGCAGAAAACAGGCTAGAATGATATAATGCAGTTATCAAGATACCTAAATTCCCATCTGCCTAACATCTTCAGAGATGAACTCTGGGAGGAAAACTGCCATCTGTGCTCTGGGAAAGGAAGAGCTTTAATTTTACATCTGTTAGAAGTGTGCCTGGCTGCAGGCAGAGAGAAGGGTCCTGCTCAGGGGATCACAAAATAGCGATGATCCATGGAAATACCATTGCAAGTTTCTAGCTAAGAGCCTTCATTCCTAGACACTGCCATGGCATCAGCCATCAGGATCATCCACCACTGCTCTGCTTTCAGCCTTTCAGAGAAAACAGCAGATTTTTGTAGAAGGTGGTTTCTTCTGGTGATATGCAGTGCAGAAGGGAGAGGATTAAGGAAAATATGAAACTGCTGTTAAAGACATCAGAACGGAAATTCTGATCAACACCTAGCTACAAAAATAAAAGATCATTTACTGTAAATGATGAACTTTGAGTCAAATTCAACCATGGTGTAACCTCAATAATGGACCCAAAGGATTTGTTTGTTTTTTGGGGGTTTTGTTTTAAATGTTCTCATCTTGTTTCTTCAAAAAAAAAGATGTGATAACAGATTTGCAATGTGCCTGAACCTACATTTTTCAAGCTTACAATGGCCCAACCTAGTCTGCATTCACATTCCAGGACCTCCTCCTGGACAAACCAAAGCACCTTCCAGATGTGTTTGATGTACTGATTATACTTCCACACTGCAAATGTTTTACCAAGGTTTCTTCATCACAAGCATTAGTTTTTATTTCATGTAGGGTTTTGCCTTCCAGTAAACTCCTCTTTTTACAGCAACAAAGCCAGTTCTACAAGGTGCAAAGTGGAAGCCCTTTGAGGATGGTTCCCTGCCAGTTTGGGAGGAGTCAGTCCCCACTGCATTTACAGGCTGAGAGGATTGAGGACCACCATCAGCCAAAGGAAGGGAGGAGAGAGAAACACAAACAAACTTGGAATTTTTCAAGTTAATCCTTCATTGTATCCTGTTTTGTCTTTCAGATTCGAAACTCCACGGGATAGAGAAATGTCTGCGTTTTAGGATTTTTGTATTGCCACAAGGATAATAATTCAGCACTGACAAAAGAATCCCAGCTATCATTGCAAAAAGAAAAATATTTTTAATGCATCAGTACCTGCTCTAATGAGTTTCAAAAAAACCCTCAGCTCCCCTTACAGTCAGGGATTTAGAAAATATGTTAGCTATTTGTAAGCCTGATATTTTAAATTTTTTCCTGTCATTATTCACACAGGAGGCTAAACAATATTTAAAAGTGGGTTAATTAATCCAGTTTTTTGCTAATAGGTCTAAAAACACAACCTGTTTTCCCAGATTAGATAGATGCTTATTGCAACACTGCCTTTTAAGCTGCATTCCACTGCCTGGAAGAGATGTACTGAGTGCTTAGGAAAAGATGGCTAAGAAATGAGAAATTAAAAAATGCTGGCCTCATCAGTTTTTACAGCCAGAACATTTCCCTTCACTTGATGTTTGCCAAGAACTTTTATCCACTAAGAATATACACATTTGCACAGTTTCAGTTTGCTTACGCAGATCTCTACATCTTGAGGTTGCCAGAAGTTACTACAGAAATGCTGCTGGTCCCTCAGATCCTACAAGACCATCCATGTAAATGAAAGCTATTGTCAAACAAACTTTGTCAGATCAAATGGCTACTGAAGGAGGAACAAAGAATTAAAATGTTTCTAAAATTATTAAAATTAATTTAGCACACTTGGTGTAAATTTGGCCGTCCTTACTCCCTTGCTTCTCTGTATGGCATGACTTTCACTTATATGTCAACTTGAAATGAGACTGGAGTTAAAACACTGTGATAATATAATACCTTCCTTTCTAATACCTGGAAATTCATTGTATTATCTATGTTCACATTCAATTATTTTTCCCTAAGTGGTTATTTTTCCTTTTGTATCCCTCAGACTCCCTTTCTGCCCTTTCTGTATTACTCTGCTATGTCAGCTGCACAAAGATTTCTGATTGTAACCACAATCAAATAAATTTCTTTCACTTCTCTACTGATTGTCCTCTCCCACCCTGCTATGATTAGTTTTTATAGTTATTTCTGTTGCTATATCTGATCCAATCAAAGTATGTCTGTGGCTGCTCAGGTCTGGGAACAGTCTACCTTTTTCTAGCAGTGTTCCTAACATTAGTGTTCCTTTTTTTCTAACCAGGAGACAAACAAGGATATTTGCCAGCACCACATTTCAGATTATCCAATTTTCTTCCTTTGAACAACATTAACTTCTTGTAATTCACATTCACCAGACCCTGTGGGAAGAGCAAGCCTTTTGTCAGGGATATTGAGATGTCATGTTTTTACTTTAACTCTATTTTTTAATGGAAACTAGTGAAACATGTTGTTCCCTGTTTTTTCTCAGTTTCTTTAGAAAGTCCTCCCTGGCTGGCCAGACATGATTCCAGGCTAGCTGAGTCTGCTACTCACAGTGACTTTTTGTTACCTTCCACTTTTATTTAGAATAACACATTTGAACTTGGGTTTTACTGCAGTCAGAGGTGGCTTCTCGCTATCTGATTTTATTGATTCGACTATTTGCTGTGTTGTGCCAGTGAGTGAAAAAAGAACAGTGTGCCATTTTCCTTTCATAACTTGTCCCCGTGTCAGCTGCTGAGAGTGGAGGCTTGGGATGAGCTCAGGGAGACTCCTGGAGACCCTGTTTCATGTCAGGGAAACTTTTCCTCAGAAGTGCTCCCTTGCCCTTTCTGGTGATACATTTGCTGCTACACAGCAGGCACTTGATCATACTCAGGGAAGATAGTTTGGGTTCTGTTGTTCACTTTGCTTCACTTCTTTATATCCTGGGCATTTTTCGCTCTGCTGAACAGAAGTGATGTGCATGCAGTAGCAAGGAATTCATACAGGGAATTCCCAGGGGGAGCAGCTCCTCTCATCCACCAGGTTCTCCAGTTCCCTGACACCTACACAGGACCAGGAGAGATGAATATTTTGGTTTCCAGTTGCTGTCCACAACAAGCTTTCTGTTATGTTCTCTCTGCCTGGTGCTTTTCCAGGCTCCCTCCTCCAAAGTTAATCTCCTGTTTGCCTGGTGGTTCACGAGGCTGGTCCAGCCGTGCTCCTGTTGGGAACTGAGCAGCCACAAGCCATCCCTGTGGTCTGCAGAGTGCAGGTTCCATCAGGAAGTGCTACCAGCAGGCTCACAGCCCTCATAATTTCCTTCCTCCTTCCAGAAACAGGCGTCTGCTCCTCAGATTCATACTTTATCTTCTGACCTCCTATACTACAAATGTTTCTGCTGAGGTCGCCAAAATGACAGCATTGCAGTAGCTCCAAATCTCCAACAGGATTTTAGCACCAACTGGGTTCTTAGCAGAAATATGCTGTGATTTCCAGTTGTGTGCAATAAAAACAGGCTCTTTTCCCACTCCTATCATTTTTGCGGTGGCCCTCTGCATATCTCCTGATTGAGAAGGAGGAACTCCTGCTCTTCCATACACCTCTTCTGTTCTACATCTGCACATCTATACATAGAACATCTATAAATACAAGTAAGCTTCCCTCACACAGAAACTTCATATTGCAAATTATGACATTAATTATTTGCTTGCAGAAGTTCATATTTCAGTGCAGATGTCACCAAAATTTCCTTCCCTATGTGTTCAGCGCTGTCTTAACCCAGCCTGTAGCCTGGCTAGGTGCCTTCCCCAGTATCATTTGCCATGTGTTTGTCTCACAGGGGGAAAGGAAAGTCTTATCACCCAGTAACACAGGTAGGTTGTTTTGTTCTCAGGAGTTGGCTTTGGTTTACTGGGAAAAAAAAGCAGTTTGTGGATACCACTGTGTCAGACACCTTTCCTTCAGCAGTATGTACTCCCTCAAGGGAGGGAAGGGACGATTCATATAGGTTATCTCTGTTGAATGCTGCTTGAGGAAGCCCCATCCCCTCAACACCATAGCCAGCTGATTTGACCACTCTCTTGGGAAACTTCAGCAGTACAAATGCACATTTCCCTGTTCATCTGTTCTCTGGAAAACTGATTTTAAAATGGTGTGTGCAGAACACATATGCCAGTTTCTAACAGCTTTACTGCATATACATTGCACTGAGATTTGTTTAAACACAGCCCTTATCTGGAATAATGTACATTTTGAATTGTATATATGTTTGAAATGCTGACTATTACTCGAATTCATCAAAAATCTGCCTCGTGGGCTGATTTCACGGGGTTTCTAGTAGAAGGTGCTGAGTGACCACAGTTTAAGGTGTGCCAAGAAACATTCCTCTGTCTCTGCAGACCTTGGGTGAGTCTGTGCTTGCTCCAGTGGAGAGGGAGAGCTGTGAACCTCCCTTGCCATCCCTCATGGCTCAGCCTGGGAAGCAAGGGCAGAAGTGCTGAATTGCCCATCTCCATCCTGTGCAGTGAGGGCCTGACCCTCTCTCTCTGCCCCTAAAACCAGCACAGCCAAGAAACACTCACATTCTGTGAGGAACAGACAGCAGGAGGTGGCAGAGGAGTCAGAAGAGGGTGGTCCAGGGTGTGGCCCTTCCTGTGGTGGTAGAGCCAACAGGTTCCCTTCACAGCTGCCCTTGTTTCCACTTTTCCCAGAACAGAGCAGGCTCCAGAGCACTGCATAACTAACCTGAATAAGACCTTAGTTTGGGTTTGATCTGAGTATTTCCAACCAAATTTGGAATGTTGGTTGTCCTCTCTGGTGAAAAAAACCACAAACGACAAATCTCCAAAACTAACCTTTCTTGGGAATACACTGTAGTTTCGGATGGCATACCCTATAAAGAATAGGAAATTATCTTTTCTGTATAGTACAAGGGAGGAGTAGATAAACAGTTAGGAAGATGAAACTCATAAGAGAAAAGAGGAAGTCAAAGGGAAAAGTTAAAAAAAAAATAAAAAGGCTACACCAGAAGAAAATTTACTGTACAGAGAACAAAAAGTGAAAGTTGGACTCCTGGACTTCATTTCATAGTCCTAGCAAAATTAGGAGCGACAATATGAGCATAGGAGCAGTGAAGTGAAAACCGAACAAGGGAAAATAATGATAGTCCTGTAGATATTTTAGGGGATTTCTGAAATCTTTGGAGATACATTAAGTGACAACTGCCCTTCACACACAGGCAGAAATATTTCTTTTAAATAACCATACCTCTCATTCCTTGAAAAATCCCGGAAAGCAGAAAGACTTTCTAGACAGTTCTTATATCTCATAGATAGGTATTAATCTAAGAGAAAATCAGTATTTTGTGAAAAAAAGGTATTAAGTTTTACTTTTTGAAGGGGTTGGTCAGTTGTCTTCAAAATTAGTCAAAGATGTTGGGGTAACGAGAGCTCACCCTGAGTACCATGCACTTATTTCTTGAGCCTGAAAATGAGAGGAAAAATATGGGTGTGGGTTGGTTTGGTTTTTCTCGCTTTGCTTGTTCAGGGAGCGCTCCATAACATCTCCTTGATGAAATGTTGTCCCTGCCATTTCACTAAGGGATGAGTACACAGCTGATCTTTCTTTTCTAGGGAAGGGGATTATTTTGAGGTTAAGGCAGAGAGCTACTGGAAAAGAATCCTATTTAATAAAGAAACAAGCAATTTGTTTGGCAGAGTGGACAAAAAAGGCCTGACAAAGGAACAATAACAGCGTTAACCTCAGGCTGTGTGTGGTCCAGAGATGAAGTGTTTTGAAAGCCACAGTTTGCCTGTCCTCGCTGAGCAGGGAGAGGGGGAAAAACAACAGACTTTGTGCCATTGCTGCCTGTGAAGTTTTTGTCTTGTTACAGGAAAGGCAAAGGAAACCAGGAGGCCAACTTACTCTCAGCTTGACATTGAACACCCTATTCTTGTGGTCATGGCAAAAACTAAGCAGTGGTTTGGGCTCAATAGATCTCACCCCAAGCTCTAGATTTCCCCAAGAACACCCCAAATTTAACTAATAATTCATTCCTTTAATCATTGTTTTCCAAGGGAAATTCAATTTCAAAAATGTATTTATAACCAAGCGAAATCCTAAGCTATGCAAACAAAACAAGTATTGTTTGAAATAATTCCCATCTTGTTGGGACTGGGTCCAGAAGTCATATTTTGTGAGAGCCAAGCTGCAACAGAGCAACCAGCATTCTCTTCCAAGCCTAGTAATCCCCAGCTTCAAGGGCCAAATCCTGCCTTCAGCTCCACCACTGTACGTTCAAAGTTACTCCACTGACTTCACATTTGGCCCTATATGTGGAAAACAAGATTTCACCTCCGTGTCATGTTTTGCTCAATTTCTTCTTGGATTTCTCTTTGTCCATTTTGCTCTCCGATTCAAAAACAAGACTTTAATTCAGCCCATGGATTAACTCAAGCAATGAAAAGTACATGTAACATGGGCCAAAAAACCAGTAGAATCTGGAATGTGCTGGTGCCTGGAACTGAGGTCCAAAGGCATGAAGTGTCTTTTGCTCTGGCTGACGGGAAGCTGCCTCCTATTATTTTTGTATTTGGGAGGGAGGGGGAGAAATCCAGTGCATGCTATTGCATGAACTAAAATATATTTTAATTGATTTCAAACATTGGGGACTGTCAGCTCTAAGGATCTCATTTCACCATTTTTTACAGTAAATTGTTACCATGAATGGTTGTGCCTTAGGAGCCAAAGCCTGGCCCTTATGTGTGTGAGGGTAATGAGGAGGAAGGAGCCTACATTAGCAGCCTTTATCCTCCCATGGCTCACACAGAAGTGAAATAAAATTTCAGTCTGTGTCTTCCTCCCTTTCCTCCTTTCTGCCCTATTATGGAAAAGGAGGCAAAGAAATGTGTGGGAAAATAACTTTGCTAATGTGCAGTATTCCAAGATCATAAGACTGAGTGAGTGATAAATTGTAGATCCATATGGAGCTTAGGATTCATCTTTCCAAAGTTTTGTCTGCAGCCAGACAATCTCAGAGCTTTTTGAGAAGGGTGGAAGGTGGGGCGATCAGATGTCCCCATGCTGACAGGTCTCTGGAAGAACGGGCTGTGTAAGAACAAGAAGTATGAGATTAGGCAACAAACACTCTTCTTCAGCTGTAAACTCATTACTGGAACTGGACAGACTTGCATGTGCAGGGAAAGAAAGAGAAAATAACCCTGTCCCACAAAATTCCTTTTCTATACATGTGAATTCAGAAACCTATGACATGATTTATTGTTTCCCTAATGGAAATTAAAACTCAAATATGTTATTACAAACATTTCGTGCAGGCAATAACATTAGGGGTGCAGAAGCAACTGCAAGAGATGATCACTGATCAGCATATTTGCACTTGGGAGCTACCTAAACAAAATATGTTTTCTTATGAACACATTGCCACAGGGTTCACACTCTAACTTTGGCTTGCATAGAAACTGCAGATACATTGGATCAAAAATTTACCAAGGCTGCCTTTCCACATCAGAAACATATTCCTCTCCATTAGCTGCATTCCCATCTGCTTTTTATTCTGGCCTCAGTTTTTTCTGCTCTCGAAAGCTTTGGCTTGCTTTATATAATTTCACAGGGTTGTCTGTGAAGGAGTTTCTATTTATTGTTGTTTTTATTATTACTATTGTGGTTAGGTACACTTTCGCAGGCATTGGGGATGCTGAGCAGAAGGAAGGGGGTGGAAAGCAAATGGCAAAGGAGTTGGTTGCTTTGCAACTCTTCCTACAGCAGAATCTGTCCTGCCTCTTCCCATCTCTAATCAAGAAATGGGAGTCAAAAAGTTTCTAGTACCCTAAAGATGTCTCGTGCGACGTGTGGTCCCAAGTTACTGCTCTGGGGTTCATCTGATGTACAAATCACTGAATGTTGCCTTCTTGTAGCAAAGCATTTGTGTAGAAACAGCTGATTGGAGAAAAGGGTAAGCTCTGGGAAAAGAAAACTGCAGCTGACACAGTTCTATAATCACTCTGCAGAATTCCAAGTTGTTTAACTTTTAAAAACTATTCTTCTTATAGTATTTTCTGCTGAGGTTTTCTTTGCAACAATACTGCTTGTCACTGCCCTCACCTGCTCTTGTGCACAGCAGAATCAAGGACCCATTTCTCTGTGATCTCCTACACCCTTTTTTGGTCCATGGGAACACTGGGCAGTGCAGGGATGCACAGCAGTGATGCTGCTCTGCATAAATGCAGCCAGGTTTCAAGTTCACCTGGAGGTAGGAGATAGAGTGATCTGCTCCTGCTCCCTAGGTTAAAAGGGGAGATGGCCCATTGTGTTTCAGTAAATTTGCATGGAGCAAATACACCTGAAAAGCTCATACAAATCTTATGCAATTCATGAAGAGCAATTTTTAAAGTGAGAAGCGGGTAATGTTGGTAGCAGAGAAATGTCAGGCAGAGCTTTAAAAGGGATTGCGGTTTCTTCAATTGTGTGTTTTAAAAACACATTGTTAAAGAAATTTCTGAAGTTATTGCTGCTAGTGAGGTCAGTAGTACAGATGATCTGAGATAGTGTCCAATGATCTTCCATCAGCAACACTTGCTAATTACTTTACATGGTTGTACTAAGTAGAAATTTCTTTGTTAGAAGGGACTTAAAAATTCTCTCCCCCTCACAGTATAGAAACTCTTCCAAAGCTTTCTCCAGATGGTAACAGAAACAGAAAGGCACTGGAAAGCCCTGAGATCCTCGCTAGTACATTTCAAGAAGAAGCAAGACAGCATTATTTTTTCAATTCCAGTACTGCTCTAAATAAAAATTCAGGATAGAAAAGTACACTCCAAACATTCAGTGATACAATATTCAAGCTAGGTTTCCAGTCAGTTCAAGGATCATGCCAGAAATTGTTATAGTGGTTGTCAAAAGAAACAGTCATGATAATTGCCTTTGACCTTTTCTTTCCTAGTGAATAGTCTTCCTTCTGAAAAAAAAAGCGGACTTCCTAATGGTGGCAGTTCTCCAAAATGGTATGGAAGTGCTTATTCATTAATGATGCAAAGCGATTATCACTGGAAAATTCATATGATGTTGAATTTTTACTATTTTGAGTCAAATCCAAGAAGCCCAACCCTGATTTCTTTCACCTAAAAGAACTAATGACTTGAATGAAGACAAAAGAAAAAGGGCAAATCCATCTTAGCAGGGAGCAATGCATCCATTCTGTGCGTGCAGCACTCAGTGCTTTACCTGTGTCCAAGGCAGGTGCTTTAACAGGTGAATCCCAATGCTCAGCTCTCCCAGCCAGGGAACTGGCTGGAACGTGACGTGGCTCCTGTGCAGCGCTGAGGGAACAGCACAGCCTTGTCCTCACACAGATTTGGGATGAAATCGAGCTGTTCAACAGCTGCTGGGTGATGGAAACCACTGCACACACAGACCATGTGCATGTTGTTAGCCAGCCAAATACAATCATACAATATTGCTCTGACTTACTGCTGTCACTCTGTCTGTTACTGAGGTCTCATCAGTCCTGGTGTTAACACTGGTACAAATACAAAGAGAGGACATGTCTGACGAGACTGGATCTTGATGTTAGAGAGCTGATAAACGTGGTGGGGCTAAAAGATGAAATGCATGTAATTTCCATAGCAAAAACCCAACACCACTTTGGTCCAGCAGGTGTTATTGCTATTGGCATTATTCCTCTGCCTGAAGCCTTGTGACATCCCTAACCAGGGCATTGCTGAGCTACTGCCATTGAAATGGCAATGAATCACAGGGGGCTAAATAGTCAGTCTAGACAGGGAGTCCAAATTAGCTTCAAACTCCCTGCATCAGTGTAACAAAAGGTAAAATTTTGGCTGCAGGTGGAGGCAGCTCCTTTACTGGGAGCCAGGTCAGTTGGCTGATCCTTCCCTGTTGCAAGTGGAGAGAGTAGCTAGAGCTAAGGGAAGGTGCACCCTGGAAATCTTGGTCTGTGAATGTTCACGTTTCTGGCACATTTTATTCACTTCAAAGCTCAGAGGACAGATGTGCAGCTTCCTAGAGCTGCTTGATTCCTCAAAAACATGGTTCTCCTCTGGCATTTTCCCCAGGTTTGAGCCTTTACATGTGAAACTCTCCACCAGCAGGGGTTTGCAGGGTGTAACTGCATTGTCAGTGTGCACACCAAAGTCTGTACAACTGGTAGCAATAAGCATATCAAATTTTAAGCCTTCTGTGAGTGCAAGTGTGTCTGATACAGTGTTAACATTTTTATATGGAGACAATCATAGGATCACAGAATGGTTTGACTTGGAAGGGACCTTAAAGGTCATCTGGTTCCAAACCCACAGGCAGGGACACCTTCTACTAGACCAGGTTGCTCAAAGCCGCATCCAACATGGCCTAGAACACTTCCAGGGATGGAGCAGCTACAACTTCCTTGGCAACCTGTGCCAGAATCTGACATAATACCAAATCAAAAGGTACTATGGTATTATTAAAGCTCATAGTACAACTGGGATGACACGGCACCACTGAGATTCAAAGGCTGTGTGAGGGACCAGCTGCCTTTGCTTCCTGTCCTCTTTGGGTTTGGTGGATCCAATGTGGGACACTTCACCTTAGGGTGAAATCTGTGGCACACAGCTGCCCTGGAGCTACTCCCGCTCTGCATGGCCTCTGCAGAAGAGACACTTCTATGCCTTCCTTCATCCCTTTGCCTCTAGGTCCTATACACCACAGTAGCCCTCAGGGTGAAGGGAGTTCAGTGGGACAGAGGGAGCCATCCTGAAATCTGGATACAAAGGCAGCACAGCCTCTGTTTCCCCTGTACAAGGTGAAAAGCTGTGTGGTTACCACTGCCTTACCTCTGTACGAAATATAAATGATAAAAAGCAATGCACAGCAATGCACAAATCTACTGCTGTTATTACTGACGAGCTGCAATAGCACTAGCACTTGATTGTTTTAGTATCATTTGGCCCTGTGCACACTTAAAAGTGTTGATTAACCTGTGGCATATTCCCCACCACCAAGCAAATGTCATTACATGGGTATATACCTCCCCTCCCACAAGCTGCACCGCTGCATCAGCAATGGCAGGTCTGTAACAATACACTGAAAAAGGTCTTTCAAACTTTTACTAATCACTTCAGTGTATGAAAAAAACCCATAAATAAATAGTATTGACAACTTCAGCCTTCCAAGCTCATTATATCTGAGGATCCTGAAAATGCTTTGAAGCCCAGGAGATTACACAGGGCAAAGCTCCTTCTCTAATGCTCCAGATTATGGGAATATAGTTATAGATACATGTACACCTTGGTGGTGTTCTATACAATTGCAATGACTTAAAAATCAAAGTGATACTCACTGTACTGAATCTCTTAGGAAGCTGCTGATGTGCTGCACTGGGTTGTTTTGCCAAAGTTGTGTTGCTGGTTCCCACGACATCCAGGCTTTCCTGATGTGGCAGGTCTGCTTGCCTGCTGATGGTTTAGGAAAACTACCAGGGTAAGAAGTTGTGCTGTAATTATATCACACATATGCAGAGCCCTGTTCTCTGCAGAAAGGCATCCCAAACTACGTAGTGCTTACTGGCTTCTTATCTACAGGCAAGATAAGGGAGCTGATCTTCATACCTTACCAAGCCCGTGTTTCTGGAGCTGAAGGTCACAAATTCCAAAAAGCTGGATCACAACGTGGTGTGAGCCTGTGTTTGTGTCTGTGGCTTCTCACCAGTGGCATCTCCGGCTATACTGCCTTGAAGTGAAGAATGTTTCTGCCTCACATGCAAACGATATGTACAGAAACTGAAGCACTACATGATTACTTGCTGCTTCCCACCTTTTCCATGCTAGTTACATCAGTGCAAGTGAGAAAGGTCCATCTAACAACAGTCATATACAGCACTGATTATGGGCTGCAGCTGTTGACAGTGGCTGAAATGCATCCCCATAAAAAGCACTAAGATGAGGCCTGTGCCACCACACACAGTGTGTCTAAATCCTCGAAATAGACTCAGGTTCACTGTGCAGCAATAGGACTCTAAGTGGATGACTGTGATCTGAGGCATTTCAGCTACATTCTATAATATTTTTAATGTGTGATCCATGTACCCCAAGCAATTTCACTTCCCCATCTCTGGTGCTGCCTAGGCATTTTGACTAGAAAACAGGAAACGCAGCATCTTTCTTTCTCATTTTGCTGTTTTCCCTGAGAGAAACTTTGGAAATTGCAAGTGTTACATACTGAATTATGGCTTGTTTAGATCAAATACTAACTTTGCACCTCAATATAGTCTCCTATTTAAATTTACACTTTTTATGCAGCTTTGTGGAACATGTCATGCACTTTTCTCCCTCACTTTAGTGCAAAATTACTTCAGTTCCCACTAGCTTCAACAACTTGCAGGGCATTTCTTTTTTTATGCTGAGATTTTGACAGGGGCTTTGTGGAAACAGCAGCACAGACATATGGTCACATAAGAGCAGATTCATGGTTGTACAGGAACCTTTTAGTTGTTTAAGTTCATAGTCACAATGTCCCCTTGCAATTGGACCTTTCACAGGGTGTTAAGTAGAATAAACATGTATATTTGCACACACAACTCTTTTGGCTGCTTATGCAAATACCAAGCTGGCATGAGTTGATATCTGCCACTGGTACCACTGGGCCTGGGTGCATCCAATTTGTTACACACATGTTCAGTGCCCCAGTCCTGCAGGGCACAGCCTCCTCCCCCAAAATAGCTCACCTTACACCAGGCAAAGTCTGCCCATCCAGAGAAGTGCAAAGAGCAATGTGTATCTGTGGGCTAGAATAAACATTTCATTAAGTTTGGAAAGGTCAAATACAAGACTCAAGAACACTCTTCAAGTCAACAAAACTGGCCTGTAGCACCTGGTCTTATTTTTACCTGCTGGTTGAGGTTTTTCCCAAACATTGCTTTCTAAGCATTTCAAAATCAGAGGCCACATTGTTACTGATTAATGTTTTCATGATTGTAGCAACAAGGACCAAGTCTCTGCTGAGCTGGACAAACACAGGCAGCTTGAGAGCAGGCATGGGAAAACCTGACAGTTGCTTATGGCACAAGGCTGATCTGGATGCAAAACAGCCATGGGTTTATATTGTATTTTTCTCTACCTCTCCTCTGGAACACCATAATGAGCACCACTGTCATATTAAATTTCTGGTCCAACCCACCC
This sequence comes from Campylorhamphus procurvoides, assembly GCA_013396655.1. NCBI lineage: Eukaryota > Metazoa > Chordata > Aves > Passeriformes > Dendrocolaptidae > Campylorhamphus > Campylorhamphus procurvoides. Next base: position 490,690 of record WBMV01001910.1, read on the forward strand.
GCCCTGCCCCAAAAAGGTTTGAAGCAGAAGAGCCTCCAATACAGTCCCACAATCCTGTATCTGCCAAGAGGTGTAGCCTGCAGGAGGCCCCAGGACTCTGCCCCAAGGCTCTTTATTCTAACACCTCTCCTGTTCCCTTGTGAGGAATGAAACTGGCTTCAATGCCTGAGAAGTCCTGGAGTTAGATCTCAGTGCAGGGTGGAAAGACATTCCCACATTAAAAAATTTATGATCTAAGACAAAAAATCCCATGGGAAATACAAACACTGTACTCCCCTTCAGCTTACAGCTCTATTTACTTTACCCCATCCTTACTTCTAATTTTTGATTTTTACCTTGTCTTTTGCTTTGCTCGACTAATAACACCACCATCCACTTGTCTTATAGAAAATACATGTTCCTCATTTGAGTGCAATGTGGCTTTGGGAATGCTATAGCTAGCTTGTTACAGAATAAAACTAAAGCAAAATCACCGTTGACCATTAATGTCAATAGACTCTTAAATCATTTTCTTTCATGCTTTCACACTCTGTTTTCATTATATATGTAAGGCACTGTATTCTTATTAAGATTACAGGGTGTTGCAACTAATTAAAATAAACCATTGCAACAACTTTGACATTACTAGTCAGGAACAGTTCACATTTCATAAACCTGTTTTATGAGAACATACTGTTATACATTGATAAGAAAATACAAACTATATACAGTTTGTTCACTCTTCAAATTAAAGAAGAAAACTTTAGTGTAGAAGCTAGCTCATTTTAAAAGGGAAGAATGTGTGATATTGGGCCAGAATATGAAAGAGATTAACTGTTTACCCAGAACAGAACAATTTCTTGCAGGTAAAACCATTGTGGTGGTGCAAAATTTGGTGCTTTGCGGTAAAGATTCCTCCATGGAGATGCAGATGTATAATCACTGGCAGACATAAAAATGATCAAGGTCATAAAATGTTATAATAATTCTCACCTTATCATGTGAAGTGATTTCAAGCCACTTTTAACCTTTGGTTAGGTCATAAATAGGTCTTTATCAAGGCTGCACATGCGTGTAACAAATTAGACTTTAGCTTACTACCATTATTACTCTCTCTGGTTTTGCTCAATTAGGTGTGTTGAGAACTTCTCAAATGGGAGTAAACGCCTTATTTTTTAGTGCCCTAAACTCACCAACAGCTGGGCCAGGAAGAGAGAAAAGGTACCACTGCATGCAACAAGGCACCTCCATCCAGCAGTGCCCTGGGGGGTGACTCTGCAAGTCTTAGGAAAGGAATAGCAAAGGTGCTCCTTTCCTGGAAAAGTCTTGGGGGAACAAAATTTGTGGGTTTACTGCCTCTTTGATCACAAGACTCAGTTATTTCTCACTTGCTGCCTGTGGGAAGCCAAGGATTAGCACAGAATTCGGTGTTGCAAACTCAGATCTTCCTGCTACGTGACTGTGGAATTACATACATGTAATAACATGCTAATAATACATGTAATGTGTTATTCTCGTGGAAGGGCTCACAACAAGTTAAAAACAGGAGGGTCAAGACAGCTTGTCCCCCTGCTGTTCCCTGTCCAGTTCACAGCATTCCTCTCTCTTCCTCTCCAGGGGTAAACAAGCTGAGGTGCTGCATTTATTTCACACTTCTGGTGAGGCATGGCCTCTTGACGGCACCACGAGCACCTTGTCATGTGCCCTCTCCATGCTGGAGTCGTGTGACTGGTCAAGTAAGCAACAGATTTACCCCACACTGTGCAGGATTACCTCGTGGACAAGGTGATGGCATGATCAGTGAACTGGGTGTTTGTTTCCCTCAACTTCTGCCTTGGGTTTCAGTCTGTCTAATGAGATTGGAAAAGGTCTTAGTCATGGGAGAGAGACAGAGTCCCTTCCCATCTACATCCGTGTTTCCCAGCCTCCTGAAACTTCCCCTTGAGTATTCCTCATTCTGGACATGCAGTCACCTCTCCTACTAAGCTGGAGGTTGAAGACAGTCTAAGTCATTTTTGTCCTTACCTGTGGGAAGGCAAAACTTGAGTTGGTCTACATTGCTGAAAAGGCTTGTTCTGTCTCTACACAGAAAAATCACACACTGGAAATACTAAGAAAGAAATTAGGAAATTAACACAATATAAATATTAAAAAGAAATATTCATAACAGTGAGTTTTTTCAGCAGTGCATTTTCTGAAGGAAAAAAAAGGTCAGACAGACAAAATTTCTGTGATAACTTCACTTTACCCACTGGGTAGAGAGCAACACTGGTCTTACATCTTTATGTTCAGCAACATACTGCATGCAGGGTGGTGGGTGAGCTGTTCTCCTTTATGGGTCAGCTTCTCCCTCTTGGGGAGCTAATGTGTCAAAAAGATCTCTTTCTTCCTTCCCTCCTTCTGCCTAGAGTGTCGAGCAGCAGCACATTGGAGGGAACACGATGAAACCAAAGAAGTCATTCTGCAGTGTCTGGCCACATTATCTGCTTTTACTTGCTGACAGCCTCTGGTAGTGGTGTGGCACCTGGCATGGGGAGGGTTGACCTGTTGTGAGCCTGGACAAACACCAAGCACCTCCAGGCCAGCCTGGAGCTGCTGGTTGGCACCATTTGGGTCAGGCCACAGCAGCTCCCAGTTCCCTCCCCCAGTATTCCCATTCTCTGAGCAGGTGAATTAAAAACAGCTCACCGTGTGTTCTTCTGTTTGCTCCCTCCTCTCTGTTTTCCGTGAGGATTTTGTTTGCATCACTGATTTATAAAGGAAAAGCTGCCAACACATCCAGCTTCCAGAGGAACAGGAATACCCAGAGGAAGCTTTCAAGCAATCTAAAAACACTGGAAAGGAGAATCATTAAAAAAATTAACAATAACATTTATAGAGTATTCTAGTAGGTGCTACTCTTTAAAAAAACAACACTTAGCAAAATTATTATTTGAATCGCTTTTTTCACTTCCTAACTCTAAATGTTTTATTTTTTCCTCAGGAAAAGAAAAAAAAAACCCACCAGAAGAACATTTTGTGAAATATTCAGTGCATGTGATGAAAGAGCTTAATGATACCTGAGGCCTACAGCAATGGCCCTAGGATGAACCTCAGAAGAGTGCCTTTTTCCTACAGCATTTGTGTAATAGGTACTGAATGGCAGGAATGCCTCTGCCTGCCTGCCTGCCTGCCTGCCTACAAAAGCTGCTGTTCTGGAACGGATTTCAACACACAGCAAATGAAGTGACAGATTCAAGCTACAGCTAAAAATCTGTAAAAATAAATATTTCGTCCCTGAAATACCAAATCCTTTACTAAAGGCTTACATCTCAAAAACCCCAAAGAGCTATGTCTGTGAAAGCCCACAGTAAAAATGGACAGCTTATAGACGAACACAAGATTTACACTCTAGAAAAAATAGTAACAATAAATCCTTCAAAATATGATATAACATCCCCCAGTAGAGATAGACTGATCAATAACTGGAAAATATTGAATTGGGGGTCAAATGCAGCGCCTGATCACAAGTTTCCTGTGAATAGTTTAATTTATAATTTTTTGCAAACTGTGGCAACTTTGCTGTGGATTGCTTATGGTCACTATTCACCCATCAATATTGAAGTTGTGTGGCTGATTGAGTAAGCAATACTTTTATTTCTTACCACCTTGGATGACCTTGTGGACAAGGTGATGGCCTGATCAGTGAACTGGGATATTGTTACCCTCCAGGAGACAGCAGTGGGTAAACGAATAGAGATATGAGGTGATTCTAATTAACTTTAAATTTTTGCTTTTAAATACAGGTAGAACGTTTTATTGATTCCCCAGCAATTTAGAAATATTTTTCCTCGTCCTTTATTTTTAAAATTAAAATATATGTTCGTGCCTGGAAGAAGCAAGGGGATCATGGCATTTCTATTTCATGTCTTAGGAGCTGTAAAAGAGACTCTTAACACTTCAGCTCCTATGAAAAATGTCAAAGAGGCATCATTTTGTGGCAAGAAGAAAAAGGAAAGAGTTATTATCATAGTGACTTTTACTGAACTCTCCAGAGATCATCTGAATTTTGCAGTAATGGCAAGAATGGCAAGAATGAGCCCACACCTGTCTCGGGCTATTATCTCCCCCCTCCCTCAGATTTGTCTCATTGTGTATTACTGATAACTCTGACTATCAGCCAAAAGTACTGGAAATAATGCAAGACAAAATGAACAATGTTCCTAAATTGTGAACCTGATCATTGATGCTACTTGTAAAATTACTTGTAGCTGTCCCTTCCTACCCTTTTTTCTGGACTTGCCCTGAGAGATCCTGAGGAAGTTGCTGTGACTCCACTGTCCTCCTGCCATCCCATTTCCCTTATCTGTGGGACACTGTGTGACCTCGGCGCCAGGAGTTTCTCCTCCCCAGACAGTGTCACCACACAGCTCCAGTCTGATTTTTCCTTTGTGCTTTGAGGAGTACAGAAATGCTTGGAAGATGTTAATTGCAGCTCAGGCAATATGGTATGTTCCACTCGCTTAGCTGAGACAGTCTGCTCTGCTTCTCCACTCCAGTGCACTCCTAACAAGATAATAATTCTTGCTAGAAAAGCTCAGATGTAGCCTGGAAGAGTTCAGATCTACAAAAAAAAGAAGAATAAAAATTCTGATGGGTCCAGAGTCCAGTGTTAAAGCTCTTAAATTAAAACAGAATAAAATAATGAAAATCTGGCAAAGTAAAAAAATCCATGTCCTCCTGTTTGGAAAGGCAGAAAATAAGTACACCTTCCTGGTTTGTATTTTGGGGATTTAAAGTGCTATAGTGGTCTTAGGTATTAGAAACTGATAAAATAATAATGGTAGAAACACATTTAAATCTCCTTAGCTTCAGGCTCTGGAAATCTCAGGCCAAAACACTGAGGGTTTTATAAATAACTACAGAAAAACTACATCTCTCCTGTGTGCTCTGTCTGGACAAGGCTGTCCTGTCTTCAGGCAAAGTGTTTGATTCTGGGTCTCAGTTCTTTTAATCCAATTTGATTAGAACTCCAATCCCTACTATCAATACAGGCTGAGGATTTTTTAAATTCTCAAAAACACAGAACTGAAATAAATAGATAGACAGACTGACAGACATAACACACACACACACACACCCACACACACCTCCTCCAAAAAACTAGGACTGAGAATATGGTTCCTTTTCTCACTCACATGCTGTGGTTTCATCTTACCTGACTTTACATGTCACAGGCACAGCCGTCTACCTCTGAGCTAGGTGTCTAGACTTTTTTTAGAGTCAATGGAGATAAACAAGCACTTCAAGGACACAATCCACCCAATCAGTTCAGACATCTGCCTTTGGAGGAGATGAGATATGCCCTAGTTGCCTGGATCTTGCCCCTGACTGTGGAGAAGGTGTAGGTGAGCAGTGCATATGCAAACCACTACCCTGTAGGTGACTACAGCGAGAGGAATCCCAGTCCAGCTGACTTGAACAGCTTGTTGGGATGCTGTGGCAGGACTCCCTTGGGCTGAGGCTGCAGGCAAGTGTCAGGACTACCCCTGAAACTGCCCCTGCTCCAGCAGAAAGCATTAGAAGCTTGCACTTCTTATTCTCCCGGTAAGATAAAAGATAAGTAAATGTGGCTGTCTGAAAAACAGCGGCTCAGGATAAGGGCAAAGCATTTCCAACTGAGGCACCCTCAAGTCTGTGGAGAAGGTAATTTGTAGGGGTGCTAATTTCTCTGCAAAGTGTCAGGTCCCAGACAATAAGTTAGAACCCTAATGTGTTGCTGTGTAGCCTGAGGACATGTTAGAAAGGCACCTTCTTGCCATTGCCTGTGTCTTGTGATGGCAGGTCCTTTTTTAGCAGTGTTCAGAGACACCTGTGTGTTCATTAGATGGGTTGCTCCTCAAAGGAATCCTTTGGGTGTTTACCTGTTTGTTTTGACTAATTGTTCCCAGTTGCTATCAAAATATCCCTAGACATCTGTCATTTTTGGTTTTAATTATTTTAATAATTGAAATTTTGGAGCACTGCAGGAATGATTCTTAGATAATGTGTCAGGGGAAGAGAGGAGCTTCAGCTGAACACTTCTTAACCCTGACTGGCATTCAGACATTTTTCCTTCTTTCTTCAGATACTTCTAGGAAATCTTTTGATTTCCCTACCTTATTTTTAAAATACCAGTTGTAAGAAATGCTTAAGCATGAAGATTTGAAGAAAGAAAGGTAAGAAAAAGCAGAATACCTATTTAACATAACTTACTTGCATTGCAAGTTGAGTAATTGAAAAGGCTGTCTAACCAAAAATATGCTTTGATATGAGATTGCTTTTTCTACTCTGTAACAGAAACCACCATGCTGCAATGTCATCCTATTTGCTGCCTCTTAGACTTAACTTGCTCCCCAGTATTCTACATTGCAATAAATTTTCCTTTTGGGAGGAGGTGGTCAGTACAACTTCCACCTTGTGCTTTTGGAGGACAAACCATGTTCAATCAAACATCATGGGTGATGCTTTCTTGATCATGCAAAGCTTTGGAGTATTGGTCTCTTATATTACCATGGATTACTTTTTTTCCTGAAAACATGATCATCTCTACAGTAATTTTTATTACAAGGCCAGGCTCAAGGAGTATGAACTATTAAGATTCCATTGTACTGAACTTGTAAAATGTTATGATAGAAACTGCATGAGGATAGGTGCAAAGGTATTGTCCTCATGGAGGGAAAAGCTTGCCGATTAATTTTTGAACAGCACAGACCTGAGGAAGGTTCTGCATGGCTGGCCAACCAGCGAGCCTGTTCCTTCTTTCTGGTCTAGCCTAGAAAAAAAAGGGAAATTCCCTTGCATCAAGTAAGGTAGTCAACTGATCCCCTGATGAAAAAACAGGGGACAAACATTTACCAGTGAATTTCCACTCCAGAACTGGGAATGAGAGTTTTCTACCGAATACACAGAAGGAATCTCAATGTATTACACCAATGCAGAACTGAAAACTGGTCCTCTTTTGTATGAGTTCTGCAGTATAGTATCATCTTTTTTTGTCTACATCAATATTAAAAGTAATCACAGGAAAGAGATGAGGTAGTTTAACAACCAGTAAACAACCCTGAAGTGTGTGGACATACAGTCATCTCATTTAATTATGTCTGGTTTGTGTTACTTTCCTCAATCTCTTTGCCAAATAATCTAAATAACTACTGTCTGAAAGAAACAGTAGATAATGTCACCCACAAACTGACCAAAATAACTACGTAGATTAAATCTACGTGGGAATAATTTTGAAATCAAAAGGGAAATATTTGAAATTAAAATAAATGTGTAAATGCAGGCTTTTGCAAGCTTAAAAGAGTGTGTCTTTTTGCACTGGTTCATTGTTACATAAAAATCTAAGGATGTTTTGGGATATAGATTGACATGCAACCTTTTTTTGTTAAATGAATTCTTATTAGGTTTTTTATTTTATTTTATTGGAGTGCTTAGTGTATTTTGTCAAAATACAAATTCTGTTTTCCAGTGTAAGCAAAGTGCAGAGAGGATTTTAGGGATCACTATCAGGAGCCACAGCTGACTGTGACTGCAAGGTGAAAGCAGAGAGAACTGCATAGATTTTCATCCTAGAAGCATAATACAAAGTTGGGAGCTGGAGCGAGCCCTATCTTATTATGCAAGTCCAGAATTCCTAAGCTATTTGCATGAGGAATAAGCGTCATTTATACTTTTAAAAACAAACCCATGTGTATTTAATCTCCCCTTCTATCAGCTCCTGTTTCCTTTGTCAAGGCGACTTGGCAAGCAAACCAGAGGCAAATAGGATTTCCACATGACCTACTTTATCTGGCGAGATATATAAATAGTCTACTCCAAAATTTTGGAGAACCATTTGAAACACTTTGGAATGCACTTGTGGAAGAACACAAGGTCAGTGGAGGAATCGAGGCATCTTGCACGTGCACTGTGATGGCATGTGTAGTCGTCACAGACCAGGGCATGGCATCGCCTTGCCAGCTGAAGTGCATTTTATTCAGCATTTTATGTACTGCAACGTTGGTCACAGATCACAGAATGGGCAGTGTTTTGGATGGTAATGGCTATGTGGGGTTCAGAAATGGCAATGTGCCCAATGTCGTGGCTGGGTTTTGGTACTGTAGCAGCGAGGATGGATCCCCTTCTGAGCTCCTTTCTCTAACTGCTCTGCTGGGCACATCCTCTTCTTGGCCACCAGCAGCTGCCAATTGCAAGCTCCTTGTTAAAAACAGAGAAAATCCTCTCTCCTCCAAAAAACAAACAAACAAAAAATCCTCTTCCCTTCTCTCTTCTTCCTCAAAGGACTGGCCTTGTACAGAAATACCAAAGACCTCCGTAGTGCAATTAATTGAGCTTAAAGGACCTTTGTCCTTCGGGCTTCCTGAGGAACAGCACAGAAATAACCTGAGGGAACACAGTGAGGGGAAAGGGTGGTTGTGTCCTGATGTAAGGTTACAGCAGTTCTGCAAGCAGTGGCTGCCCCAAAGGGTATTTGGTACTTCCAAGCACAAACCATATTGATGGAAAATTTAAAAATGGAGCACATTTAATGTTTAAACTCTTAGGACAAAAGTATAGTAGGCAAACTAGCTCTAACAGTCATTCTGACAGAGGTCTTTGTGACTTTTAGCCTAATTTCAGGAAATTATACCCCAGCCTAAGTTAGCTAAGTGTAAGAATTTTTCTACGTGGAAAAACTGTCTGGCATAACTATTTCACTATTCTCTTCACAGACAGTTTTACAGCTGTAAATATGCAGGTGTTGAGACTCAGACCTAAATATTATGCTGTTTATGTATTTCATTAGTCTTAATTGCTTCAGTTTACCCTAATACAGGGTATCTAAATTATGAATTGAAGAGCATTGCTGGTTATGCACGGAAATCCACAGTATTAATATTCTTGGATTTCTAGCTGTTCACTTACTTGGGAAGAGAGGGATCCACACAGCCTTCTCCCGAGATGATTAGTGAAGGCAAAAGTGAGACTGTGGACCAGTAACTCTAATGGTTGAGACAGAAAAGAAAATCCACTGTCATGGCTAGGAAGGGAGCAGTCCATCAGACAACATCTTAAAAAGAGATTTGGAGATGTTGCTTTATTATGTTTTCTTCAATTCAACAATGCAATAAAATTATTTTATATCCGGTGCTGTAACTTGTGATTAGGATCAACAACAAACTGTGGCCTGAAAGGCAGTTTTTATTACTTATTATTCATCACTATGGCATTAACATTTTTTCCCCAACATAAGTTTTATTGTTACGTGGCAGGGATGAAACCCCCACACAAAATCTGTCTCTGGATGGCTATTTTGAAGAAAATGAATTGACAAACAAATATATGAAAACTAATGCTGGAGTCCAGGCTCACACTGGTTTCAGCATGTTTTAAAATACAAATGTAATGTTTTGAAATTTGACCTCAGGGACAATCTTGTGTCTTTGGACCAGATAACTTGTTTGGTTGGTGCCTCCGTAGAGTCTGCTTAAGCCAAAACAGGCTTTCTTTGATTGGCCCTCAAGACAGGGGTTCATTAATGGGATTTAAACGAACCATTGGATCACACTGCAACGCCCTAAAGCCAATGGCATTTTTAGTTAGTTCACACTGATTCTACATGTTCTTCATCTGACAGTACTAAGTAGTCTCCAGGGTTCTAAAGGAAACTGGGAAGTTTTGTGGTCTTATCTGACACTTGGATAATCTCAGATGTTGAGATCCTTAAACAATGGCATTAGTAGTTTAAACAAAAGAGCTGTACTGAAACCCGGTTTGAAATCTAAACCTCACAATACAGTTTGAGCTCCTGGTTACCAACTGCACTCATGAAATCACATTGTGATTCTTTCCACTAGCCCTGAAATGATGATGTGCAGAGATAAGGATGGTTTGGATTTGCGCGCTTTTAGTATTGATGAAGGCAAATATACATTGGCTTTCTTATTTCAAAGGCTTTTGGCAAAATACCTTCTTCTTTGATGATCTTTCTTTTAGTGCTCAATCTGTCGTCGTGAAGAGCTTTACGTTGCAACTGTTGCACAGGTTTTAACACCTTTATTTTTTCCTGTTACTTCTCCAAACGCCCCTACCCACTCCAGCTCCGTAACATTGCAAGGTGCAGTACCTGGATGCGGGGCAGGATCGCAGGGCTCCCTTCAGGCAAGGCACACTAGGGGGACTATTTCTCTGCAGTGGGAGAGCACCGGGGCTGAACAGCACAGCAGCCGTCCCGTTCCAGGAGTCTGAGTTTAGGAACCTGCCAAAAAGAGAATAAAAAAAATAAAATTTTAAAAAAATATAGAAAAAATTATAGAAAAAATAGAGTTGTTTTTATTATAAAATGTATAACTATTCTTTATGCAATACTAGTTGTATTTTATTTTCTGTTATTACTTTTTTTGGAGATCTTTTCTGACAGAGTGGAAGAGACAGAGAGCACCCACGGATGGCTGAATGAGTTGGGTCTTAATTTGATTTTTTGATTCCCTTAATCTGATTTTTTATTTTTTTTTCCTTAAGGCAGTTTCAGACTTGCTGAAGAGGAGTTTGCTTCGGCCGGACCGCTTTTTAACGCAGTTTTAACGGGGACCTTTAGCTTGCTGTCTGTTTGTTTGGGGTTTGGTTTGTCTCCTTGCTTGTTTCCCCCATCGCCAGTGCACGATTTTGGAGCAGCTTTCCCAGTTCTCCAGCCGAGGTTTCAGTGCCCCGGGTCCCCGGGGCGCCCCAGCCCCGCCGCGCCGCCGCAGTGCCCGCCGCCTACAGCTCCCAGGATCCCTCTGGGAACCTCTTCCCTCCCTCCTTCCCTCCCTCCTCTCCTCTCCTCTCCTCTCCCAAGCCTTGTTGTTTGAAAAGGCTCAGCGGAGTTTCGGGGGGAGCCGCTCGGGGCGGGGCGAAGGGGCTGGGAAAGGAGAGGGGGGGACACGGCGCGGTGAATTCCAGGGTAAACCCCTCCCTCCTTCATTCCCTCCCTCCCTCCCATCGCCGGCCGGAGGGAGCGGACCGAGCCCCTCCACGGCCCCCGCCCCACGCAGGGAGAGGCAGGGCAGGGGTGCGGGAGTGGATCCTGCTGCTCCGGGAGCAGGGAGAGCAGGAGCGAGAGGAGCAGGGGAACAGAAGGGATCGGAGCGGAGCCCCCTTGGCCGTGCCCGTCGGGAGGGTCCCCCCGGGGCGCGGGGCGGTGCCAGCGGCGCGGGGCGGCCCCGGGATCCGGGATCCGGGATCCTGGATCCTGGCTGTGGAGCCTGAATCCTGAATCCTGAGTCCTGCCCTGGGACGGCCGGGCGGCGGCGGGGCGGCGATGTCCGTGTGACCCGGCGGCGAGGAGGAGCAGGAGCAGGAGGAGGAGGAGGAGGAGAAAGAGGGGCCTCCCGGCTCAGCGCCACTCCGCTCCGCTCCGGCGGGCTGCTGTCCCAGACAGA
>WBMV01001910.1:503049-697819 GCA_013396655.1 Campylorhamphus procurvoides
GCAGGAGGAGCAGCAGGATCGGGAGCAGGATCAGGATCAGGAGCAGGAGGGAGCGGCCCGGCGGGCAGCGGCGCGGCCATGAGCGGCGGGGAGGTGGTCTGCTCGGGCTGGCTCCGAAAGTCCCCGCCGGAGAAGAAGTTGAAGCGCTACGTGAGTGCCCTCTCCCACCCGCGGGCCGCGCTCCCCCTTCCCTCCTTCCCTCCTTCCCTCTCCTCCCCGCTCGTGTCCCGGGGGCTCTGCGCTCTCCTCCCGGCACGGCCCGGCCCGGCCCATCCCGGCTCCGCCTCCCCGCGCCGGGCCCGCTCCAGCCGCCTCCCTCCCTTCCCTTCCCCCCCTTCCCCTCCCTCCCTCCCTCCCTCTCCTCCCGCTGCCCGGCACGTCCCGTGCGCCTTCACCAGCCTTTATTTCCCCGTGTTTTTGCTCTTCCATACTTCCTTTCCCCCACCCGTTCTTTTTTTCCCCCCCTTAAAAAAGGGGCTCCGCGCGGTCCGGTGTTTCAGCCCAGCTTTTATCGCCTGTTCCGAGGGACTCGGGAGAGACGGAGGGGGGCGGAGTTTTCCCCTCCGCTCCCTCTGGATCCGGGCTCGGTGTATGTGTGTTTTCAAACACAAACGGTGGCAGGGAGGGCAGGGAGCTCCCCGGCTCTCGGGATCGCGGGGGATGCCCCGGGAGCGCTCCGGGAAGGAGCACCCGAAGAGGAGGAGGAGGGAGCTGCGAGAGAAGTGCCTTGTGTGTGTTTCTCTGCCGAAGTTGCAGCCGCTGGAGCTCCCGGCAGGAAAATGGAGCTCAGCGTTTGCTGAGCGGGCAGATTCCGTGACAGGGCACAGGGAGCCGTGCGAGGCTGTCAGGTCACGTAGGAGGAATGGGTGATGCCAGGAGTCATCGCTGCTGGCTGAGCCCTTTCCCACTGGCACCCGCCTTGCTTCGCGGCATCCCTCTAATTGGGACAAAATGCTGGGCCTTCTTCCTTTTTCTTTTTCTTTTTCTTTTTCTTTTTCTTTTTCTTTTTCTTTTTCTTTTTCTTTTTCTTTTTCTTTTTCTTTTTCTTTTTCTTTTTCTTTTTCTTTTTCTTTTTTTCTTTTTCTAGATGAACTTTCAGATTTGTTTGAGGATGTGAACACGACTCCTAAGGTGACCGTGTTGTTTGCATCTGTTAGCGATTAGCAGCTGCTTCTCGAAGAACTGTTACTGTTATGGACTACTTTTTTATTTATTTAATTTTTTTTTAATGCTAGGAAATTGGTGAAATGAGACCCTCTTTAAATTAAAAAAATAATATTTGGGATAGCCCAATCTCTGGTTCCCAATGGCTAGAATCTTATTTGTATGAAGGACACAGGAGCAGACTTGCAAAGAGACTGTCCTGATGGGTCATAGCAGGGTTCTGCTTCCCTACCGAATTGGATATGGACTGTATTTTTGGCCAGCTCTTCATGTCTGTTTGTATATTCATAGGATGCCTCTTTACCAGTGTGTAGGAATTAAGTATTAATGCTGATAAAAAGTTTGAATAAACTTTCCACTCAAACTCGAAATCCCCTACACTTGTGCTGTCTGTCAGTAGACGGAGTTGTAAGCAAGAGTTTACCCTCCTAAATCGATCCCATAAATCACTCCCTAAATACACCAGCTTTTTCCCATGTAGCTGCCCCTTCAATGTATTTATAGCTCTGCTTCCATACTGAAATTACACCAGAACCTTTGAGGGGAAAACCCTCACTCCTGCACAGGTGAAATGGTTCCTTGTCCAGAAGAGGTAAATCCTTAATTTTTGCTTGAAAGGGAGACCTGCTTTTTGAGGGGGCAGAGTATCAGAGTGGTAACGTGGCAAGCTTATGTGAGCATGACTTGGTTTAGCATCTTCCTGTGTTACAGGCCACAAGTTCGCAAGTTAAAATCTTGCATGTTTTTTTAGAGTCTTTTCTGCTTGTATGAAAGAAAGGTACCATTTAGAGAAGGCTTAAAGTCAAACTCCTCCTGTGTGTCTGTAGTGCCTGATCAGTTGTTGGCTGAGTGTTCATGCTCACTTCAAAGACCTAAAAGTGACCTTGACATTATGGTCCGCGTCTTCGAGCAAACAAAAAGTTGACGTCCTTAAGACGATGAACTTTACTGAGTGCATTGACTGAAGTGTTGGCCTGTGCTCTCTGTAATTCTATGCTTAGGCAAAGGCACAGGAGAGAGCTGTGTTTCTAAAGCTGTGTTTTATAGTGGTGATATTTCAAGAGGCTGCACCAGATGAAAAGATGGGAAAGTGATTTCAATAGGGAACTGCTTTTCTGCAACGCATACTTTTCACATATATATATGGAAAATTGTAACTTCACGCTCTATTAGGTTTTGCATGCGAGTGTTGGGGCAAACCCAGGTTACCATCTGGGAAGGGAGATAAAAAGTCTGAAATTGCAGTTAAATATGGTTTCAGTTCTTAGGAAGGGTGAAAAGGAGCACTTTGAAGCTAGTACAGAGACATATGTTTCACAGGGACTTCAATTTTTAGTTTGAAACAGTTGGACATGGTATTAAAGCTAGCTTACACTCATTTTGAGGCTAAAAAAAGAAAAGAAAATCTCCAACCAACCCTGTCCTGCAGGTGGAAAAATCAGATTTCCTTTAATGTATGCCTTAATGCCATGAGTGTCTATTTCCCCCCTTAAAGGGAGTTCTGTTCTCGAGTCTCATTCATGTGTTTTTGTTATGAACGAACGCTCTGGTAGCCATTGGCACCTGCTCTTGGTCCCCTGGAGCTGGCATTCAGAACAGTTTGATGGAATAGAGTGGTTGCTTCCAGCAACAGATCTCTGAGGAAAGTACAGGTAACTCTTGGTGCCGGCTGGGGGTCCAGGATGAGGAGGTGGTTTTAGTAGAGAAGAAGGGAGCTGGGGCTAAATCCTGCACAGGTCGCCACAGTCTGTGCTGTGGTTGCACAAGTGCATGAAAGAACTTGTTTGTACAGAGGGATGGAGGAGTGCTAAATTTCACAGCTTCTGCTACCCTCTTAAATGTTTTTCTTTCTTCCCTTGTTCAGTTGCCTTCAACTCTGCAAACATTTGTGTGCTCACCTTAACCTGCCGTGCTTTTTCTGCTCTGGTCCCCTTATTTTTAAAGATGTGAATGAAAACCCGTTTCTCCCCATCTGTCCTTTAAGAAATGATAGTAAGCCTTGGCTTCATGGTTTTCTGCTACGTTGCAGTTCTGCTGTGCACGTGCCAGTTAAAATAGCTGATTCTTTGTGGGAGCAGCATAGAGGGTTTTTTACTGCCATTATGCTATGAAACCACCAGATATTTAAACACAGCTGTCCTTGGTAAAGCAAGGGAGAAAAGCTTGAGGGAATGGGAATAAGTCTTAGATTCTCTGCTAGAACTACTGTGCTTTTGTCTGGGGTAGGCTAGGGCTCAGTATGACAACTGGATGTGCTTAAAATCAGAATCTTAGCATTGATGGTTGGTTTATGAAACGAGTTTTTAAAGCTGTAATATAATAATTCTCAGTATTCTGAGGGGATCTCATTAATGCACATAAGTATCTTAAAGGCAGGTGCCAAAAGGATGGTGCCAGACTCTTTTCAGTGGTGCCCAGTGACAGGACGAGGAGCAATGGCCATAAACTGAAACACAAGAAGTTTCATCTCTACATGAGGAATAACTTCTTTACACTGAGGGTGGCAGAGGTCACGGAGCCTCCCTCTTTGAAGACATTCCAACCCCACCTGGATGTGTTCCTGTGTAACCTGCTCTAGGTGACCCTGCCTTGGCAGGAGGTTTGGACTAGATGATCTCCCTTCCAACCCTAACAATTGTGTGATTCTAATGTGTCCTACTTAGAGTGAAATACATTTTATTTGATAAAAGGTGAAACTCCATCAAAAATACCTTGCATAGATTAAACACTTTTTGGGGTAGATTGGTTCAGATTTTTCTATGTCTAATAGACTTCCCTATACTTCTGAGAATTCTTAAGATGGTTTTGAAAGTTAATTAGGAATTAATTTTGATGTAACTCTTACTAAAAATCCTGTGATTATTTGACTGTTCCTATTGATTGTGCATTTAATTATTTAAAAGCAAAGAATGTGAAAATGAGAAGTAGGCCTCACCTCCCCAGGACAAAAGGGACACTGATAGAATTCAGGCAAGGCTGCAAATAGCGTCTTCTAACTTTCTAATCTTTTCAGTCATAGGCAGTGACTAAAAACTCCTGGACTATTAAGCTTAGTTGTTGGTGTTTGAACTAGAGGCTCAGACAGTATAGGTACAGAAGTGGAATATTTTGCTGGGGTTTCATTTGGCAGTGGCTCTCTAGCACTAATCACATGGGTGCCTCTTCTGTCTTGAGTAATACTTAAACGTGCTAAGATATATAATGGTGTTAAGAAATGTTTTATTCAGCAGAATAGTTGTAATTTGGTAAAAGCTGCGGTGCTTGACAAAGGCCCTTCTTCTGGAAGACACCTGTTTGTGTTAAAGCTTTTTTGTGATCTTTCATCAGCATAGTGAGCAAATTTAAGGATCCAGTTGGTTTACAGGAGGAAAAAAAACAAGATAAGCTTGTTTAACATCATTCAGCACTGTCCCTGTGGTGCTGGGTCAGGTTAACTCAAGACAAATGAGTGTAATCAAGTAGCATTATGTGACATCTTAATACTCTGAGTATGATTGTGCTTGTTCTGCTCCAAGAGTTGCTGAACACCTTGCAGAAATTGGTGGTGGTGCAGAAAGCTTTCCTTCTGGAAGGAAGTCTGCCCCTCCCCTTCTGCTGTGCACTGGTCAGAAAACAGCAGTTTGACTTTTGATCTTTTTAAACACGGGTTAGTAAACCCCAAACCATGGAGTTGAAAGCATGACTAAACATTATGTTTTTGTTGATTATTGTAGAAGGAAGTTGCATTGTTTTGTGTGCTGACTGAAGATGCCAAAGCGATCTTGGGGATGACTTTAGAGCTATACCTACCTCCCAAGCTTGCAGTTTGGGGGGACTCACGTGAGGAGTGTGTAACTCACTGTACAAGTATTTGTGATCTTTGACAGCACACCAGCAGCTGGTGTTGACTTTGCTGCCAAGGCTGCAGAACTGTTAGTGCTTGACCTGTGTTCTGAATTAACTCCCAGTGGATGGTTTCAGGGGGTAAGAGCAGGCAACAGTATAATGAAACAGATTAAAAGTCTAATATAGGTAAGAGTATCTTTTGCTAGTTATTTTAACTTTTACATAGTATACCACACTGATGTATACTGTTAATTTAAATGTTGCTGAACTTGAATGGTCAGACAGTACCTGAACTGTCATAACACTTTTTTTTCTTAGTGTAGCTAGGAAAGTCAGAGATGTGACAGAAATTGTCCTTTTGCAAGTGAACTACTGGGCATATAAAATAAGCCAGACATTTTAAATATATTAAATTATGTGAACATTTTTTCTTAGCAGCTGCTAAAGAATAGCCCTTAATTTGAGACCTTGATAGCCCAGAAATGAGGAAACAGTAAAATTCTGACACTTTTTGATGCTGGAGAAGGTTCTCAGTTGGATGTATAGCAGCTTATGGATACCCTTTCACTATGCTTCTGTATTTCGTTAGGTGTGTTAATCAGATTTGGTGCAGCTAATCGCAGGGGATTACAATTCAATGAGGAGCTAACAGCGAGCAGGGAGGGGAAATAGAAAAACAAAGGAATGTCTCCCACTTTCTGGATGCTGCATAGTGGCTGCTGCTCCATGTATGCTCAAAGTCTTGCAGCACTGAACATTAAGTATGAGCAACATACATACTAAACAGAGGAAATAATGAAATGCCATGAATTTAACTTCTGATTATACGCAGAGGAGCTTGTTTTCCACGCCTCTTAGTCAATTGTAATCCCAGTGCAGTTGTGTGAAATGTGAATTGGATGTATTGAAAGAAGAATGTTTCATTGGACAGTTTAGCTTAAAGAAGTATAGGCCTTGACTGTCAAAATGAGCATCAGTTCTGGAAGCCTTTGTTCGACCGAGACACTCTTCCAGCTGAGAGGTAATCCTTCCATTGTCGTTCATCTTTTTTGGTATTCAACAGTCCTTTATTTAGAGAGAAAGTGTCAAACATAGACCTATTTCTTTTCTCTCTCTTTAAGTTTTAAAAATCTTGAAACAGTGGTTTGGTCACTTCTGAGGCACGGGAGTTTTTTGTGGTTTTTTTGACAGAACTTTTGGATCAGATGGTCAGAATAAAAGGTAATCTTCTGCAGACATTTAGAAACCATTTATTACCCATTAACTTTGGCTTATGGCTCTGAGAAAAGTCTCGTCAAAAAGCGAGAGGAACATCAGTGATTCAAAATTAAGTCATTTTAAGGGAAAGACTAATTTTCTATATTGTAGGTGGCTCTGGCTTGGGTACCTTGTCCTTCTTTAGTCTTGCTCTCACCTTTTTCTAGTCTAAAAATAGATGTCACCAAAATATATTAGGTGAAATATTTTCTTAAGAAGGGAAGTATAATTGATGAGGTGCAAGTTTTGTTTTGACGTAGAGCAAATAAACTTGAAGCCAAGATACACTTCCTTATTTTTTTCATCCCCACTTTTGTAGAGCTGCTGTGACAGACTTTTCGAAACCTTTTCAAAATGACCTGAAAATTTTCTGTGCTTCAATGACTAATCATTTTACTGCCAATAGAAGCAATTTCACCTGTTGCAATTTCATTGCAGTATTTCATTAGGAGGGACAGACCTTATGTCATGCAAATTGCTTGAGCAAGGCAGGCAGAAAGATCAGACAGAAAGGGATAATCTTGTCAAGGCAGGTACAGATGAATATTATAGGCCACTGTAATTTGCTGCTGTTTTGGGGACTCTAATGTGAATTCAGCTCCTTATATCTACAAACAACTAGTTCTAAGGCAGTACTATGGCGTTTTTTGGGGTTGCTTTGGGCTTTTCTCTTTGGTGGAGGAGTGGGTTGGGGAGGATTCTGCCATCTCCCATCTGCAACAAAATTTTGCTTATTCGCAACTCCCCCTTTATCCATTCTCAATTAGGCTATTGCAGTGGTTCTTTTATGAATTCTCTGGCTTGTTTGCTTTAGGAATAGCATTCATAGTTGCAAAAATAATATTAGCTTTGTAAATATTGTTCAGTGCAATATGCTAGTTGTATTTTTTTTTTAAATGTAAAAAGGCACCCCTGGCTTCCAACAAAAGGTTACGTAGTATGTTTTTTGTACTTGTGTTTGCTTCCAGCTGTTGACAAAGGTTTTGTTTCTTATGATGAACCTTTGCGGCTCTTTGAAACATGCCATACCACTTGTAATTGTAAAAAGTAACCTTATGTTACTTGGTATCTGTCTGTCTCTGTAGCAGTATCCAGCAGGGAAATGTTTATAAGGTAACTTTCCGTGAGACAAAAGAGACTGAATTAACTGTTGAACTCTCTAACCATCTTTTTCTTGGTACGTGTTTGTTTTTTTAACTGAGAAGGAGTATATTTAATTGCATTTTATGCCCCAAAATTACAACTTTAGAATTAAACTCCCTGAGGTTATGGTCACACATTTTTCTTCCCCTTTTTTTTCCCGGTAAATGGCAGTCTTTTGGGGTAAATGACAGCATGAGAGTTCACTCTCTTGGAACTGGTGGCATAATAACATGTAATTAAAAATGTCAGGCAGTTACATCCATATGGATTGTGTATTATTATACATAATATCTGTGCATAACACAAATAATTCTGTTCAGAAACATACCACGAAAAAGAGGCAATACTTTGGGTAGGAAACTGTGCCAAGTTAGTATACCAGCCTGTCAGTTCTGGATAGCTGAGTTTAGGCCCCATGTGAAGAGGTGAATTAAATGAAAAGCTTGTGCTCATTTTTATTTTGTACAGCAATTTATTGGCACAGTGATTTAAAAACAATCATGCTTTTCCAGGAGCTGTGCTTGTTCTTTTCTCTGTGAATTTCTAGGAAGCCAGGAGAAAGCTTTGTCTTCTCTACATTTCTTAAGGAGAGGTAACTTTTGTCTCCTGTGGCACGCTGGCTGACTCGGAGGAGGGATCTTGGTGTGGGGTGATGTGCAGGCAAGGCCCCTGGTTGGGGATGCTGACTGGGCATTGGGATAAAACCTTGCCTAGCAGGAGGAAAGCAGCCTTGTCCCTCTGCCTGTTTCCCACACATGAGTTTTGCAGCCAGCTCGCTTGTCACATGTGGGTTGTTCTGCTGCTTTATAAGTGAAAACAAGGCCAGATAAACCCTTCATGGCAGTGGAGATAGTGGCTGTCACAAAGTAAATCTGGTTCCCCACCCACTTCCCAGCACAGCCAGCCTTGGGGCAGGGTGATGGCAGATCTGCTGCCTGCTTTGCTCCGGGTAAGCCTGTCCCCACCCCGGCAGGAATGCCATGGGTTTCAGTGCTGTGGGCCAGAGCGCTCCTCTCTTTGGGGCCACAGCTCCTGCCAGGCTCTTTAGTATTTCTGCCTCAAAAGGAAAGGGGGGAAAAGGAAATCAACCCAAAATTAGGCTTTGGTTTATTTTTCTGTGTTTTCTGGGGCTTGGGATTTAATAACCAAATAAACCCTCTGTAGGTGTTTATTGCTGACAGTAGGAGTTCACAGGATTAGATTTGGGGTATGGAATAAGAATACAGGAAGCTATTCAAACACAGTTAATACCCTTGCCTTCAAATAGACCTTTGATGCAATCAACACATAAGAATTACAGTCCATTTTGGAGAGTTATTAAAAGGGTAAATAAACACATGATATCAGTTGAAAAGTGGATTTTAAGTTTCAAAATGGAATGATCCCCATTTTTTAAAAAAAAAAAGCTGTTCCAAAAATTATGTGTCAGTTTGTCATTTTCCCTTTGTATGAAGAATAACTGCACTGAGTCACGTAATGTGCTAGACAAATGTTCCCATTCACACTTAATGCATGTTTCTGTTACAGTTTTGTGACGTTTGTTTTTCTATGTAGATTCTTAAGCAGGATCAGATGTAGTAGAGAAGCTGTGCCTGGTTTTGGGATGGTGCAGGGAGAATTTCTGCTTCGGAGGGACTGCTTTTGGAAACCAGTCAGTGTACAGCATGCGAGCAATCACTAATATCCATGAACTCCAAAGTCCATATACAGAATCTAGCAAACATTTATGATTTTTAAAGAAAGGCATATGAATATCTGTGATCTTTAAAAATATAGTAAAATACTGACAGCAAGTTACCCCTTTCAACTACTGACAAGTAAGGTGCATATTAGGAAAGAGATGTTGGGATAATTTATTTGATGCTCCTAAGCTTATTAAAAGGGTTGGTATGTATGTGTTTCATCAACAAACAGCCAAGAAGGAGGATGTCAAAATAATGTATGGACTTGATCTGAATTGACAATTTTTCCTTGCATGGTTTAATCAAAAAAAAAAAAAAAAGGGAGAAAGTGGGGGGACGGTTTGGACTGCAGATTGAAACAAAGGAGACTTGTGTTTGCCAGGACAGATGAGGCAGTGCAACACTCTGCCATGTGGTATCCACATTGGGAATGCAGGAGATTCCAGGGAGGCTTGGAGAGAATCCTCCAGCTGTAAACATGAGTGCTTGGAGGTCTGGGGTGTGATAAGAGAACACTCCTAAAATGTGGTGTTGTAACCAGTTCCTTTGGTTCACTTACATGATCCAGTCTTTTCCCAGTTATTTCAGTGTGCAGGAAGTGTTAGAGGTGTGCTATGGGTGTGATGCCATCTGGCAATTCTGCTTTCCTAGAAAGTAGTGATATATATGAATTTAATTTGAGATTTAAGCCACAAACTGACAAAAACATACCTCTTTTGAATCCGTCACTTGTTGTATAATTCCATGATTTCTTGTGGTGTTCTTCATTAAAGAAATGTTTCTTATTTCAATTACATGTTACACTGGGTGATGTGCTCATGGTGGCATTAGATAAACTTGTTGTTTACAAAATCCTTTCCTGTTGCTAAGGGAGATAACTTCAATAAGGCCAATATATCAGTAAGTGTATCTTTCTGAATCTTGCGTGTCCTAATGTATTTCTGTTCACTGTTTGTATGCTATTATTGCTGAAATTATTTGCATCATGCTCTGTGAGTAAGTTTTGCAGTCTAATGACTTGTTACTCAGTGTGAAATAATGCACTTAAAGCTCAAAGCTGAGGTCATGTCACGCTTGTAGTTATGACCTATCTAATACAGTTGTCTGTGTGCACCAATGAAGTTAAATTGCATAAGCTTGTCAGCACTGTGAGAAAGAAGTTACTCTTTACTACTGAAGGTCTGTTGACAGAGAAGACACACTTATATGCACTCAGGAGTCAGTCATTACTAAGACAAAACCTGGTTTTGATTTTTCTGAAGTTTTGAAGAGGGGAATGGAGAAATGGGGCAGGGGGAACATCTAAAGTGAAGAGTAGCATTCAAATTACTCATTAGTATAAATTGGGAAACTTCACCCTGGTTTCGTCCTGGGGTAATTTTGTCCCAGGACAAGTAACTATAGAGTTTTCTGCTCTGGTGTGTACTTCAGTGCTAAATTAATTCACAGTCCTTTGCATTTTTCCTTGATCTGATGGCTGTTTGTCTGTGAATCTCTGCAGGTCCAAGAAAAGAAAAAAAAGGAAAAAAAAAAAGGGGAGAGCAGGTATTTATTGTCTGATTTATAAAGAGAGTGTCAGGAAGATATTTACTGATTTATAAGGGAGACACCACCATCATTAATGAATTAATAGTGCTCTTTGGTGGGGTTTTCTTACAGTACAGCCATAACTTACTGTGATTCAAACCTGCTTGTTTGCTGGTTTTAGCTTTGGAATGGGCCTGTTAATTCTTCAGGTTATTACTGCAGTTTAAGAAACTAAACTTTTCCTGGGATCTGACAAACTCTGGCTGGGAGGTGCAGAGTGATAAGCAGCACTGCTGAGGTGCTCGGTTGCTTCCAACAGCTGCTGGGAAGACAGTGCTATTCCCATGGGAGTGCTTCTCTGCTTTCTGCTTACGGGAAGAGCTTTTCCTATCAGTCTCTGCAACCAGCATCTGACGGAGCTGAAGTATGTTCCTACCTCCCTTAGCTGGCTGGAAAATGAACCTTCTTTTTGTCTGCTTCTGGGAGCTGTTGTTTAAAGGGAGGGCAAATGGAATGCTCTCCTCTGAAATCTTGGTCTGCTTAAACAGGGAATAAGGAAGCCACGATCTGTCCTTTCCAGCTTGGAGACTGAGCTGGACAGATGTTTCTTACTCAGTGCTTCAGAGGAAAGTCCCTGGCTAGGGGCTCTAGAATGAGGGTTAAAAGGTGAAGAAATCCTACAGGGGCCTCCTGCTACAATGATGGCTTCAACCCTGCCCAAGTGAGAGAGAAGATCCAAAACTTGTGTCTCTTCATCCTTTCCTCCTTCTCCTCCTCCTTCCTCTCATTGCAACTATTTTGTGTTTATTTTCCTCTTTTTAAATTGCATAATTTAGTCCTTCCTGTCACTTCCTAATGTCTGAATCATAGGTAGCTCTTCCTGCCTGCAGTAAACAAACATTTTACTCCTGGCACTTTTCCAAATTGAAATGGTGTTTATGAATGTGGGGGGGGTCCCTCTGGCAGTGTGCTTGGGAAGCTAATTCACTTGTGTACAGGTTGGATAAGCTGCTTACTGCATGCCTCTCTGGCCAGCTGATTGCCTTGTCTTTCCAATCTTCTAAACTGATGCAGGCGCTCGGCTGATCAGGACCAGCAGGTGAATGGTAGCAGATGATAAAAGCAGAGTACAAACAGTGGGTTATGAGCTTCTGAAGTTAATAACAGTAGCAACTAGGTTGCCTCAAGTCTTGCTGCTGTTGGTGTCACCTCTTACATATCTTGTGTGTACATGGGGTGCTGATACACAGTGTCTGCCATTTAACCAGTCACTCCTGAGAAGCCCTCTCTGGGCTAACATTAGGGCTTTGCTCATTTTTTGGATTCTTTCACTGCAAGGCACGGAGATAACACAGGGTACTTTGTGACACGTGGTCTGCCTCCATCAGCCTGACAGACCTCTTAGACCATGTTTGTAAAAGCTGCAGAATAGCAGTGTGTCACCCTCACTTTTCATATTGTTGCTCCTATTTCTAAGCTTTGAAAATCCTTAATTTTGTTTTTGAATTGGCTGTAACTCCAGAATGATGCATAGAAGGCATGGCTAACACTGAAGAAGACTCCCCACCTCTTCTGTTGCATTCACGCTCTCTCTTTGCTGGTTCCTGTCCCTTAAGGGGAAAATTCATCTTGAATCATGATAGACCAGCCTCACAGTGTTCTGAACACTACAGCTTCTACACTGGAACTGCATGTGGAACTGTGAAATGGACTCAGCTTGATAAATGCAGACAGCAGAGGAAAGATCCGGTCCTTGTTTTGGCAACTTTGCATTTGTACCTTCCTATCCATGTGTGCCTCTTCACTTCCCTCTCTCATTCTTCCTCCTAAGATGCCAAGAAGGTGAGAATAAGTCAATTATATTTAGAACATATTAGGTGAGGTAAGAACAAGCCTCTATGTTATGACTTCATCATACTTTCCTACAAAAAAGGAGAGAGAACACCTCCTTTTCCCCAGTTACAACTTACCTTGATTTTTTTTGATAGTGGTGTGTATAGCATGGGAAGCATAATCTCTGTTGAGGTGATCTAAAGAAGCTACCAAAAACATTTCGCAGGTTGTGCTGGTATGACAAAACAACAGAATATTATCTAGTCTAGTTTCAGAAAGGACAGTTGAAGCAAAAGAACCCTGCTGTTACATGCCATAGGACTGTCTCATGTTCCAGTTTCTTCTGGCTGAGGTTGCATATCCACAGGGACACAGGGTTTTCCCTTGTGCCATTTGTTCTCATTCAGTCAGTAAATGAAGGGATGAAGTTCCTTAGAAAGATATGTCAAAGGGATTTTGAACCTGGTAGCTTGTCTTGGAAGTTGATTAGATTGGATACCCTTTCTGTCATCATTGCCTACTTACACTGTTTGCCTGTGTGTACTGAAAGAACTTACATTTCTTTTCCAAACTAGTGGAAGGGGTTACTGTTTCCTATTGGGTTGAAATGGGGTTTTTAGTATTTGGAGTATGAAAGTAATTTTCTTGAGAGTGCAGTTTGGTAATGTACAATGCTAGGGAATTGGAAAGAAAAAGTATGATAGAAGATAGTATCCTGTTTATAATATATTCTAGTCTAAAACCATAGCAACCTGTTTCTTAATAACACTGTGCCATGTGGAAACTGAATGTGGAAACAATTGCATGAAAATATTTTTATTTTGTTTGTTACATGTGCTTTGGTTTTCTTGAAGCTTAAGAGTATGTATTCAAATAAATGCCACCTTAAATAACGTAGAAAATGCTTTTGTGTCCTTTGTACACTGTGTGGTGAAAGTTTTGCTGAATCAGAAGCAAAAATGTAAGGGTTGGGTCCTGTAATTATAGTATTACAGACCTGTCTACTATTGTCTTTTAATTTAAGCTTGTAATATAAAGTGTCTTGGTTAGAATGAAGATAACACTGACCAAAGCATAATGAAACCCAGTTTTTCAGTCATTTGCATTACCTTGCAATGTTCCCCAGTACTATTTTATCAGTTCTAGTACATAAACGTCACACTGGTGCACAAAACTTTTCATTTGAACTCGAGGCTATTAAATTATACTCTTGCATTGAATTTCAGTGATTGCATTATTGTCATTCATCTGAGACAATGATAATCTTGCCTCCTCAAAGGATACTGGACTTTTGGTTTCTTTAAGAAGACATAAGTAATACTGAAGTGAAATCTGGTGGAGTGTTGTTTGATTTTTAGCAAATTGTTAAGCAGCGCCTCTGAGTTGCTTGTGAAATTTCAGTAAGTCTCAATTTAAAGTGCAAATATTTCTCTAGGCAATTGAACTATGCAGCCTTAAGTTGCTATTAAACACCTTTATAGTGTTATGAAAAAATCAGGCTAAGCTTTATACCAAAACTTGTGATTCTGTGAACAAACGTAAGCCGAGAAAATCGTTGAGACTGGAGTAGAAACATGCTTTCCCACGAAATAAAATCCAGGGATGTAGCCACTGTAATTGTGCAATAAATTATCATAAATGTGATGTCATAGTCTCTGCAACTTTCTGAAGGGGTAGTCTGATTTTGAAATCAAGCGAGTAGTGAATAACAAGCCTCTGAATTGGCCCAGACAGCAGCAGACATGTCTGCATCATTTGGGGAAAGCAGTCATCTCCTTAGAGAATTAAAATATTTCAAAATAGAAGTTGTTGACTCAATGTGTTAATCTTGGCTTTTTCATGAAGAAGCACAGCATCCAACACTGATTAATTATTTTTTTAATAACGGATCCCTAAACTAAAGGCTACCTAGTTAAAAAGAGACAGATTGGAAGAAAGTTCATTGGGGCTGTTAGGTGTAACTTCTCTGAACTGCAGTTATTCCCTAGTAGCATTCAAGCATTCACCTGTAGGAAAAGATCCCCAGATGCAGATGTGATTGCAGGATTGTAGCTTTTGATTTACAAGAATAATCTTATAGGCTCGCCCAAGGATGTATTGTGAAGATTAGGCAGAACAAATCTTTTAAGATTTCAATAGCATAATTCAGAAACTTTGTTTTGGATAATTATTGTATGTAATAACAAGGACATACTGCTTGAACTGTAGCTCTGTTAGTTGTTTATTAGTGTAACTTAAAAAGACAAAATGAGAGAGTCCTCTGAGTTTGTTACGGGTCTGAATTAAAAATTAAGTATTGTTAATGAAAGTATTTGAAAGAACATGTTGAACTTCAATTGAGTGTGGTAAAACCTCAGTGTCCAAATAAGTACATATTCTAAAGCAATAAAGCACTGTATATATTTTTCAGCATTTACCATAACCTCTTGGTGTGTATATAGTAATTAAAACAGTTCAAACAACTAAGAAATTAGTGGCATGGCAACAAAACGTGTATCTTTGCCTTCCTAGTAGGAAGTAGGAGAATCTTCACAAAATCTGCATTCCCATGTCCTTCAGGTAAAAACCTGGGTAAGTACATAAGCCTTGCAGTGTGCCCAGAAGGCCATCTGTGAGGGGGAGGTTGGAGCACAGTTCAGAGCCAAGAGCCTTTCCAGACAACTATCTACTGGTACATCTCCATGTTTGGGAAACTTGGGCTTTAACTTGGTTCAGTCTTTCGTCATGACCTTTACAGATGCCTACAGGTGACCTTTTCCAAGCTGATTCTTGTGTCAAAAGTTCATTCATCCTTTTTATTTTTTTCTCTCTTTTCATCTTCATTCGCTTTAGAAACAATCAAAAACTCCTTGCTTGAGCTCTTGTATTTAGCCTTGTGACATTATACCCTGCTACTCTTGTAACTTAATACATGCCTTTACTAAAAGGTAGTATAGTAGTCTTTTTTATTTTCTTTTTTCCTTTTGGTCTCTCCTTACTTTAAGGATCTGCAGCTTCTGTGTTAGCTTGTATCTCTTCACCTTTGCTCTTCCTTGCCATTGATCTGTTTGTGGATTACTTGTCATGCTCATTTTAGGTAAACTTTGCATCAATGACACAGGTGTCAGTCTGTGTGCTCCTAAATGCTGCCTCTGACTTGTCTTCTCTATGCTACTGCCATGAATGTTTTTGCTGCCAAATTAAGTGTATTTTCTATTTTCTTGGAATTTGTCTTTGCAGCTCACGTTCTCTGTTCCTTTAACATATGCCTGACATTTTCCTAACATTCAAGTCTCTTGATCACTAGAGTTGCCTGTTCCAGGAACATGTAGGGTTTGGCCTGTGTTCACCATGGGTTGGATGTGTAGGCTTTTTCCAGATAGAGCCAGCTATAGCTGGTGTAATTTATTTGGGGGGGTCAGACCTGCTAAATGTATTCATAGAGTCATTAAGGTTGAGAAAGACCTTTAAGCTCATGGAGTCCAACCATTAACCCAGCACTGTTAAGTCCACCACTAAACCATATCTGCATGATTTTTGGACACTCCGGGGATGGCGATTCCATTGCTTCCCTGGGCAGACTTTTCCACTGCTTGATCACCCTTTCAGTGAAGAAATTTTTCCTAATATCCAGTCTAAGCTTTCCTTGGCACAACTTGAGGCTATTTACTCTTGTTAATTGGGAAAAAAGATTGACCCCCACTTGGCTACAGCCTCCTACCAGGTAGTTGTAGAGAGCGATGAGGTTCCCCCTGAGCCTCTTTTTCTCCAGGCTAAAGAGCTCCAGATGCCTCAGCTGCTAATCATCAGACTTGTGCTGCAGACCCTTCCCCAGCTCTGTCGCCCTCTCTGGACCTCCTCCAGCACCTCAGTGTCCTTTTTGTAGTGAGGGGCCCAGAACTGGGCACAGGGTGTGGGCTGTGGCCTCACCAGTGCTGAGTACAGGGGGATGGTCACTGCCCTGGTCCTACTGGCCATACTATTGCTGATCCAGGCCAGGATGCCATTGGCCTTCTGGCTCATGCTGAGCTGGCTGCTCAGTAGCATCCCTGGGTCCTTTTCTGCTGGGCTGCTTTCCAGCCCCTCTGCCCCCAGCCTGTAGCTCTGCACGGGGTTGTTGTGACCTAGGTGCAGGACCCAGCACTTGGCCTTGTTGAACCTCATACCATTGGCCTTGGGCCGTTGATCCAGCCTGTCCAGATCCCTCTGCAGAGCCCCCCTGCCCTCCAGCAGATCAACATTCCCACCCAGTTTGGTGTCATCTGCGAACTGACTGAGGGTGCACTCGATCCTCTTGTCCGGATCATCAGTAAAGATATTAAACATGACTGGCCTGTATATCTCTAAAGGCTACAACTATTTGCTTCATAAATTCATAAAATTCAGACACTTTGAAGGTTGTATTAAAAGCTGTTTGTAACTGCACTCTATAAGGCTATATCTCGTTATTTTTCCTGCCTGCTCTAACAGATGTATTTCTGTTTTTTTCAACTCTGCACTAAGTTTGGGATTAAGTGATGAAACTATTTTCTGAAGTATTAGAAGTAGAGATTCTTTTTTTCATTCAGTTCTCAAGGCTAGTTTGTTCTATTACGTGTACAAAGGATTTCTGAGGTTATTCTATTCACCTGTATATTTTTGTGAAATGCTCTAATGTCTCTACTAGGGAAGGAACTGCTTATGACTTTCTCAGGAGAGTTCACGGTGAAAAGCATCTCCCTCTTTGCCTGGGAAGCATGTAGCAGGCTTTAAATGTAATTGCTAGTCTAATCTGGGTAGAGGGAGAGATTCCTTTGTAGCTTGGACTTTGCCCATGTGGAGATCCATGAAGGCCAAAATGGCTTGAATTTGTGCATAGAAACAATTGACAGAATACAGACTGGTGAGCACGGGAATTATCTGTGCTCTTTTGGGAGCACTGCCAAGATAAGCTGCTGTCTTCTGTATCAGCTGTAAAGTTTCTTTGTGGTCATTCTTCAGTAAAGCCCCAAATAGCGTGCATGGTTCAAATTCCACTGAGATATAAAAGCAAACACAAATATGAAAGCTGACCCATGAAAGAATGCAATTTTAACTATAAAGCCAGATTGCCTTCATTTGATGATCTCACTACTCTAATAATAAAATAAATATATTTAAAAAAAACCCCAAACCAACAAAACCTGAAGCCAATAAAATTCACAACATGCATTCCCTCACCCAAACAGGGTAGAAATCTTTGGAGTCTTCTGAGTGCTTCCTACAGCATCGACCTTGTCTTCCCTGAGCTTTGCCTCTGTCGTGTACTTTTTTCCTAACCTGTGTCAGGCAAGTCTGAAGTGACCTGGAAAAGACCTGGGGAAATACCTTTACTGTGGTGATACGGCCACTGGGGCTATTTCCTTCTGTTTTCACAGAACTTTAAAAAATTCTCTAAAAATGATGTGTGACAAAAGAGTTGATTACTCTGCACTGGAGAGAATGTCCTAAGTACCTTGATGTAATCCAAGCCTGTTGCTGTCCCAGAGGAAATAGCTGTGTGAGCCCCCTCAGCAGGATACTGCATGTACTCCTCAAGGTACCGAGGGCTGGTGCTGATGGAGTTAAAACTGATCAGGCTGCATGTTGGAGTTTTGCAATGACCGTGCTTGGGGGGAAAAGATACAGCTGTCTGCATATAGATGGGAGAGTAAATTGGAAGTGGTCCAGAGCTGTTTGTGCACTCTCCAATTGTTCTGCTGCATCAATCTGTGCAAAGCATTCCTGGAAACGGGGTTGGGGGGGGGGGGGGTGGAAGTGGGAGAGGCCAGTGGCATTGGAGATCATTTATTCTGCAGACTTCATCATTCTGTAGAGAGTTTTTTTACACTTAACCCACTTAGAATGACATTTGCTGAGATCCCTTTTCATTTTCATGTGCTCCTTGTATGAAGCTATGGGGCAAGAAATTGCTTTAGGCTTTGAAAATTGGTAACACTGATGGAAGATTCTCAGATATTCTTGTAGAAGTGGATTTCTCCCACTCACTGTAATGTAACATCTTTGTGGCCCAAGAATTTGGAATTTTAAGGACTCTGTTGCTAATGATATCTGGGAAACATTCACCAAACTATTCATTAAAATTCTTTCTTTGTACTCATCTTGAAGATGTAACAAAAGGAATTCAAGGTTCTTCCTTCTCTCTGCAGTGTCTATGTCCCATAATCCAGGTTCCAGAATGCAACTCACCTTAATGGTCTCTCTTGTAAGCAATTCCTCTGATATTTTCAATGCTTTTTTTTTTTTTTTTTTAATCAGGATATTGGCATTAGGGGAAAAATGTTTCATGTTTTTTCCATCACTTTTCCAGTACTAATGTTTAATCATGTTAGAAATGTTACATATTCAGTGTGCAGTATAACTATCAAGAGGTTATGCATCTACTGACCTCATTCTGTAATATCTTTCTATGTATTCAGTGCAGCATTAATATTCATCATATAAACTCAGAATACGTTTTAGTAGTCCATTAGATGTGGTGACTTTGTTCCCAGGTGTCTTGGGCAGAGCTAGCTCTTTGTTTAACTCTGGTTATGCATACATGTATTCTCTGAGTTAATCCTTGCTCACACAGAGCTTTCATCCTCCTTGTACCTAGATCCTGTCACCTGTCTACCCCAAAACGACCCACAGTAGGTCAGTAGATTGGTTTTCTTCAAATTTTTGCCCTCCTCTTGATCAAGACAGTAATCTCAGATGTAGACAGGATAAGATGAAGGAGGTTTTACACCAGCGGTCTCAGGGCAGGTTGATTCTCAGGCATGAATCATTTATATGCAGACTCCACTGTGGAGGTTTATCTGTCAGTGCCTGCAGAGTACACATGGACTTGCCTGTCCTCATGCTTTGTGCATAGGCATTAGGGTCCATCTGTGGTCCTGTGCTCCTTCTGTCCCCTTCAGTAGACCTCTGTGTGGGAGAAAGATATTTTAGCCTGATCCAAGGCTGTGAGAACAACTCCTTTCCCCAAACCAGCTCCTTTTCCTTTTGAGTGTGGTTAATAAAATGCTTGGGCTTTTTTTTTTTTTCTTTTTTCTTCACTCTGTACTTAAGCTAAATCACATTCCTCTCTTGAACTGCAACCTCGTGCGTTTCACCTTTTCTTCATGCCACCCTCTTAGTGTACAGCCTCTACATCTCCTGTGGAAATACTGGCACTTGCTCGGGAAGATCTGCTCTTCATCCTCCTGTTCATTTGAGCTACAGCAATCAGATGTACTACCTGCCTCATCATCATTCCAGATCTTCCTGTCTGCATGGCAGACTACCATAGCTTGAGTTTGGGGATGGATTGAAGCAGCTCCAAGTTCTTCTGTACTGGGATGGTCCTGAATCCCTTTGGCTTGAAAGGTTGACCAAGGGTCTCTCTGTATAAGGCATATTTTGAGGTCGTATCTTGAAATGTAACTGTCAGCAACTGCATCCTCATAACTTGAACCCTGCTCAAGAGATTCAGGGCCAAATCAACTGGGTGAATTCACACTGCTTGATCGGATGGAAGCAGAACCTTAAGTGTCATAAACCAGAGTAGATGCTTGGTCTCAAAGTGAACTGGTGTACAAACTGGGAGAGGTGCAATAGTCTTTGAATCATTGCTAGCATTCCTTCTTCGGTATTTCATCCAGACCACCAGTGAAATGGGTACAAAAGTGTTGTGCTGAATGGGCTGGTTTAAATGCCTTTACCTGACTGAATCAGTTATGCTTAGCAAAATGAACATTTGAAGCAAATAATAAATTTAGTGTATTTTTTTTAAAACTACTGGAGAAAATAGAAGTAGTACAGGCAGTCTATGCATTTATGAGGAAAGCACTAATCTTTTTTAAATAATGCATAAAGCTCATCTAGAAATCGAAAAAAGGAAAAGGAGGGATATACCAATATTTGAAGTTATGAATGGCTGTGAAAGGAATTATTTACTGCAAGACTTGACATTAAAAAAAGAGGTAAAAAGATCATATTCATAAATAGCCTTAGTATCAGGAAAACAGCTTGGTAATGAAAGATGCTTTTTTTGTGTAAAATAGTTTTGGGTAGGAAAAATAAATGATGGACACTTTCGTTTAAGTTTTTTAAGGCTGGATTGGACAAAACACAAAAAAATATACACTGCAAATCAGTATGTATTTTCTATCTTCAACTTCTCTTGTGTATTATCCTTTTCTTAAAGAAACAAACAAGAAAAAATCCTAACTGCAGCTTTCATGTCTAGGAGGCAGAGGAGTTATTTTGTGTACTGGATTCTCACCATTCATTGTCTGCTAGTGGCAGAACCCACACATCACACTGTTCTTTATTTCTATTTGTGCAGGAGAAAACCTACATATGGAGATAATCGTAAACAATCGCTCTCCTAAGAGAATGAGCAGCTGACTGAGCTATGCATAGCACCATTATAGCCTTCCCTCAAGGTACTTAATTGCACATCGTGAAGAAACTCAGTGTTTTATAATTTTTTCAATTTAAATTGAAATTCACATGCTGCAGTGAATATTTGTTTTTTCAATAATGTGAATATATAATCATTCAATATACAGTTAATATATAATTATTCAGTAATGAATGTAAAACAGTCTGGTTTATGCTGAGGTATGAAAAGATGAAGTGGTTTCAATATAAAAATTAAGCTCCTGAACAAACTGGTTTTTCCCATTTCAACTCAAAGTTTTTATTTATCATGATTTTGATGCAGTGTCAAGTCATGTTTTCTGTTTGAGCATTCAGAAAGGCTTTGTCATACAGATACAAGCATTTTATAGGACCTGTTTACTTCTCAAATTATGGATATTACTATAAGCATACAATCAATGCATGAAACAAACTCAAGGATTGCATTAAGATGTGTTGGTTCTGTAATGTTTAATCCTTAACAGATCATCTCCCAGATTTTCTGCCCTTCCCTTGATCTAGCAAGCTACCACTCCCAGTGGGAATGGGAGTTGGATCTGTGCCTACTTTTGAAAGTTTTACCTTAATAATTAGTTAAAAAGCTAAAAGTAGTTCTGATTCACCCAAAAGTACACAAATCTTCTCAGATGACTGGGCTTGTAGTCTTTGCTTTGACGATTTAAAGGCTGACGATCCAGGCTTAGAATTGTTCATGTGTTGTATTGCCCAAAGCAGTGGTTCAAAACTAGCAAGGTTTCAGAACAATGATAAATTGCTTGTTTTGTTGCTGAGCTGTTGCCAGATTACTCTTTGACACAGTTTTTTGTGTGCATTTCTATATTGTTGTATTCTGTTGCAGACCAATTAAGAAAAAAAACAGCAGAGACTATTTCTCACTTTGACACAGATCTCAATCCCCGTCTATTGCTTTTTTTTTTTAACAGAAAGAAGGCAAACAAAAAACCAGTTGCAAAGACATATTAATACTTTTCAGCACAGCAATTGCCCAAGTTCCTCAGTCTGTTCACTCATAGAGTTGAACATAATGTTCAATAATTTATTTCCCACATCAGTGTAACTGTGGAGGAGGAGGAGGAGAAGGCAGACAGTTTCTGTGACAGAGGGAGAACAAGAGGACCTATGCTTGGGAAAGGGAAAATTGGGGCTGGGTGGTAGGAATTTAGACCCACGCTGTGGTGATAGGGTGAATTCAAGGTGAAGGGGAAGTGGGCTAGGAGGAAAGGGTAGTGAGTGGGAAGCCAAAGAAGTTAAAGAAGAGGAGCAGAGCAGCGGGGAGGGCCATACATTTCTCACTGGGCTCCTGGGATACACTTTGGGGTCTGCCATTTGTCTTGCCAGCCAGGGAAAGCTGCAAAGCCAGCAGAAGGGAAAACTAGCAAATACCAGCCTGCCTTGCTGGGGCTCACAGGTTCCCTTCATATCCCTCCTCCTGGCCCACCTGCATCAAGACAATCATCTCTTGGTTTCTTGGCTTTAACCTGATCCATACCTACCTTGAAAACTGAAGAATGTGAAGGACTATCCAAAAGTCAAACTTGGGAGCTTAAACCCCAGAAAAGTAACTGTAAAAGTAAAATTAAAATATCACGTTAGCCATTGTGTGCTCTTGGCTGTGCTACCATAACTGGCTTAAAATTCAGCCCTGGAGGTAACAGCCAGAGTTTGCCAGGCTTCTGATCAGCTGTGTATGTCTTCTAAGCATCTCATCAGGTCTCTGTAACTGTTCTCTGCTTCTTCTCTTAGATTTACCCCATTTGCTTGTCTTCTTCACTTGAATGCATGTGGAGCATTGGCAGTTTATCCACAGGGACTGCTGTCTTTTGTGTTCAGAGTATCACCCAGGTCTCATTCTCCTCACCTTGATGTTTCACCTCCCCTCCTACTTCAGTTTTGCCTCTAATCCTGGATGGTCTAATATATGTTCTTCAAACCTCTGCTATTTTTAGATTCCTCTACATATTACTCTACATCATAAATAGCATTAATTATACATATATTCTGTTACGCTCATGATCACTGGTGCATTACCAACTATCTCCGGAGAAAGAGCTGGCTACCTTTGAATGCATTATTAAAGTGGATGACAGGCTGAGTGACAAGTTTCATTATCTGGCTGTATTCCTGTACCTTCCTGTGGCCATTGCCAGCCTCAGTGGTCATGATCCTCCCAAGATGCCATTTGTTATCTCCAGAGTATTGAGCTCTGGAATTCTGGGCATAACTCATCTCACCACAAATTGGAAGCCAACAGTGAAATTGAACCCTAGATTGCATTTACTAGATTTCTGCTGAATGTTGAGAGCCCAGACAATGGAGAACTCAAAAAAAGAAAAGGTCCCTGAGGTATCAGTTCTTTAAGCAACAGAGCTTTGCTGTGACAGTGACTGCCTAGGTGGGCGGGCTGAGGTGGTATTTGGGAGAGCTATGAGAGCAGGGAGACAGAGCAGTAATTAATTCCTGCACTATCTTGGATGATGCTGCTTCTTTCTGGGTTTTGTCATCTCTTTTTTTTTTAAACCTAGGTAGCTCTGCTATTACCAGTGTTGCCTGGATACCACCAGTGTCTTCACTCCAGCAAAATTGTCACTGAAACATTGAATAAAGAAAATGGTTGTCAAGTACCTTACTTTCAGTGAGGCATTTTCAGTTGAAGATTCTTTTATTGCACTTATTCATTTGCACAGACCTCCATCACTCTTGATGCAGTTTAACTTTATGACTACTGCTATATCTGATTTTCTACTGACTGTATAACACAGATGTGATGCTGAATCCCAGTACTCTGTTTATGTCTTGGTATGTACCTCTCTAGATTTATCTAGAGTACATCTACTAATTAACCACAAATTAAATTATCTGTCAGAACAATAGAGGTAATTATTCAAAGATAGTTGCAAAAATGTTGAACTGTTGTTTCAAGAATAAAACAATAATTTCATGTTGTGGGCAGGAACAGATCTTTTGTAACAGCATCCTATGACTTAGATTCAGTGTGTGCCCTTCTGGGCAATGATTTTCTTTGAGGTTTTTAAATGAATCTAACATTACCAATGCACCTCTCCCAAAGGACTTTCCTCATCTCTTTTACATGGGAGATATCTAGCCTCTTTTGCTTCTTTTTAGAGGTGGACTCTCTAATGTTTTGTGTTGGAATAGAGCCATCTTTCCCAAGTGGCCAGCATTTTAAGTTCAAACCCCTTCCTTCTTCTCTAGCACGTGTCCACATGGGGTTGCTTACCAGAAATCCTGGCCCAACCACTGCTGCTGGTCACCTGCCCACTGCTTCCCATCCTAAAGAGGCAGGGCTAGGAGCTGGCAGAGGGCTGATGCAAGAGGTGAACAAGGAAGAGATCTTTCCAGGCGACAGGACATAATTTCTAGGGCTCATTTTTTCTCCTTCCTCAGTATAAGTCACTCTGGAAGACCATGGGCAGCACTCCCATATAGTACGTATGTGGGGCTTTCTACCTGTTTGTTTGCAGAAATCATGACCACTCTCTTAGTTCACCTTAAATGCTATGCTTTTGCAATGGTTTTCTTCCTCTCAATTCTCCTACTGTTTCTTTACTTATAAGCCTCTAAAGAAGCAGAATTTTCATAGCTCTATGAAGCAATTTGCCTTCAGCAAGTCCATATAGTGAGTTGGTAGCAAAACAGTGAGTGAAACAGTATGGCTGATCAGTGCCCAGTTTTCCTGACATTTCCACATATGACTGAATCAGAGCAGTTTAAGCAGTGTCTGCTTGGGAGATTGGAAGGGTATTGAATGTTTTCAACCACATAAGAGCCTCCTGGATATGTTTGAAATCTTACCAAAACTGAGGACTGGTTGTAGGAATGGACTCCTGGATGTTTATATCATGGTATCTTGCAACAACAACAGTCATGAGATATATTTAAACTTGGCCCAGGGTTACTTTTTGCTATAGCGCTTGATATTATAACATACATTCATATTTAAAAGGTCTTTATATTTCTATTCTAGGTAGTGCCTTTATTTCTGTCTTTTTCCTAAAGAAGACCATGAGGACTGCTGATATATTGGGTAAGCAAGCGTTTGCTAATACGGCCATGTGTGCTGCCATATGCTTAGCAAGCTGTAACTCTCACACAGCCCCCCACCTTCACACTCCCACTTTCCCGAGCAAGTGTTTCAAGGCAGATACTTTCAAAATTGGGAAGAAGTGATAAAAAGAGAATCTTCAATGCATGAGGAAAAGACTGCATTCCCAAATCCTCTGCTCTTACAACCATAACTCATTCCTTATGTGTCCTTACTGCTTAAATTTATTTTCATTTTCTATTTTTGCCTCTGAGGTTGTCTTTAGTATTATCTTTATGAATACAACACAGTTTTAATAAAAACAGGGAAGTTATTGAGTTACTCATTCAAAGATAGGATTTTTTTTTCTTACTGCATCAACCTTGCACAAAAATTCAAGCTCAATTAAAAGTGATAACTTCCACTTAGGTATTAATTTTATCACTTCAAAGAACAAATAATCATGTTGTCAAGTGTTTTGCTGGGAAATGTGATCTTCACTCTAAAAAACCATGTCAACATTTTGTCTGTGTCCAAGCTTTTTTTTGCATATCAAAACTGCCCACCTTGAACACAGTGAGAGACAAGCACATTTCAGGGTCTGGGCTTTACAGCAAGCTCTCTCAAGTGGGATGACACACCTGATGCAGGGCACCTGATATTCCTGTGCACTCCCAGCATCTAGGCCTGGTTGTCCAAACGATAGTGAGGACAGCTGTACTCATGAATGTTTTGGAGAGATCTGTTCAGTATCATTCCAGGAATACTATATACTATTTATTTAGGTTTGGAATCCAAGTTTGCCAGCTCAGCTGCTACATTCAAAACCCCTTCTCCCTTCACTGATCATGTTTCCGTTATGGCCTTATGCACTTTGTGTTGCTTTAACTAGTGTTCAGCACTGATTTATTTTATTTCTTTGAGTTTGACTTTGCAGAAGGATTTAACAATGTCACTACATTCCATAGGAATGAGCTGTATGATGGGAAATATGGTGATAGTTTTGCAAGCACATAAATATAGAACAGTTCTGCTTTTCCAAGGGAACTGTGTGAGATAGCAGTGCCAGCAAAGCCCTCCGGATGTGCTTTGTTTTATATTCCTGAGCCTTGTACTCCACACCGATTTATAGGTTTGCCAAGAATTTTAAAGATTACTTGAAGAAAAATTGATTAGCTAATATCTTCCTTAATCCAATACAGTTTATGAGCTCAGGATCGGCTCACTTCTATCTTGATACTTCAATGAACATCTGTGTTTGTCAGCTGGATGTCCACAAGGCAGAACTTCCAGATTTTTATTAAAAGCACAATAACGCAACTCCAACCTTGAAAAGGGGCCCTGGCAACCTAGTGGCTGAACAGTCTTCTGCAAATCATCCTTATATAAAACAGTTCATAGGCCTGCAAATACAACGGGGAGTGACCAAAATGTTGGCCCCATGACAGCTTCACATAAGCATTGTACTGGAACACATGTGCTGCATCTCATGCTTCCAGGGCAGGTTGATAGCTGGCACAGATCTCTGTGGCCACACTGAGTTTGGGAGAGTTATGTTTATTTACACTGGTTAATGAGCTAGCTGACTGCACCAGTAAGCAACTTGTCCTTTCAGTTTAGGCTAAGTTTGTGTGATGCATTTTGTGCCTGTGAGAAATACAGAGGAGTGATTCTCCTTTGTCATACACTTGGGTTTAGAATTGAGAATATTTCAAAATGCTTTGTTGAGTTGGAACCCTAATTTGCAAGGCTCTACTGAGAGTTTTTTCACATTTCCAAAATTCTTTGAGTCTTTAATAAAAACTAGACTAGACAATACGTTACCTAAGCACAGATCTGCTTAAACAGGCTTAAGTGTTCTGCTAGAAACTATTTCCAAATCAGCTAGATATCAAGGATGTCTATGATTACCAAATACTGTATTACCAAAATAATGTGTCCTTTTCTTTCAAGGAGGAACTCTGACAGTAACAGGGACATACTTGTTGGTGACATTCGCTCCATATGTACCTCAAGAGCTCACAGCAAGACAAATACAGAATTACTTAGTGAGCTGGCCTTTTTTGGTATATTCAGTGAGTACCTGGTTCATACTACTCCCTAAATCAGAAAAACTGGATTTATTGGGCCTTTTGCAGCATTATGAATTAGTGGTAGAAAAACTGCTCCTGAAGATAAATTGTATGATTTTGATAGGAGAGAAAGTCCCTGGGTCATTATCCTAGCCCCCTGCAGCACCAGAAGAAGTCTTCCAAGGTACATGTCAGGAGAAAGTCGTAGTTCTGCAGGATTAACAAGAATGGAAAGATTTTGGGGTTTGGGGATCTTGAGGGAAAACCTAAATATTGGTACTGAAGTTTCCTACATATGTGTTCCTGCCACCTTGTCTGCATGTATGTCTAAGTTACCAGGCTTTTCTGGAATGTGATGGAATTGTGCTTTTAAAATGTAGACTCTTGGTCCTGCTTTTTCCTTTCATTTCACTTTCATATCACTTTTTATTCCCACGTTGTTAAGCCTGACTGAAAGGACTTTTATATGGAGTCAAGATGTAAAGGGGTGGCCTGCTTTAACCTGAGTCAGAATTCAAATACAAAAATACCCTTTTGATTAAAATATCTGTGTACAAACTTCAAATACCATATGTCTTCTTTTATGTATTTAATTAGCACCAGGAACAAGACCAGAGAGACTAGGAGGAATTTCTGTCTCTCTTTTCCTCTGGCAAGTTGAAAGTGTTTTCCTCCAGCTGAATGTAAAAGATGCAATATACGAGCAGTTCAGAAGCAGTTGCTTTTTTCCCAGTAAAGTGACTCACTCGAATTAGATTCTTAATGCCCAGGCTTTTCTCAGTAGGAAGCTCAGTTAGAAAGTCACTGAGCAGACAGTTTAAGGACCTGAATCTTTTAGCCAACCTGCAGAAATCTAAGTATCCATGAGGCTACTGATTAAGCCCAAATTACATGCTATTATTAAAAAATGTTGATCCTCTCTTTCAATTTGTTGTGCATTTTAAAAGATCCTGAAGGATTGTGGTACAGCTCAGTGGAAGAAATTAATATTTGTTCTGTATAGATCACAACGTGCCCTTTAAATCAGGCAGTAGAGAGGCCTTTGAAGGCAGTGCCCAAGAGAGCAAGAGGGCCTACTTTAGGAGGGGATTCAGAACAAGGGATCTCAGTTCTCACTGAAGGACCCTCTCTCTTTTCTACTGGATATTCTCCTCTACCATGCAGTTCTGCCTCTAGATGATAAAGTAGCCTGGCATTTTGGGCCCTGATTTTAAATTGTTGATTCACCCATTTGTGTAGAAATGGTGGAGAGAGAAAACTCCCCAGTGATGCCAGAAATTTCTGTGTGATATGCCATTCACACTTCCTTGAAACCAACAGGTTGCTGGATAAGGGCTTTTCCCCATCTGAGGACTTTTTGACTTTGTTTCAGGAAAAGTTTGTAAGAACACAATTGAATGCTTAGGAAGACTGTTCTGTATTCTTCTTAGGAGATGTTATGAGGAAGTGGTAGATAACCCATGGACTTCCTTTCCTCTCTTCTTTCTTTTCCCTGCCTCAGCCAGCATCTAATTCTACATGTACAGCATCAGTTGTAGGAAGGGATAGAGCAAGTACACAGAAAATCTTGTTGACTCAACAATATGTCAAGCTTTATTTGTTCCTTCTGCTCCCTGGATTCATCTGTGTTGAGCTTTCTCTGTCCAAAGAAAAGGGAGGGAGAAGTGAAAGGCTCCACAGGAGATTGAGACACCAGCTTGATTATCCTGGTATGCTGCTGGAAAATCAACCAAACCATGCTGTACACATTCTATTTGGGCAGGGAGCTAGCTATTCATAATTGTTTGCACAATGCCTAGCACAGGTTGGCTGTTGAGATATAAAAGAGTGCAGCAAAAGTTGCAGAGTTTCCAGAATAAATATATAGTGAGGAGACAGTACAGAAGTGTAATGCAGTCCAAAAGTCTCTAAAAGTAGCCCCAAAGTGTGGTCTGCTGAGAAACACAAAGCCCCAGTGGTACAAAATGTTCTCTGTGGGTGGTAAACCATCCCCACGTGGCACTCCACTGGCATATTCTGCAAAAATAGCCTCTAATTCCCTCAAGACAACTTTGAGTCACCTTTAGAGACTTTACAGTAGCAAGAATGACTATCCTAGCTTGTTTTTTCTCTCTTTTGCTTATGTGCACTTTGAGTCACTACAGAAAACATAAATTATAGAGGAAGGTCTTAGGTTTCCCTAAACAGAAGTATAGTAAGTACTGAGTTGTTACTATTTAATCTCTGCAAAATCAGGTTCAAAACATTTCTGCTTTTCTTTCAAAGTGTCCAGAAGACCCTCCTGGTTCATTGGTCCTTACATTGCTGTCTATGCCAGGAAAACTCTTGAGGTAGACAGTGTGGTATTTTGTTCTGGTGCCTTTTGATAATGCTTAGAAACATGGACAACATCATGATTATAAAAAAATATTGTTGAGATGTGGGTTTGAGGAGACTTCACTAGAGATTAGTTACAATAGCCAAGATGGCTGTAAACAGGTCAAGTTCCTTCGATTCCTCTAAACAGAATATGTGAAACTGATATAATTTGCGCACTTCCCATTCCCGGACTTCATATTTAACCCTGCTATAGCTACAGCAATGAGAGCAAGCACTATTTTGGTAGTTCTCAGCAGCTGAGGCACCCCAGGAGGGCTCCTGCCTGTGTGAGGTCCTGTTAGGAGCCATGCACTCTGCTTTCAGTGTGACTTAATTGTCATGGATTCTCCTTTGTCTTGTGATTAAAGGTGAAGTGTTCGTGGGTCACTGAGTGGCAGAGAACCATGGAAGAATAGTTTGGCTGCTGGGCAGCACCAAGTGAGAATAATTGCTTGAATTTCATGCTTAATAGGTGAGGCTTGGCAGGGTAAACTTACACAGAGGCCCCCAAAGCAAATATCATTTTGTCTCCTTAGGTCCAGCCACAGGACTGCCATCTCTGGCCCTGCACCACTGCTGCTCTTGGGGCCTCCTCAGGAGGCAGGAGCAGCCACACACACAGACCTGTTAGCCCCTTCGA
This sequence comes from Campylorhamphus procurvoides, assembly GCA_013396655.1. NCBI lineage: Eukaryota > Metazoa > Chordata > Aves > Passeriformes > Dendrocolaptidae > Campylorhamphus > Campylorhamphus procurvoides. The sequence continues at coordinate 532,999 of WBMV01001910.1, forward strand.
GAGCTGCTATCAGGGACTCTTGTCCTTTTGATCATTTTGCCTGGCTGTTTCCTTTCAGGAGTGAGTCTTCTTGGTGGGTTTGCTTGCTTTTAAACAAGAGGAGATTACAGTGGAGCTTCATGGTAGCTTTAGCAAGAGAAGAACTGATGACAGGGTGAGGACCAACAGAAAGCTGATGGACAGAGCCAGTTACGATGACCTGATTCAGTTCAGGCTTTGGCTGCTTGTCAATACCTGCCACTCAGGGGCTTGCACTGAGGTGGAGGAGGGAATGGAATGCCAGAGCTATTGTGATGGAACAGTTTGAGCCAGTGACTGCCCCTTGGCTTGGTTTTGGATGATTGTTCTTTCGTAGTTTGAAATCTAAGTGATAGGGCAGATGATGGTGCTTCTCCTGCTGGGATTGTCTTGAGGAAATAAAATGAATCAATTGAAGTGTAGCTGGTTGTGTGCAGTAGGGTTGTCTCATGGGTTTCTGCACACTCTGTGGCAACCAGAGCAAGGGTCTGGAAGGGTCTGCTGAAGTTTGCACTGGTGGGGGAAGCAGATGTCAAAGTGCTGTGTCACATAGTGCCATGGCCCAGTCCCATAAACACACACCATTCTATGTGCCAGTCCTGAAATCGTGTGCCATGGAAAAAATGCCTAGGATGTCTCTGGAACTCCTTTCTTAGCCTGGGTACCTTTCTGAGTGGGGAATATTTATTTAGCACATCTTTCTTTTATTAGCAATTTTTCACTGTCAAAATAGCAACTGAAGCTATTCAGAGGCTGTTGTAGCTGCATCCTGATAATGTGATATTCTGCTCTGGCCCTAAGATGTGTTTGCCAGTGGCACGAAGAGCAAGTCTGCTTGCCTTTACTTCTCCCTTCAAGTTCCATCAAAATCCTGACATAGTTTTCCACAGGGAGGCCAAGATGAACTCACCTGCCTGCAGATCTTAACATGTATTCTGCCTTGATTCCTGACTCAGATATACCCAGTGTTACATTGTTGAATAAAGCTGAAGCGGCATTATAGAACATAAAATGTTGTGCTGGGGACACAATCAAGGAGATAAACGGGTTTCTCTATGATTTGTTTGCAAATAAATAATGATAACCTGATTCAGTAATGATGACAATCTCATTTTCTGTCTTATTTCCCCCATTTCATTACTTTCCAACATGCACAAGTGAACTTCTCTTTCTTCATGCTTTCTCTATTGCTACCAGGCTTCTTAGCATCTCTCAGTGCAGAGGTCCATCTGTTTTCGTAGCTCTTCTGGGTTCCCAGAATCTTTATGGCTCTTTCACTTGCTGCTTTCTTTAGGCATAGAGGGGTATTTGGGCAACCCCCTTGGGTAGAAGGGAGAATACCCAAACTTTTGAGATGGCAAAAGGCAAGAGTTACTGAGGGAATCTGCAGAGACACATTAACAGCAAGTCAGTAAATTTAACTGTCTGTCATTTAGCTGTCACATGTTATTGAAGGAGCAAAACTGGACCATTCAAGGTGCAGGTAAAGCTGCTTCAGCAGCTGCAGGTGTCCTGCATTGTGGTCTGTTTGTGTGTCATTGAGCTCTTCAAGGTAAGCTCCTGGCACGTACATGTGATTTGAGAAATACATATGAAATAAATGCTTTCCTCCTTATGATGTATGGCAGAAAATTTGAACAACATTTTGGGGAGAGTTTTTAGTAGGAATATTGAAAAGGGCAAAAAGGGTAGCAAAAATAAACTTGCACATGGCAAAGAGTGACACCATAGCTAAAAGTAGAGGCTGTTTTTTATTTAGCTAAGTGCTTTACTCCATAGGAATTATAAATGGAGTTTCTATAAGAGTTATTAAAATAAATATGGGTACCTTTGCTGTCACATTAAAAAAGTCTTCTCAACATTAACAGTGACAAAATAGAGACAGAAGTGCAAAAAGAAAAACTGAAGAAATAAGAAATGCTCAAAGTTTAACTTTTGCTATAATAGAAAAGATAAATGACAACAATTGTTTGATAGCTCAGTCAGCTGGCAATAAAGTTATTTTTTAGCAGAAGGTGCTTTATAAAGCAATCCTCCTTTGAACAGTTAGAGCAGCAAAAATTGATGTGACATCTCAGACTTTGAATGAAGCATTTATTACATCGTTTCACAGCTCTAACTTTCTTCTTTTATTTTCAGATCTTAGAAATTATAATATTCTGCATTCTCCTCTATTTTTACAAAAGAAAGGCTGTGAAACACATCGTGGTTTTGTTAACGATGGTAGCACTACTGGGTAAGAACGGATTATTCACTTTAATGCTCCTGTCTGTTACTTGATAATTCCTTGTCACTCAGTGTCTCAGCTAGTTTAGATTAGGGCCATTTCAAAGCAGTGTGCTGAAGGAGAAACATTTGAAACATTTGACATGAGTTTTACTGCAGTCCCTTTTTGAAGGGAAATGCTGATTATGAAACATAGTTTCTATGCTTATTGCTGGGAGTATGTCTTTTCCCAGATACCCTGAAAATAATATTCTGTGTGGAATGGTATTCTGAAGCTTTTTTAAACTAACTCTTTAGGTTTAGTTCTTGGGAAAGTGGACTGTTTGGAATTTTGTTTTGGAGGACAGGCTGTGAAAATCAGTTCTTTCAAACAGAGCAGCTTAAGACCTTGTAAGCACTCCATGAACAAATGCAGTGATATACAGTGACTGTACAACAACATTTCTCTGAATTATCTATTTGCATATGCAACATTTAATATTTTACTACCTTTCCAGAAGCGTAACAAGAACTCAGTGGGCCACTGAGGTTTGTCTTCTGATTACTGTTGCCACAGTCAATAGCCAGGGAAGCAGGGAGATCATTTTATTGGGTAGCTTTCTGTAAACTTGAATCACTTTTGATATATCTCAGAGGGTTATCTCTGAAGCTCCACTGCTTCAAAGGTTATATTAAGAATTTTCACCACCTTGTGTGACGAATTCTCCTGTTCTTGTCTTGTCCCCTCTCCATGAAAACCTCACAGGACACCACAAGTCTCTGGTTGAAGTGAAAAGTGATTGAACTGTGCCATTGAAGTAGGTTATTCTCTCACATGGTTCAGTGGGTGCATGTATCGGTCTGCAAAGACTCATAAAGCACATTTCTAATGGAGATGATCATGAGGGTTTTAAAAAACAGAATTTCACTCATTTCCCAGTTACAAAATTTGGATTTAACTGGAAGAGAAAAACTGTCACAGATTTATTAACAACCTTCCTTCAGATCCCTGAGTGGTTTCTTAGCTGAAAAGCTCAAACTTTCGGAACAACTTTTTGGGACAGTCTTCCCATGTAGGTTTCCCAGTGCTGGGAACATTAGGACCTATAGTTCTGCAGAAGCCTTGAAGGATTTCCAAGCTCCCTGTACGAGGCAGAGATGGAAGAGCCCCAAAAATCTCAGGTCCAACTGTTTCACTGCTCTTGGTTTGGAGGAGGGAAGTGTGAGCCTATGCCTGCCCCAGCTCCTAGAACAGAGCCTAGGAGCTTTGGCAGAGCTCACCTGAGCTGCTCTGCAGCTTCCAGCACTGCCATGAGGAGAGTGAAGCACTGTGAACTCCTAAGCACTCCTACTGAGGGGATCCAGACTCCTTGTTGCAGAACTGGAAACCTGAAGATCTCCAGATGGGCTTCTGCAGCTCCCTGCCAGGTTCTGGGCTACCCCAAGCAAGGTCAACACGTGGCTCCAGGAGACCTGGGTGGTTCATCTGCTTAGCCCTGCATGCTTATTTTGCTGTGGAGCCCTGCCAGCCCTGATTGATGCTGCCAGTGTGAAAGGGACATGTGGAGCTGCTGAACAGCAGCAGGACTGCAGACCTGTGCCCTGGCAGGCACTAACTGCAGTTTGGTGGTCAGGCTGAAACCAACAAAAAATACAATTCAGCTGCTGGCTGCTGAGGTTTTGGTGAGCATATGCAGCTTAAGGAAAACTGTGTCATTACTTCTGCTCTATTAAAAAAGACATAAACAAACATGTCCTAGTTTATGGGAATGTCTGAAATACTGACATTTCCCTTGAGGATGAAACCCAGAATTTCATCTGACTCCGGTTCCTGCAGCAGTCCTGATGCCTGGCAGTCCCCACAAAGCTACACTTGGAGCCTTGTCCTTGGTCTCCAACCTTTCTGCTGAGCAAAGAGATGAAGGGCCTGAGAAACTGCACAGTAACTTTGCTCTCAGCTGTCTGACATGTGCACTACCTTGGAAGGCCCTGTCTCCAGAGCAGTAGATGAGGCTTGGGCTCCTGTTGGCAGCTCAGGCAAGGGGATTTCATCTTTCTCTGTTCAGATACATTCCTGGTGGAGTTTTCATATAGATGTAATGTAGAAAGGTCCCTTTAAAGAGAGGGTAGCCTTTATGTTACATTGGATATGCGAGCTACTTTTATCATGAAGAAAATGCAGAGGTGTTCATAAAATCTGCAAATGTTTTGCTTAGTACAACTGCAAATTCATTTGGTGAGAATAATCTTACCTCATGTATATACTGAGAGTTTTCATAAGTTTGAGGGGAAATATTTCAGATTAAAGTGTGATTTCAGAGTTTTCTGCCCTAACAGCTGGAAAGTGACATCATTTGTCGCACTAACCTTGAGGGGAGGTCGATGTAACACGGAAAGCAAAACCATTTCGTAGGTTTTGAAACATATTCCAGAGCTACTTCAACGAAAAAGATAGTTCCACTTTCCAAAGAAACTAAACTAACTAATAAAATAAACAAACAAAAACCACTGGTCATTTCTTTTCTGTCTTATTTAAATTATAAGGCATGGAAACTGCCCTTTTATCAGAAAAAAACCTTTCAGCAATCTTTACTCTTTGCTGGACAATTCAAACTACTAATTTTTACCTACAAGACTTCTTTCAAAATAATAACTCCCCCATGTTAGAATGCAAATCTAAATTTTTATGTGCATTGCTTTTTGGGGCTTGAGTATATTTTTGACCTTGTATCATACCATGTGCACCACTGCAGGCCAGCATTTGACCTCTGCTCGGTTCTACAGCTGTGTTTTTTAAACCACTTCACCTGTTTCCATTACAGAGAAAGAAGTGAAGTACTTGGTGGAAAGGTTGTTATGAAAACAGTGAATTTCATGGTGATGAACAGGATCATCACAAGATGTATGCAGCTCTTAAACTCTCCTTGAACTTTGGGACTTGCTATAAGAGAAATACTTACAATCAAAACCACAGACCTGAATTCATTCTTCTTCCCCCACCTTTTCTCCCACCCCTTGGCCTGAACTTTTTGCACAATGCAGGTCTCCTTGCCAATGTGAATGTTGCAGTTACAGAAGGATGAATCAGACCACTGAAATCCAAAACTCCTCAGCTCTGCACCAGAGTGGAACTGGATCCCAGCTGGGGGATAGTGCTCCTGACAATTAATTACCATTCTTCAAAGGTCATCTCTGCAGCCTGACGCTTCTTAAAATTTTTAGTGTCTTTTGAACTTGTTACATTTTATTTGCAGTAGTTACAGCCCACTCGGGTTAGCTTCAACAAACCAAGAGCATACTCCAAAAGGAAATCTAAACTAACTCTCAGTGAAACTCTCAAATCCTTTTCTGAAATACCTGTCTTGTAAAACTTCTCTGAACTGGTAACATGCATTAAAACCATTGCCTGCTCTCTGAGGTTTGTTTGTGGTGATGCAATGATAGTGATTAAATGGATTGACAATGCACTGCTGAAATACTCTGTTCTGTGGGCTAAGTCCCATAAATGGTGATCAGAGCCTCACCCCTGAATCAAAATGCAGACCCCTGTGCTGGTTGCCTGCCCTTCATACACAACCCACGGGGAAAGTTAGGTGCTTTGGGATGAGATCCCAGAAGTGAGCTTTGGCCAGCTCCTGTCTCAGCAGAAAGGAGGAATCCTGAGGGTGAAGAGTTATTTTAGGCTGCCAGTGTCACATGCAGGCTGCTATTAGAGGTGTTTTAACTGCTTTGAGCAGGTAACCAGATCTCTCAGACCTCTCCTGAATAATGCAACACAGGCTCCAAATTAGCAGCTGGAGCTAAAGCACATCTAGAAGTTGAGGGGGCTGTTGTACCATCTCCAGCTGGTAATCCAGTGCGCTACAAGAACTTAAAAACAAAACATGAAGCACGCACAGAGCTAAGGCCACTCCGAGTTTAGACGGTAGCTTAGCAAGCATTTATAAAATCATACACTTGGTTTTAGATGCCCAAATCCTACCACAGTGCTATTTTAGGTGATCAGACCTCTGGCTCTGACCTGGAACCCTCCCTGAAGCTCTGAGGTTACTGCTGTGAATCCTGCCCTGCTAATCTATCTCTTTCCCTTTCAGCATCACTGACTGTCATTGCTGTAAAGGCTGTGTCCAGCATGATAACACTTTCTGTGAAAGGGAAAATGCAGTTAACATATTCCATTTTCTATATCATGGTTGTTTTATTGGCAAGTTCTTGTGCTTTCCAAGTCAAGTAAGTGACTTTCTACTTACCTTCTAACCTTCATACACATTTTTTCTGTCAGTTTTATTTGGTACTGATAATGATTCCAGATACAAGTCACATTTTAAGGCAACAAATTCAGGGCAGAGTCTTGACAGATGCATTTAATTGCCTCCAGCTGATTGTATGGTTTATTTAGACTTTATTTCTTTGTTCATAATTGATTGTTATAGATGCTACCTCCTCTCCTTATCACCTTCTACAAGGTCTTCCCAAATTTACTTGTCTAGCTTTGGCACAAGTCTTAACTTACTAAATGAAATTTATGCTTACATAGTCTTTTGGGGGTTGCTTTAAGAAATCTTTATTGCTGAATAATCAAATGGCCATGTTTATGCTCATTACGCATCTCTCTTGCCCAGCTTCAGTCAGACTGAAGAAGAGAGTTTATCCCAACTTTCTTTCTCCCTGCCTGTTAAATCTGCATGTTGCACTTTGCTATCCTGCATGTCTGCACAGTTCTAGGAAATAGTTAACTTTCGGTGTGCAGGGGACATCCAAGTTTTCCCTCCAGGCCTCTAGTCTGTTAAGTGATTGGTTTATGCTGCCTGTGCAGATTGCTGGGGATGGCAGCATGGTAAAATATTTTATGCAGCTGAACAGAGATCCTGTTCTCTTCATGCTTGTCCCTCTGCTTCAGGTGCTGATAGCATCATTCAGTAATCTCATCTAGTCTGCTCCGGTGTGAGCCTAAGTATTTACTTGCATGATTATTTTCCAGTAGAAGAGCCAGCCCAGCTTTTTTATGGCAGAACACACCATTCCCATGTGGAATCAGAAAGTCCATGCATTATTATGCAGTGACTCTCCATGGCTGACTCAGGAACTCCCCTGTAACAGATTATAGAGTGATTTACATCCAGCTTGTCTTCACTGGGAGAACAGCTCTGAGCATTTAAAATAGGAAATAAGAGCTTGGTAAATAGGAAGCTGTTAAATTAACCTCTCCATCTTGCCAGCTTTTCTTTCTTTCTTTCTTTTGCTGGGCCAAAATTAAAACAGAAGTGAAGTGTGCCTATTTCATTCCCAGGGCTCAGTGTCTTTTTCTTTCTTCTCTCGTGGGTTCATTTTCTAATGGGGACAGCACTGTCTGTCTAAATTTTTCATTTTATTTGTTTCCTCTGTTGTTTTATTTGACTGTCATGTGTTAGCTCAGAACAGCCTGTGCTGGAACAATCTCCTGGATCCAGCTCTGTGCCTTGGTATCACTGTTTTAGTCCCTGTGACCAAGTTTGTTACAAATGGGAGAAAATAATGAGGTGTTTTCAATGACTTCAAAATCCTGACTATCCTGCGGATATGTAGGATTTCTTTATTTTTAAAGCACCATGGAGACTGTTCAACAGTTGCTAAAATAACCATGCAATTGCTTTAATGGCTAAAACAGATCCAAGCTTGGATTTTGACTATGCGCATAGATTGTAGCAGTGAAACATTAAAGTGTGGTTCTTTATATAGGTTTGAATATACTCTGCAGGTCCCTGATTTTTCCTTTTTTTTTGTCTGAAATACACCTTTCATGTAACAGAGTATCTGCTGGTGCATCCACAAGTTCACACTCATGATTCATTACTCTGTGGGTGAATGTTGATAGCTGTGGTCTCTGTGCAAGTGGGTTAATGGCTTTACCTTTTCATCTGCTGATGCATACTGTGCAGGCTACTCCGTGGCCAGTGTCTTGGTGCTGCAGGTCTGTGTGCAGTGTATGCTCCTGTGGTCCTGCACACTCCTGCTCATGATTCTGGTGAGGATTCCTGTTACCTTTCTGAAGAGCACAGCAGAGAGTTTCCAACCCAAGGAGCACAGGCCTGGAGTCATCTTCTTGGACTTTCCCAGCAGAACAGAATGTTTCTTGGGGTGTGATTGCATGGATAAACATACAAATAGGTGTTTCAGCCAAGCTGGACTGAGCAGTAGCAATGTGGACTTCAGCAAAGTAAAACAGTTCCTACAAGAACTCACATGTTCATGTCTGTGCTGTAAATATACCCTTACACAACCTGTTCAAATTAGAGCAACTTGTCCCTGGCTACTTGCAGGCAGCACTGCTTCCGAGAACTGATGCAGACCATAAGCAATAATACCCTAGCATTCCTCCCTTATCTGTGATAGACAAAATTTTTCCAAAAAATGCTTCAAAAAAATATCCATTGACAGCTTATGGCCAGAAGAATCCATGCCAACCATCTTGCTTTTGCCTGTTAGTTTGTGCTCTGCAGAGTCAAAACCAGAAAGTAAATTCAACAACTGTATGCTCTTCAGGGCTATGTGCTGTTATGGTAAGAAATGGTCACACTTATTGCTAAACTGACATAAAGTGGCTTAACCTGTCTTAAAGTGCAAGGAATCTCCTGTAGGCATGAGGTGTAATAATGCTTGTCTTGTAGGTTCTTGAATCAAGCAATGCATCTGTATGAAGCAACAGCAATTGTGCCCATTAATTTTATGTTCTTCACCACCAGCGCCATCCTTTCAGGTTTGTTTCTGACCTTCTCCCTCTACAAAATGTTTTTCTAAACCCAAGCCTGTCATGGTTTTTATCTGTTTTTATCAAGTTTTTCCTAAGCCACAGATGTTTAAGCTCTGAAAAATAAATAAGTTCACAGCTTCTGAAGCAAAATAAATGGCAAGGATGTTGGAACTAGATTATCTTTAAGGTCCCTTCCATCCCAAACCTATTTTCTATGAAAATAATCAAATTCTAGCTTTTCCAGAATAGATATGTGTGGTTTACTTGTCTTGCTGGCTTACTAGGAGTACCTGCATTTATCCTAGCTTTGTCTTGACATCGAGTAAATGCATTTCCCATGTGCACAGCAGCCCCCCCATATATGAACTGGTAGAGTAATTTCAAAGGCCTGGCAAACTACTCAAATGACAACCAGCTGTGCTTCATAGCAGTTAGCGTATATTCCATTTCAGAAGGTGGAATTCTGGGTTAAGTGAAGGAAATAAAATGACTCCGAAGACTTTTTAAGCATTTAACATTTTATTCTGGGTGAGAACTTTGAACTCAGCATTGTTAAAGAGGGATTGGAAATCTTGGAAATGGTGTGCAGAGTCAGAACACGAGCAGGGAGGACAACTAAGATGCTGTATCAGCAATGAGCCAAAATGATCATGTTGTTAGAACATTTATGACTCATTTTAACACACGCTGGGGGCTTTCCTGTCATTGCTGTGCAGAATTTCTCATGCAGAGCTGCCATTAATGAGAAGGGGAGTTAGCTTCATGCACAGATTGCCTCAGCACCTGTGTTAGAAGAGACCTACACTTTGTGACTGAGTGGAGATTTGTGCCAAAAAGGGGTTGCATTCCTATGACCATATGGGGAGTTTGGCCTGGTGCCTTCTTAAGAGATCAAGTACCTATTCAGGAATGGCTTAATAGCTTTGAGACTGGATACATATGCATTTTCACCAGGTTAGTTAAACCAGTGTAGGGCTTAGAAGAACAACTTCTGCTGAATCTTGCTGGGATACTCCTAGAAGATACCTTGTCTCCTGGCTCCCCCATTCCCAGTGATAACCTTTGAAGACAGCGTCACACTTCAGCTGCACTGGTTCACACCCTGGCGTTTCTAAGCAGAACTATGCTCATCAGTGGTTTAAAGCTAATATACTTGGCTATTTATCGGGGCAGCTGAGATCCAGATACACATCTGGTTCTGTCACCTCCACTAGAGAGGTGCTAATTCCTGGAAGAGAGGTAACCAGAAAGAGCTAGTGATCCCTTCAGCCAGAAGGATTTGGCAAACTTGGCTGCTGGAGCCCTTAACTTGGTATAAACATCAGGGACACAGTTAGTTATTGAAAATCTTTTCCCAATTGGAGTTAAGATGTCCACATGGTCTGTTGGAGTAGCTTAATGAAATCCATGAAGAACCTCTTAGGTATATTGATATGTATCTGCTTGTGAATAAGACCTCGAGTTTGACCTGCATAAAAACTGTTGCTGACAATGCAAAAAATACATGCATTTGTGCAGTTACAAACCCAGCACATGTTCCATCCTGACTGACTAAATCTTCACCAGTCCCATGCAGCATCTTGTGAAAGCCTAGATTATAGAATATGGGCACATAAAGTGAACACATCACAATGTGTATTAATACCTTATTTGGGATTTTCTTTTTGCTCCATTTAAGCATGACACTGTCCTGACCCTCCCAGCTGTAATTCATATCACTTGGAAGCCAGTCAAGATCTGCAATTCTTGTTTCTGTCACATTCCAGGGGTCATATTTTATCAGGAATTCCAAAGTGCAGCTTTACTGAGCGTGTTCATGTTTCTGTTCGGGTAAGTGTATCAGCCCAAAATCTTCACTAACATTTGTATTGAAACAGCATTGCCTTGTGGAATCCCTTCTTTTCTCAGTAAGAAGAAACCTGCCTTGTTATTAAAGTATTATGGAATAGCCATTATAGTAGGATAAAAAAAATACTAAAGAAAAAGATTGATGTCCATGCTTTGGGACTTTGGAGCCTGGTTTTGAATCCAAATATGTAAAAATGTGAGACACTTAAGAACTACTAATCTCATGATGGAATGAAAAACCGGCAGCAGGTGTTCCTCCAGCAGGGGGGAGAAATCACTTCTCTACACCAAACACCGAGTGATAGGGAGTGCTGTTACAGCTGTGAGACATCTCTTCCCATGTTACCTTCCATTTGTGTGTCTCGTTGATCTTTGCTGCTGCTAGGCATGGGCAACTGTATGAGATGCTTGCCTATGAGGGAGTACTATAGTAACTCTCCACCATCTTCCTGTGTCAAGAAAGACACAGTGTCCCTGCAGAAAAAATCAGAGCATGCTAAAGAAATTTTTGAAGAATGGCCTAGGTGTTGTGAGAGAAGGAACTTTCTGCTGGCTCTCAGCACCATAACAACTCTTGGGACATGTGACAGCTACTTGATAATGGGTGTAAGATGGTTAAAAGCATCTCACAGAACTGCTGGAGGTGTCCTGCCACAGTGCTGTCTAATAAATGGGGCTGATAACTGCAGACATCTTCATCTTCTGCATTTGGGCTGGAGTAGGTGCACACAACTCCTATCTTGTCTGACTGCTGGAGAAGAGACAAAAAAGGGAGATGAGCAACCATGTATTTGGCAGATAGAAATTAGGGGTTGTGTGTCCAACACAGAGCGGATAGAAGATTTGTCCAACCATAGCAGTTTTTCATTGCTTCTGGCTTGCAGCTTGCCCCTGAGACACGCAGTCAAATGAGAAAAACAACAGAGATGTTGATTGCCTGCAGCTAGACTGGGTTGTTAATGAAATTGCACATACTAGAATGCTAGCTTGGATGCTCTGTGAAGATTTGCTCTGGGATTCAAATGTTGTGGTCTCACACGCACAGGCATTTGATTAGGTATATATTGCTGAAAGCGTAATTTTGGTTGTGGAGCCTTTGGAATGACAACAAAGCTTCAGGAGGCAAAAACTAGGCTGAAAGAAAGCCCAATATGAACTTACAGAGCTGCCAGGAAGAAGTGTTTCTTTATAAACTCAGCAACTTGGGTTTGGAAGTCCTTGAAAAGGAAACATGGAAAGAAATTCTCATCTTGTATGCAGTGAACTGTTTCTAATGATACTATGCCACTGTTATTTTGCAGGTGTCTCCTGTCTTTCCTTGGTGTGTTTATAATTGCAAGAAATAAAAAAGAAGAGCATTTACAAATTCCTTTCATTGACTGTGGACATATTCCTGGTAAGTAAGGCTTTTTTCTCTCTCTGTTTAAATGAGGTATCAGATAATGGGATGACCTATGAGAATTGAGTCACAAATGTGCTCTAGTCACATTTAATAAATATACTGTTCCCTTGATTTCTGTTCCTGTTCCCAGGAGATTTTTCAAAGAATTTTTTACAGTTTTTTCAAGCTATTGTTACAACCAGTCATATGAAAACAATGATTACTGGAGCAAGGAATGTTTAAATGATGGATTGGCGGGGGATTTGTTTTATTAAAATTCTTTACAGAGTTCTTGTTTTTTCCTTCTCTCACCATATTTCCTTAGGACACAAACTGACAGGCAAAATACAACCAGATTCTCACAGTTCATGCTATGGCACACTGGATAAGGAAGATGACTTGGTGAAAAGTCAAAGCTGACAGAAGAAAGCACCTTACAAGCCAATTAACAGGAGGAACACCACTGAGAAAAGGAGCAGCAGCACCTTTTTGTCAAACATACTCAAGTATACATAGAATTCCTGTATGTTGATGAGTCATAGTATTATTTAATCCTAAGGAATTTATCACATGATTCTACCAAATGTGTTCTAAATAAGCCTTAAGAAAAACTAAACAACCATAATAACCATTAATGAAACAGAATATTCTCCTAGTATCAATGCCTCTTGGGGATATTTTTACAGTCTTTATTGCCTTGAAATGCAAATAGGCACAGAACAGGATTATAAAAATTCCCCTTTGAAGCCACTCATATCTGTGTAGTTGCTTAAAGACAAAGGTGGGAAACGAGAATTTTCGTAAGTGGTTTCAAAGTATTCTGCTATATGTAAAATGCCTTTTAAATCTGTTCCTTCCTATTCAGGAGTCAAAACTGTGGGCCTATATACAGTAGACACAAAAAGATACACACAAAGGATTTTGTCTTGTGTGTAGAGGGACAGTCCTGATTATCTCCTACCATCAGATTAATTCTCTTGTCTTCCAAGGAAAGAAACACATGTGTGAGTAGAGGGAAAAGAGTATTTGCCATAAACATAGGCACATGGGCACATTCACACATTTGAGACAGGTCTAGGGAACTATGCTTGACATTTTACATCCTTTGAGAAGAGTCCTGTGCACTGGGCTACACTGGGCTGGGCTCTATGACTTGTTAGCATAGTCTGGCCTGAGTGTTAGCTTCTTTTTCAGCAAAAGAAGGTTTTAGTGAAGAAAGTACATAGTTCTTCAGAGGAAGTGGGGTGGCCAGGCTCCCCCTCTTGATGTGTCTTGAAAAAATACTCCTAAAAAGAAAAGTAGGGCAGTTTCTGGTTACCACTGGTAATTCTGCATGAGGAAAGGCTGTAAAAAGCAGAATCACAGAGTCATGGTAACTGTAAATTTTTTCCTTCATTAAATGGTAGTGTCTCCACACTGATTTGAAGAGCCAGCAGGGATGGGAAAGAGGGCAATACAGGCTCTGTGTTTAGATTTGGGAGGTCTTGGTGTACCAAGAATGCTTCTGGGCATTCATCATGGGCCCACTTATCCCTGCCTGGTAGCACTGATCCTTCTCAGCCAGCACAGGCACATCCTCTGCATAACAAATGGGTGCTCTTGAAAAGTGTTCATGTCTTGTTTTAGGTTTAAATTAATCTGCAGTAATGGATAAGGGCCATAGACCATGTATTTTTTTTCCACTGGGATAAGAAGAAATGAGGTCTCTCTTTTTTTTTTCCTCAAATAATTTTTTATGTAATTTTAAAATAGGTACAGGTGAAGATCTCTAAGACAGTTTCATTTCAAATGGTCCAAAGCACACACGGAGCTGCAGTATTTCCTGTGCAGCAATGTCCCAGGAACTAGGGCGTGTGGGGACTTGTGAAGCTGGTTTTCAAACCAGACCTTTCCCAGCTGACACAGGACAAGGCTCTGTGTCTGCACCTTACTTGTACCAGCTGCCTGGCTTGGCCTTTCTTTCCCCTCTTACAGCTTGAGCTGAAGTTTCTAAAGCTTAAAATAAAATAAAAAAAAAATAAGAACCCCACATTATTTTCACATGCTTTCTCCAGGGAGTAAGACATGCCTCTCTTTTTCTTTTGCAAGTCAAATTTAAGCTGCTTTCTGAGTCTCAAGTGAGAGTATGTGCTAAAGATGGAAATAAGAGCCCTACAGGTTTTCGCTCTGTGACCCGGGAAACAAATGTTTGAAAGGACTTGGTTATGTTGTTTTTTAAATGATTGGCCTTTGGCATCTTTCCAAAATCTGTTTCCATGACTGACTCAGGAGGGCTGGAGGAGGTAATAAAGGTTAGCAGGTATGGAATTTTCTCTTTTTTAAATCAAGAAATCAAACATAAAAATCTGTGGCAAAACTTATTATTTGTTTTATATTACTGTATTTCTTCTTTAACAATGCTTTCATTTTCTTCCTATGGGTTTATACAAAAATCATAAGGGTTAAAATATTTTCTTTAAACTCTAACATATTTGAAAGTAATTTATGGAGAAAAACACTGGTAAGAATTATGTGCAATTAAAAGTTGTGATTTGACATGATCTTTGAGACTCGAGTACGTTCCAATTCCAACTAATTAATGTACTACAAGATCAGAAAAACTCAGTGGTGAGAATTCATTACTGCTCTGCCAAGAAAGGGACATGACTCGTTTCAAGAATTAGTTTCTAATCAATGCTATTTTCAGATTCTGCTTGCCATACTTAGGTTGCAAACACCACAGACAAATGCCTGCTAAAAGAAAAGCCTTTGCACTGGAATACAAAACCATCTCTGGAGCCTTTCTCTTTAATGAGTTATTTTCTTGCAATGTTTTTCCTGACATCATGGGCCAGATAAGCTGCAAAACTTGCACCTGCAGACTGAGCTTTCCTGAGCAGGACTTCCATGGGATCTGTGGAAATCAAACCAGGGGAAGGTGTGGTGGGCAAGGCAGCATCTCATGTGGTCCCCCAGGCTCCAGCCTGGGATTTTTGACAGAGCAGAACCAGGAGGACTCATTTAGCTCTTGTTCCACTGCTGGTCACGCTGCAGCAAGAGATGAACTGGCCATGGGCCTGGAAATGGGAACTCTGGAGTAGAGCGAGGCTGTTTCATTTTTACTGTAAAATTTCAGGATGCATTTACCAAATGGTTTCAGTTGGCAAAAAATAAATGATCTTTGGACTAGATTTGTCTATCTCCCAAGGCAGGGGCCTGGTGTTCACCTGGCAGGCTGATTGCCTGCACCTCACTACAGCCCAGCTTTCGGCAGTATCATGTTTTGCGTGCAAGGGCACTAGTCACCTAAAAGCAAAGGAAAGAGACTGGACATTACAAAGGCTTGAGTTTCTGTGCTTTGAAGCTGTGATTTCATGCACGTGGCAAGCTGCTTGAATGGTTCAGTGTTGCTAAAAGCTCATCCTCTTTTTCCTGGCTATGAGGTCCTGTGAGTCCCTGTGAGCCAGTTCAGCTCACCCATCCTGCAGAAACAATCTGCATCCTTCTCCTTGCTGGGATAGCTCTCTGAGCTGAGCCAACCAGGCTGACTGGAGAGTACGGTGGGAAGGATGTGAAAGGGAGGAGAGTGAGACTTCTTTTCTTCAGGGGGAACTATTACATTATTTCTCTCCTTCTGAGGAGATTCTCTGTACAGCAAGCTTTCTGCTACTACTGCATACTGGCTAACTACCATAATTATTATTGGAGAGCCAAGCTGGAAGGCTTACAAACCAAGGCCACTTCAGGGGCAAAAGACAAAGAAATGTTTAGCACTCTTTATTCTCAGGAGTTTGAGGAATCCTGTGTTTGCAATGTTTCTGGGTTGTGGGATAAAATCAGGGGCATCAGTGAATCAACAGTGATTCCATAGATTTTGTATGTGGTTTTAGATTGGCTTTTTTTTTTTTTCCCTACCTATTCGGGAGTGAAGGATGATTATTCTCTGCCTACAGAAGGCAAGAGGAAATATGATATTCCCTTGGCAGATATTTCAACCTTTTGAAGATGGGAGATGCATAGGGGCACCTTCCAACCACCTGGCTGAAGTAACCATTGAGTTACGACCTACAAGGAGTCAGCATTGGCAAATGCATCACTACATATTAAGCACTCATGACCATTTAGAAAGGATCCTGGTCCTCTTGCCTTGTGCTAAATCTGTTCGAAGTACATGTGGCTGATCTGACGCCTTAGGCTGCACATAAACATCTTTTTAATGCCTTGAACATCATATCAATGCCTCTTGGGCATCGTCTTCCATGCAAAGCTCTTCCTGGGTCCTCTCTTTAGGGAAGTTAGACTGTGTGGTGGGATTACTCTGATAAGAAGATACAGTACTGCCAGGATATTCCCATGACCTGGGAAGTTTTTATAGAGTACAGCCCTAGAAAGAAGCTGCATTGCCTTTAATTTGTGATACCCAGCAGAGTAAGCAAGGACAGTTTTGGATATCCACAGAAGCAGCACTATTAGCACCTCAGGGAACTTCCAGGCCTGAATAAAGAGCTAGGTGGCTGCTGAGTAGGTTTCTTATTTAATCTAAATCCCAGTATTGCAGTTAGGCCTTTAAAGCTTGTCCAGGCCTTTCAAAGTGAATTTCATAGTACAAATGTGCAGCAGCATTTTGTTTGCTAATGGATTCAGGCATCAGTACCAGGGGAATTTGTGTCAGTTCAGTTCACAAGGTAACAACGAGGGGGAAGGTGTTTGGCAGCAGACTCAGAAATTTATGATGGTGGCAGAAGAGTTTTGCATTAATGCAGAGGGGTCCACACTACAGTGGTCCCTTGGACTCCTTGTTGACAGTTTTTAAAATAGAGTTACTGTAAAGGAATGATTGAACAGGTGGTTCTAACCCTGAGTGCTTTACATGAATGTGTCACTGCAGTCCATGGCACTAATACTTCAAACATGAAAAGTGGCCTGTGGCCATTGATGAAGGAGCCAGTTTTTGTACTTTGCTAAACCACACTGGGAAAAATAGAAATGATTGATTCAAGCCTCCAGCACAAACATGCAGTTGCCAGTTCTCCAGTTGGAGATTTCCACTCTTGGAATAGGCATTGCCTTGCCTAGATGAAATCTTTGGAGTCTGCTGCCCAGTCTTTTGCCAGAGTCATTAAACTGGTTGAAACAACAGCACTGTCATTTGTCTTCCATTTGATAGCTTGTGGGCATAAATCCAAAGCAGCATGAACACAAGATCAGGAGTTTTCTCTCCATTTAAAAAAAAAAGAAAATTAAAAGTTTTTCTTGAGTTTCAATAGCATGTGTACCAGGCCCAGAGCTTTATGCTGTCTAACACTCTCCAGTACCCTCAGCCAAGAGTAAGCGAGAAAGCTTGAACGGCACAGAGCCTGCCAATTAGGCAGTTCTTACCTGTCACTGAAGGTCACTGCTGGTAACACATTGTACAGCAATATAATACAACAACACACTACTTGAGCTTCTATTCAGTTTTCAAAGAACTGCTGTTCTGTGCTTTACATGGGAAAAGAGCTGAGGAATATGATTTACTTTTACTAAGCATCACAGTCACCTGTGTATTTATTTTTTCCGGACAATATTTAACTAACTGCATGTCCTGACAATACTAACTAGATTCTGGGTGCATGGATGTGCTGCGGGATTGGATTCAGCAGTGTGAATAACAGAGATTGCTGATATAAGAAGGCAGCTTTATGTCATCTGGCCTGGCCTCTTTTGCAGTTCAAGTCAGGCAACCTCCTCCGAGCACTTCAGTGTGAAGCCCTTGGCCCATCTATGGAAGAAGGCAACCCGTCCTCTCCTACTAGTCAAAGTAGAGGAACCACCAATGCCATTCGTAATTTTTACTACCAATGAGTCATTGTTTGCTCTTGAACTCTGCCTTATGTTTATTTTAACTTGTTTGGATTTAGCTTGCACTATTTGTCTTTTGCCAGTCATATCAAACACTCACTCAGTCCCTCTAGTAAAATACAGTATGATGACTTGGACTTTTCACTAAGCCAAAGAGAAGGACCTTTTAAGTCTCTCACCATCAGATCTTTCTGTCCGCCCTCAAATCACCTTCTGTGGTTGTTTTCTGATTTCTCTTCATTTTTCATTGTCTGCATTTGGCCAAACACAAAGTAAAAATAAGATCCTAGCAGCACTGCAGAAGTAGCACAGAACTGGACCAGACCCAGCGCACCATGATGGAGTGCTTGGCTCTCCCTCTTCCCACAGCTGCAGCCCTGCCACCTCTCCCGGGAGGTGCCTACGCTTTGTTTTGACACTGTAATTTAACATTGGCTGTTTTGCATGCCCAGAGATGCAGCAGCATCAATTATTTTCAGTGATTTGATGTCTGAGTCATTGCTGAGTTCAGTGGTGGTCCAAAAAGTGGGGACCCCTGCTCAGAGATCCCTGGGACATCCATCACAGCAGGAGACCTTGAAACCCTCTGGCCCAGGGTCTGACACAGACGTGGTGGCACCTGGCAGTGGTAGTAGGCAGCAACACTACTGAGCTGCTCTTTCTTCACCACCTGAGCGGTTTGAGAGTTCAGCCCAAACCTGGGAGGAGGGTGACTAATTCAGTGACTGTTTAAGGTGTGGTAAGTAAATAAGCCCTGTGAGAGGTGCCTGGATGTGGAGAGACCCTGCCCAGGTTGGTTGGTCTCTTCTCAAGGATGGTGATGGTGCACTAGAGAGAAAAGATGCTGATATTTGTCATATATGACACAAAGGCTTCTGCTCCCTCTGACCCTCACCGCTCACAGCCTCATAGTGAGCACATGTTCTGAAAGCAGAAGTTTGAACATCTCCCCTCCAAGAGGGCACAAGCACCTGTCAGTGCTGAACAGGACATCCAAACCCCAAAGACTGCGTGCCAGGCCTGGCCTCATTGGATCATTCAGGTGATCAGCCATTTGCTCAGGCAGTGGATGTCCCCACCCTGAGGTGCCCAAGGCTCCCCACAAGGTCCTGCTCCCAGGTAGACCCTGTGTTTCTGGTCCTGCTTCTCTCTGCACAAGGGATGAGTGTCCCCCAGCCCTTTTGTGGATATTGAATTTGAAATTCATTTGAGCTGAAGGGAATGTTGTCGTGCTTTCACAGCCCAAGGTTCCCTGTTACACCACAGAGCAGGCACAGCTGTTTTGCCAGTAGCCTGCCTTGTATATCAAATAATGTGTATCTAGTGCTCTGAGGTGTTTGGGGTGGTTTTTCTTGGTAATTTCAAGTGAACAGATCCTTAATGTCACCTCAATTAGCCTGAGATAATTTGTGGTGGAGTTCTTCACTTGAAAAAAAAATAAAAAAGGCTGCTTCTAATATTGAAGCAAATAAAAGGCCCTGTCGGAGGACTTTGAATGTGATTACAGTGACTCACATTTTTAATGGCTTTTTTTTCTAATCTCAAAAATGGCTTTTTTCCAAATAAAATCCTACAAGGCCTCATATAACAAACAAGGGTTACTGCTCTTTTCCACACATAACATGAAAAATATCCTTGAGCGAAGCAAACTGCAGCCCATCTGCTGTAGCTTGGCCGGCGTGCAGCACAGCTCCCTGACCATTACGTGTGGCTCTTGGTAAAGCAAACCACCTGCTTCCTGCACGAGGTCCCGCCTCGAGCCTCCCCAGTGCTTCTCTGAGGAGGAAACTCATCCAAACTGCTGATGGGGGATGACAACCTTGGCATTCCCTTTTGCTGCATTTGTTCTTATGCCATTTGTTGTTCACTCAAGTGCTCCATGGACTTTCGTCTTCTTTTCCATCCAGAGTAGAAAAAGGCAGACTGTGCCAGAGATAAATAGACTGTTACCTTCCTGTCTATTGCGCTCCCTGAATCTCCAGCTGCAGAGAGCAAAGTCTTCATTTGGGAATCCAAAAGGGCACCCTTGAAAGGGAAGGGAAAGTTGAGAAGTCTTGGGGCAATTTTGTCCAAGGAGTGTTCTGAACGTCAGCCCCCTCCTCCCTGATTCAGGGTCTAATGCTGCAGATGCTTCACTGAGCTGAGCTCTCATGTATCCCACTTGTGTCAAACAAGTACTCACATGAATTCCAAAAGCATCCTGGAGATATACTTCCCAGACACACTTCCTAAACACTTACAGCACAGGCAAACTGTAATTTTGCAGACTATGCTGAGTGAAAAACGGCATTTCCCCCCAGCTGGCCTAACTGAGGTCAGGGTACACACTGCTCTGAGTACCCCTTAGTAGTCAAGACATTAGTGTGAAGTTTAAAACTACAAGTTGAAATCCTTTCCCAGTCTGAGCTGAAGACCATTAGCTATGTCTTTAGGCACTGGAAGAACTGGGATATTAGGGAAAGAGGACTTTGCTCAGTCGTGACCCTGCTGCTGCAGGCCAGAGGGTGCTGTGGTGGCACTTCATATGGCCCTCAGGACAAGATACTTTCCTCCTACATTAAAAAAGTTATATCCAGCACTGTTTTGCTAAGAAATGAACAGTTTTACTACCTTCTTCTCTGAAGTTAAGCAGTATTATTAAATTCTCTGACTGTAAATAACCATCAGAAGCACTCTGAAATAAATTCCCACTCAGATGGTAGAAATTTGACAGTTGTATGATCATCTCAAAATGGGATCTTAAGCAGAGAATGAAGCCTTCTTGAAATAGGGTTATTTGGAGGAAAAAGTATTGGTGGGTATGTGTAGTTAACTGTGTACTTATATGGCAGAGATTAATATCTCACTGGTACCAGCTCCATCATGTATTTGCTACCATGCAACATGCTCTGCCACTTGGTGCTCAGAGTGCACCTTTTTATTACTTCCTTTTTAGAAATGAAGTTGTGTAACACCTAGTAAATACCATTAAAACTGGGGAAAAAAATAGTTATTTACTGTGCATAAATAAGTTTTCTAATGCAAAATAATATCACACCTTTACATATGTAATTAGCCATTGGCCAAAACAAAATCATAGCTTAAAAATGTTTCATGTTTGTCTGATCAAAACTCAAGCTTATGTTAATTTGTTTGGTCACGCTAAATGGCAGCTTTAAATACACATTCAGCTGGAACTGCATGAAATAGGGTAAAATGTGCAAGATGCACTTCAGTGAAGCACTGGTTAAGGTTGTTTCAACATCAGCCTACAAGAATGGAGTGCTAAAATTATAGGAATGGTCCTAACTCTGTTTCAACAAATGCTGGTGCTCATAAACTGAAGAAGACACAGCAGATAACAATCCCTGTGCTTTCCAGCAGCTGCTTAATAACTAGCAAGTAATCTGCCAGGGTGAGCTGGAGGCTTACTAGGAGACATTCAGACTCTTGCCTTGAGCCTGCACTTACAACAGACTGTGTCCCAACACAGGTAAGAGACAGGAATCCTGAATTCCTGGGTGCTTATGTGTAGGGCAATGTTTTGGTTCCTTTGTCCGAAGAATCAAAATCAGGAGAAGTAGGTATAGCTCTGAAACCTGGCTCCCTCCTTTTTGGAGCAACCACTCCCGTTGACTCTTTCCCGTTCCCTCAATTGGCCTTTCACAGCAGGACTTGGGGGTATTTCTGTGTTCCCTGTGATGGCACCAGAGCTGTCAGCAGTCAGGACACCAGGTTGACCCCTCTGCACACATTTTGTGTTTCTCATACTCTGCTTCGAGTCTTGTCCTGAATACTTTTGGGTCAGCTCCACATACAGCATTTTTGAGTGCTCAGCAGCATCTGGGTAAGGCCCATGGGTGTGTGTGCAGTACAAATAATTCACTTAGATAAAAGGCAGCTGTAGAAGGCCAGAAGATAAGTGTATGGCTCAACATTCTGATAGCCAGATAGCTGTGGGGCCAGCCAAGGACTGTTGGTAATAACCATGCCTGTGAGAAAGCACAGGTTGTGGCTGGAAAAGGGGGCCATACGGAGGTAGGGCAGCCCTTTTCTGGGACAAACGTCCTGTTCTGGCTCCTGGAAATAAGCACAACACAGTACAGCATGAGCACAGCAATGAGGTCAAGAAGCAGGCACTGAGTGCTGACCAAAGGTTGACCCAGTAGAAGGGGATCAAGACCACCCAAGATCCCAAAAGTGCTTTGACTCATTTCCAGTGCTACCATGTACTGCACATGGTAGCTAATTTGCATAAATGATAAATTTAGCTCCAGGGCAATTTCTTTGCGATCACAGGCATCTATGATTCTTCCCCTTTAGGTGGGACACCACAGCAGCATAAACACAAGAAGAAATAAGCTTACATGTGCCACAAAAATGGAGTTACAAAGTTTTCAGCAAGCTCTGGTAGAAGTAAGCAATGGAACAAGCTTCCAAAAAGCTTTACAGTAGAAAGAGCAGGAACAGGCAATCTAACTAGTTTTAGGATGGGGCCTGAAAACATACGATGTGTTTGTCTGCAACAGTGCAGGAGCCCCTGATATGCAGGTCACTCCCTGTCCCCTGCTCCACAAGCTGATGTAGCTGTCAGACTTTGTCTCGGCTTCCTGCAGCAATAAAGCTGCAAGGTGAACTTCTGTTTATTGCAGGAAGCACCTCCTCTCTGTATAGAGGAGCTGTGAGGAAGGGAAGAGACTTGCATTTGAATGGAGGCTGTGCAGGAGCTGAGATATTCCAGGAGTGATATTTACACTGGAAAGGTCAACCTGGCCTACTCCAACAGTAAGCGCTTCAGCAATATCTGTGGTGGTGTCCAGTAGACAAAAGGAGTGCAATAAAATTATATTAACCTGCTGGTTTTATTATTAACACTGTTGCATGTAGTATGCTTCATTCATGAGTTTTGAGCACTTGGTGGAAGATGGAAGCCTAATGCATGAATCTATCATTGACTCTAAGGAGTACAGACAATGAACGAGGCACATATTCTGTGCCTTCACAAATAAATTAAATAGTGAGCACTCTTCTCCAAAGCAGTGTTTCTTTATGCTCCTTAATCCAAAGTTCCACAAAATTTTTGAAGGATTAAGCTGCAGACTGCTTGGGCAGTCTTCATGCAGCAGTTTTCATGAAAAGCCAACTGAAAATTAGGCTGCCCTTTGAAAGCTGTGTGAGGGTTTGGGCAGTTTTGGGATGGGGGTAATAGTGGGGACAGTTGCTTTGTTTTAGAACGATCTCAGAAACCATTCTCTGAAGTCATGCAGACAAGGAGTGACCCCCTCAGCACAGGTTGGGGAATACTCTCCCACGGACACTGTAACATCTGAGAGCAGAACTGCATTGTTCCCTAGAGCTGCCAAGTTTGTTGTGGATGGCTTGAAGAGCAGGGGGACGGGGTTAGACCTCTCCACTGTTTTTCACAGCTTTAACTTAAAGCAGAATAGAAAATAGCACTCTAATTGTTGTCACAGCAAAGGAAATGTTTAAACCCAATGCAAATGTAACCCATGCTGTTCTGCTGCAAGTATGTGTGGCAAGTCAGAGATGGAAAATTTGGGTATTCCCATGAAATAGAGTATAAAATCTTAGCTGATACATTCAACATCTTGTACTTTCTGACTGATGTCCGTGACTATCAAAACACACAAGAACTGAGAAGGGGTATAGATTTTGAAGAAAGTTGCATCAGCAATTACAAATCTAACAGCATCACAAGCTAAAAAGGTGAGTGGGCTCTAGAAGATACAGACAGTAAATGTACAGATGCCTGAAAAGAGCCAGGTTTCCAATAGGTTTCTTAAACTTTCTCAGTTGAGTAGTAACCTTGTCAGAGTCTGGAAACATTTTCTCAGTGCATAAGAAGTGTGTCAGAAATGAGACATAAAAGGATAGTCTGACTAAAAGCAGAACTCCCTCCTCCATCGAATTTCCTTTCAAACACTAATAAAATGTAAATATTGAAGTCTCCTCTACTTACAATGGTCTTGATTATCTGTTCTTTTTGAAGAACATTTAAGAAAGATATCTCTTTTCCCTTACTCTGTAGGAAAGCAATAAAATTGCAGTCATCTGAAAAATACTGGCATTAGCTCTGAGAAAGAAAAATGAAGAATTTTGTCAAAGAAAAAACAATTTTTAGTTACAATCTAAGATATCTAAATGCATAGCCTATTATGAATGTCAAAATTTTGAAAGGTAACCTTCATTATGTCTTTAAAAAGTCAAAATCCATGTGGTTCAGAGTCTGCAGAGCAAAAGCAATTATAAAAGCAGGAGGCTGCTTCTTTCTCTCCCTATTGATTTCTTTCTTTAAACAAGAGTACATGCACATGTGTTTGTGTCTATGTGTGCATAAAACAACGTAAATCTAGCTCAGAAAAATGGAGAAGTCTTGCTTTTTCCCTATCCTCCCCCTACAGGAAGACCTTTCTTTTTCCTGCCTAAATCATCACTTAAAACCTTCTAAGATTAAAACATGACTAAACCTAAACCTTTTCATTTGAACAAGATTTTCCAGCAGGTTTGGGTGGTCAACTGTGATCATTTGGCTTCTATGAAGTTATTTACAAAGGAAAAGAAACGGTTGTTATAAGTGATTTCAGTTTCTTTCAAAGATTACTTTCTTGATAATGTTATACAATAAACCCCAAAAAGCTGGTTTATAGGCCGGCTCCACAAGACAAACAGTGAACAAATTGGCCTGGGCAAGGAAAGCTTTCCTAAGATAATTAAAACAATTTGTGCCGGCACTGTGAGAAAGAAGACAGCTTTCAAAATGTTTATCTTCAAGCTAAAATACAAGCCCCAAGCCTGAGTTTGAAATGCAATTGAAAACTCATTGGCCCTGGCAAGGAGCTGATGTGCAGTGCGAGGTAGGTGGGCAGGCTGCGAGCACCACGCAGGTGGAACTGGGGCCAGTGGGTCAGCTGGGATGATCCTGGGAGGAGGTGGGCAGGGACCTCCTTCCTTTGGCACATTCCCCTGGTCTCAGAGGCTCATCCTCTGTCAGCTGTCTCACAGTCCCTCCTCACGTGAGGCTGCCTATTAACTCACCACAGCACCTTTAGCTTCTCAGTTTGTTGCTCCCTTTTGGTTTCTCCATCCTTTAGCACTCATGGACGATCATGCTGCACAGCTCCTCTGCCTCTCCTGCATCTTCTGTGGACCCCCCCACTGTTGGTATATCTGAAATACTCCTATTTTTTTGCCAACATATGCTTCTCCTGTTGCTTCTCCTCCTGTTGGCTTCACCTGAGTTATTTAGGCAATGATTTATATGAAAATCCAGGGAGAGAATAGAGGCTGACATAGTGAAAAGGCTTTGGTTGTAGCCTCATATTCAGTCCCTAAGTTTAAGAAACTGCTGCCTCCTGGTTCCAGATTTCCTAGTGCTGCAGCTGCCGTCAACTCAGTGGTTTTGTTTATTCTGGAACATTTCCTTCCCAAGAAGAAAGCAAAGTTCAGCCATTACTGCATGAGTGGGAAGTAAAGAAATAAAACCCTCTCCTCACTGAAAAACTAAACTCAGACCTTTTCCCTGCCTTCCCCACTGTCCAAGCAGGACTTCAGGCAGAGGGCAGTATCAGGTGATGATTACTTGCCATGGCATTATGTTCATGGGGTGCAATGCAAGGCCAGATCCTGGAGGAAATTTTTCATGTTGATTGGATAGTTACAAGGATTTGGAAATCACCTAAGGAGCAAGGAAGGTAGGTGTTACTGTCTCAGTCACTCATTAAACCTGCACCTGGTGTATCCTGTGCATTTCTGTGCAGCAAATCACCACATAGAAGGCTGCCATCTCCAGAAATAAAGTCTGAGGAAGCCAAGGGCCTGGAGAGAAGGACAAACCCCATGCTCGGGGGAGCTCTTGCAATCACGAAATTGTACAGTAGTGGTCTCTCCTATAAACCTCAGCCTGGCACACTGGACTGTCTGTTCATTGCACATGAGAGCCTCACCAAAGCCTGTGGGCTGTATCCTGCCCACTGTGTAAGTTCTACCTGTGTCACCTGCAGAGGCTGTTGGGCTATAAAAAATGCAGTGTGCTCTGAAAATGCAAACAAGTTGGACATCTGACTAGAGAACATGGTCACAGTTGGTTTTGATGTGGTTTTGAAGATCCCTTTTTCTGAAAACTAGGGAATAATAGAGCCCAATAAACAACATAAGGGTAGAGTAAATACTGCCCACCTTTTCAGAGCACCTCTTCTTCTCTTACTTTCTTTTGGCTAAGGGAGGCATCTCTACCTAGTAGATACTTGATCTCTCCTCAGTGCATTTTATGCTACTAAACAATATTATTGTGACAGGAGAATGGCACAGAAGCCAGAACCTCTTTAGGGCCTCTGAGACATCACATCAGCTGTATCAGGAGTAGCACATAACATCCAAGGGGAAAAGACTAAAACATCGTACTTGTGAAAAACATTGTTAAAGAAAAAGCTTCAGACCCAGTGGGAAAAGCCTCTGAGGCCGAAAACCAGGTGTTGGATATTGTCCAACACTGAAGGACTACCAAACTTACAAAGACATGCAACATCAGGCAACACCAGTGGCTCTGCCCACAACCAGGTGGTGCTATAGCAGAGCGTAGAGCATCTGTATCCAGTAACTGTGATGTGTGATGGTCTCCTTACCAAGAGCCAAGGCTTGCAGAAACACATCCTTCTGGGATGGATGCAGTATTGCCTCATTGAAACACAAAATGGCAGGAGGATGTTCCACCAGATTGTAAGGATAAACACAAGGGCAGTGTCTCCATTGTTGTTGCTGCTGACAAGTTAATACTCCATTAAAACCAGATTTAAGCCCCGAACACACTGGACACATGAATAAGTCGGACACTTGTGAAGTTTAAGAGGCTACCTTGTTTATTGCACAGTTAACACCTAAGGCTTAGGCAGAGTTGTTGCATCTGTAGCTGCTCTGCAGTCCTTCCTTGCAGGCAAAGCAAAACACAAATATAAAGTATATTAGAGGTCTGGAGCAATATGGGAAAGGGCCAAAATGGATGGTGGCAAATAGTGGGGAAAAGGTCATGAGAAAAAAAAATGAGGGAAGTAAATTGCATTAGCAGAAAAACAGGGCATGACCCTACCATTTGGCAAAGTTACAGAAATGTTAACCTTTGGAAATGCTATTAGTTCATTGCTGTTGGAAAGTTGGCTAGAAAGGCAACACTCAGAACTGACTCAGTTCTAGGGTTTCTGCTGTGCTAAGCACAGTAACACATGAACACACCTCCCTCCCCTCTCGGAGGCACGCTCGGAAGGAACAGCCACTAAATTGTGTGTTATTCCCAATATTTTGCTACCCTAGGCAACCAACCATCAACTGCAGTCAGCATGACACAGCCTGCAAGAACTAGTTAGTCTAGAATCAATTTGCTACTCCAGTTGAGTTTGATTTTATGATCTTAACACTTGTCATTTTGGGAAGGAACAAAACATTCACTGTTCCCAGGGTATGTAATGCTACTGGGAAGCCATAAATTTTAATTTAGTGCTTTATTTCCCTCGTGAAGAGATGTTGTTCATATGTGCTGTCACAGCTGGGGGTTCCTCTTTTTTTTTCTTGTCCCTTCATTAAGCTGGAACACACTCAGAAACACAACAGCTTTTGTTTCCATCAGTGATGGATGTTATAGTGAGAGTTTTGGTCTGGTTTCCTTGGACCAGGAACTGTTTCGCATGAATTTTTCTGTTGGATGAGCTGGCACTCCTGGCTCCCTGTCCGAGCTCTGCCAATCACTATTTTTTTCCTTTCAGCATTCAGCTTGAATTTGAAGTGGCAGGATATAGAGATTGATGGTTTTATTCTTTAGAGGAAAGGAATCAATTCAGAGTGCATGCTGGTGCCCAAAAGAGGCTTAGGGAAGAGAAATGCTCTGTCAGTTTATTCAAGTGTACTTCAGGGCTTGAAAGTGAAAACAGAAAGCTTTTAAAAAATATTTGTATTTTCTATTTAAATTAATATTTTAATTGGAAAACCCATGCTCTAGAGAGTTTCCTATATATATTGCTTCATATTTGGATGAAAAATACCCAGATGTCTCAAAGCTCAGAAAAATATCTGCTTTTCACTCCTTCCCCTTGTATTTTCCACTTGAAAAAAATTTTATCATGGCAAAAAATGAAGTTATGAACGGAAGAAGGCCCAGTTAACAGAAGGTTGCCTACTGCAGTCTGTGAAACAAGACAGATGTGACACTAAAGGAAAGAAATTTTAATAATACAATCAAAGTTCAAAGGAGAATCTTTTAAGGGTTTTCTACAATTTTATGCTATGATATAGAAGGATGTCCTGTCTGTGAGGCCAGAAACCCTACTCAGCTCCTGTTTGAGAAGGAGACTCAAACTTCAGTCAGGAGATTGGCTGAAGCTTTTAGTATTTTTCAATACTCAGTAGTCCTAGCATTTTGAGGTCTGAAAAGGAGGAAACAGATACTGCAACTTGTATGTTTTTCTCCAAGCCAGGTCCCCACAGAGTCATTTATGTCCTTGAAAATATGCAAATTAATTTTACAAATGGATCTGGATGAGAATCAATTTTTAATGGTCATCAGTTTCACGACCTTGCAGATAGAAAAGGTGACCTCTCTTACTGCTCAATAGACTTTGAAATCCAGCTGACATGTGGAATTCACTGTTTTCAATGATGAAAGGGATGTTAGTGCTTTTGGTGGGATTTCTGTTCCCATCCCTGAAGACCACATGAAACCTGGCTACTGTCCTGGGACTTGTAGCTCAATTTATTGCCTTTATAGTCCCTGGAGTTAACCTAATAGCCTGGGATCTTGACTGTAGAAAACAT
This sequence comes from Campylorhamphus procurvoides, assembly GCA_013396655.1. Lineage (NCBI taxonomy): Eukaryota > Metazoa > Chordata > Aves > Passeriformes > Dendrocolaptidae > Campylorhamphus > Campylorhamphus procurvoides. Next base: position 561,798 of record WBMV01001910.1, read on the forward strand.
TTGGAGAAAAATTAATTTATGTTGTATTTCCTGCATATTTTTGATAGCTGCTTGGCCAGACTAACAGCATCCCTCCTTGTACTGTGGGACAGTAATCTTTCAGCTTTTGATGGCCTTTTACAGAAGGAAATCTGGACAAAAAAGGCAGAATTTCAAAATGAAGGCCAAGATTTACACAGAACAGGATCAAGGTGGCATTTAAAACACATACAGCATAGATGTAGCCTTTCCCTCTTCTGTGGTCTTTACTATACTTCTACAGGAAAGTTGTCAAAAAATAAACACTTACACACCAAAAGGGGAGGATACTGAGTATGAACCTGTGGGGGGAGCCAGGTGTTCCAATCCACTTAGATGTGGGGAGGCAAAGTTTGCCTTAATCTGCGGATGTGGAAAGGAATTGGGTTCTAATATACTCAAAAGTGAGATTAGGGCCAAATGAGGCCAGATGTTGCATTCCAAAATGATAATTCAACTTTATTTACTAAAACAGAAAGAGAGGAGGGAAAGAAGGAAAATCAAAAAGTAGGAAAAGCCAAGAGAAATCATTAGAAGCACAAGGAACAGGTTACCATCACCATGGGCTCAGTGCTGGCTTGTAGATTTGGTCCTCCCTGGTGGGGGAGATGTCCATCTGGCTCCGATCTCATCTCTGCTGTCCTCTATCCCCGATGTCTCAGTCTCCTGCTCTCACCCCTACTGATCTTCTTCTCTGGTCTCCTCTTGGGATCTCTCTCTTGGATGTGTTAGGCACTTACTTATATGCCCTTATAGCAAGGGCAGGTCTCAGAAGAAGTCAATTTCAAAAGAAACATGCTTTCCACAGTAGGCTCTGGATGCCCATTGGCTGGTCCATAGGTATCCAAGTAAAATTCACCTTGTACACCTTATTTGGGAGGGTGTGGTTAGCAGAAGCTCTTACCATGTACTAGTTTTTTAGTTAAAGAGACTATTTTTCGATTAAAGCAACTTGCCTTTAACAGCTTTACAACAGCAACTTGCCTTTTACAGTTTGTCAATTAAATCTCTTTGCTTCATGTCCGAGGCAATGGTGAAGCATGTATTTTTTTACCTGTTCTTCACACCAGGTTGGATGGGGCTTTGAGGAACCTGGTCTAGTGGAAGATGTACTTGCCCATGGAAGAAGGGCTGGAACTAGATGATCTTTAAGGTCCCTTCCAACTCAAATCATTTTATGTTTCTATGATTTTAAAGCTGCATCAAGCCTCTTTTGCTCCTCAGGCAATCAAAGAAAATTATTTGCTCCAAGGGAAGCAGAGATTTTTATGTATGCTCATTAGGAAGCCTCTTACCTTGTGTGTCACGTTTGCCCATGTGCAAACACTCGCACAGCATCTTGTAACATTAGTGAGCTCTAGCTTTACACCAGTGTATTGTACAACAACAACAATATAAAGAGAGTTTGATTGCATATGATGTGAGAAACAAGCCTTCAGGGAGGAAATTGCTATTTTGTGATATTTCTTGTTTTGGTGGATAATTCAGAAAGGAGTAAAACTAGTCTTCTGTGTGTCTACTAACCTAAAAAAGGAAAAGGTTTTTACCCAAGGACTGCAGAGTTTCACCACCAGCACAGGAAGGACTGGCTTCCACAGCTTTTGACAAGAGTGCTGTCACCTTGCTCCAGGAGCAAGTTCTACTGAAGTTGTTTTCTCAGGCTGCAGCGCCTGTCCCAGCTGGCTGCTGCTGGACGTACACAACACTCTGGGAACCTCCTCTGTCTGCACCAGGTTTGGGGAAACTTCAGAGGCCCCAGAAATCTGTAGGTTTGGGTTGCCATTTTACAAGCTGTGCCACTGTGTGCTCCCTATAGGCATAAAAGTAAGTTCTTAAAGACACTAACAGAAACAACACCTAATTTTAAAAAAAAATTATTTATTCTAATGAATACAAATAATTAATGCCTCAAAATACAGTAGCTCAGTGAAAGTCTTGAAAAGACTAATGGAAACTACAATTCATTCTCTTTTAAGACTTTCCTTGGACTACTATGCACTAATGTTTATTTTCATCTGCTTCTCCTTGAAAAAACCAAAAACAACTGGTTACAGTTCTCAGCCAATTTCATACATTTTTGTGCCCTCATTTGGAACCCACTTCATATATCTGCCAACTAATTTAAAAGAATTATTGCATTGCAAAAATATTCAGAAAACCTGGATGCAATTGATTCCTGTAAGACATTTTGTTCTACAGGAAAATAAATTATCTATTGTTAACCCTTTAATCCCTGCTGGTCTGCATGACAACTACTTCCACATGCATCTTAAAAAAAAAAAAATTAAAAATCACTGCATTAAGCAGCTGCCCATCTGAAAAGTGTATTTTTTAACTGGAGATTTACAATTTGTTTTTCTGTGCACGTACTCTGGATTTTTTTAAGTGCTAAGGAGCAGTAACAGACTTTGATGTGCGTGATTCCTCTTTCTCACCCAGCTCAACTCATTCTGAGCAAGTGGCTTAGCCTGTGGGTGAAGCTGCCTTGGACAACACCTGGTACAACCTGGGTAAGATTCTTCAGAAGTACATGTGTGGTATTTATAAATAATTACAACTGTAGACATACAGGATTCCTCACTACAGCCACACTTAAAACAACTGGGGTGTCTCAAATGGGAAGGAGGAGCGGGACTTATTCCTGAGGTGGCATTTAAACTAATTTCGAGTGATAAAGCCCTAAATAACTCAGGTTTTGCCAGTCCAAGTTTGCTTTCGTGATGTGTGAGAGTGAGCCCCGATGGGCACAGGCGTTTCTGGATGCTTGAGTTCTCCCATCCATCACAACCATTTTATTCTTTAAAAAAAACCCTAAAACATTTTCTGGGCTAAGAAACAGGATGCTGAGAGAACTGAGCTGAAATAGCTTTCTCATCCTGGCTATTTATTTGATCTTGAAATTAAATGAAATATTGAATTGCACCATCTTTTCTAGAAATTACAGCAAATCCTCACATATTTGGATCAAGGAATTTGAATCCCTCTCTTCCTTCAGACTGCTTTTTCATTTTCTGCTTTACTCTTGCTGTGTCCTGGATGTCTTTTTGATTCTATTTCTTAAGAACTGGGTTTAGCCTGTGCAAGGCTGTCAGAATAGCAGCATTGCTGTAAGCCCATGATGAAAAGATAGCTAAAATGTGTCAAGCAAGCTGATGCTGGTAGATGTTAGGCACATCTTGGAGTGTCCAAAAAAACCCAACAAAAAAATTTAAACAAAAAATCATTCTGTGCAGGCATTTTTTCTACTATAGAACAAACTGTATTTCTTTAAGAAGAGACCTAATGCAATAAATGAAAGCTGCGTTTTGTCTTTGTCACTCCACCTACTTTGCAAACTACCGCGAACTCATTATTTTGTCCAGCATCAAGCTGGCTCTGACTTTTAAAGCTGCCACAAAACAGTTTCAGCCTATATCCTCTGTCCTTTCTGAGTTCTCATTATTCAGTACAACTTTACTTGCTCTTGCAGGGATTTGATGAGATCAGTGTTCGCAAAGAACTCTAGTACAGCTGAGTTGAATTTGCAAGAGCAAGAAAAAAAAACCAACCTGTGGGTGCTGTTTACATTGCTGACCTCTGGGAAGAGCATTTAGAAGCATGGGATCTTGGGTGGGGGTTTTCTGAATGTTATATCCTTGGAAAAAAATAGCAATGCTATTGCTTTTCTCAGTCTTAGCACTTCAGAAACCTGCCTTTAGTAGTTTACTCCCGCGAGCTCCGTTCCTACCACCTACCTCACGTGGACACGAGAATGGATGAGGTTTGACATATCTGGATCTTCCAGATTTAGAGCACTGAAAGAAAACTGTCATGGTGAATTAGACAACTCTTTGGCTGCATATGCCATGATCCCCCGAGGCTTCTACCTCCACTGAGTCTGTCACCCTGTCAATTATTTTCCCAGATTTGTTTCAACAGCCCCAACTGCCTTTCTGGCAGGTACCTTCTTCCATTACTTACAGGCTGCTAAACAGAGTGCCTGAACCTCTTAAACACACAATCTGGACTCAGTCACACCTCACCTCATCCCACAGAGTAATCACCACCCTCCTCTGCAGCATCATTTTCTGGGTTTGCAATGGTAAAGAACTGCACATCTTGCAGACCCCCAGCTTGGTAGGTCATCAGTCACTGTGCTGTCAACATAGCAGGCAAGTACCATCTAAGTCATGGTTCAGACCAGGAAAAGACCCTTCACCAGATGAATCCAATGCAGCATCTGTACAGCTGCTCTGAGGGAGCCGTAGAAGGAGGTACAGGAGCAGTGCCTTACCATTCAAGCTCTTCACAGTGCTACAGAGAATACCTTCTGTGCTTCATTTTGGCTTCCAAACGCTCTTGCCAAGCACGGAATGAGAACTAAGGATTTGTACTGGCATCCATTTTGAGAAAGTTATCTGGAGGACAGCATGGGAGCCAGGGAGCTTGTGAGAGCTGCTTTCACTCACAAGAACTTCCTAGGTTCCCAAAAAAGCTCATGTATCACAGCCCACAGGAGCTGATCCAGATGCTCAGGGGTAGTTAACCAACGTGTAGCAACTGCAGTAAGAGCAGATGTGTGCTGTAAACTACACCTGATTCAACATGATGAGCACAGACATACTGTACAGCTGATGCACAGATAACACAGGTTTAATTATCCACAATTTGATTATCCGGTGTTGACATGGTTTTTATGACTAAGTTACCCTTGAGACGCTTAGAATCTGGAAATTGCAACCACAGATAAAAATTTCCTTGCAGCTACATAAAGTCACAGTACTTTTCTGACAAATTTTGGCTGGGAGTTTTGAGCATTTTTAACTTATCAGGTTTGCAGTGCATTTTACAAGGAGTGAAGTCTTAGGGCATAAATCATTGACTTAAAGAAAAACAACTGTGTAACAATATTACAAGATATACAGAACAGGATGCGCTTGGATTCCAGTTTCTGTTCACTGGCTCACCAGAGACAAGGATCATAAATCAAAAATAAAGAATGGAAATCAAAGAAAAGTAACAGGAAGTGTCAAAATGAAAACCTGGCAGAAATTACCAATAGGAGGAAAAGAAAAAAGACTCCAGATGTTTTATAAAAACCTGGGAAAGATTCAGTGAACAAAAGATCTACAGGCAGAAAAGAAGAAATGATAGCTTAGGTGGGGGGCTTCTCTTTCTTTCTTTCTCACATAGAAGCTGGGTCTAAAGAGGCAAGAAAATATGTATCTACTAACATTATGAGAGGCAACGAGGAAAAAATCCCACATAAACATCACCTCCCCTTCTTTCTTCCCATGAAGCACAGCTTTGGAAACCGTGATCCTAGAAGTATTTCAATTGAGCTTACGATTCAAAAGGTTCATTAAATCCAGGATTATTACCACGAGAGAACTTGATCAGAGCAGCCAGGCTGTAATGTTTAAGGGGCTCCTTATTCACACATACCTACAGGCTGCAGCACTCACAGGCTCAGGAGCGTGTGAATCCCAGCCCTGCCAGCACCAAGCTTTTTCCTCTGGGGCCATCTGCTGGCTTTCCTGCAGATGCTTCTCAGGACCTTTCTGGGATGATGATTGCTTTATCAGGTGTATCAAAGGTCAGTGGTGCTGGAGCCATTTGGCATGATTTCTCACTGAGCTGTGGTCCAAGCTGTGCTGGAGGCTGCATCTTTCTGTCCCACGTGGCCCCCTAACTCCCACCAGTGGAGCACATTCTACAATCCATCTTCTGAAGATTTAAGGAAAAAATAAAAAACCCAAAACCAGCCCCATTTCCAATACTTCCCTTGTTACCAGAGATGTTATCCCCCCTTGCCTATGTGTGTGCTATATTTAATCAAAAAATGGTCCTAAATTTTAATAATTTTGGGGGTAAGGTACGCTAAATCCTGCCTCCAACAGCTCCAGCCAACGTTAATCTATTCGCTTAAGACTTTCAAACAAAACTGTGAGAGGGAATTATTTGCAGACTGATACTTAGAAAGACAAACTCATTACTGATCCATGTTTAATTTCTCTAAGAATCAAGCTTAGTCAATAGACTCCTGACTCAAGAATAGATTACATTTTTATTTGCACATGATAATTTCAGGGTAATTTTATCAACTGGCATATATTTGCATCATGCTGCTACTAAACTACAGTGCATTACTGTAAATTCCCTTTCAAGTTGCTTCAGTCAAGGATGGCTAGACACTTTAGGCTATGATTAAAAAACCCCAACAAAACACCAAAACCAAACAACCTACCCACTCTGCCCCAGTCAAATCGAACACCTTTCTCCCTTCATCCCCCAGCACACTTTACAAATTTTATGACTGTTTGAACATTCATGAACTGTACTGTAACATGAAGAAACCTTCAATCCTAGCACATTCCATACAAAAATAATCTCATGTTTTAAGGAGCAAAAATATCTCCTACTATTAACAGAAAATGTATGCTGACCCAGCACCAGCAATTTGCATCTGAAAGGCTTATTACCTTTCAGACTAGAAAGACAGAATGATATGCTTTCCAATTTAAAAGCTCCAGTTACTGTAATTCAAAATTATATAGCTGGGCTATATTTTATTTGCATTTCATTTAAGCATTCAGCTTTCTGTGCTGTTTCTCTGCTTAGCTTCTTTGCACTGCAGTCACATGTACTCAGATATAAGGAATCAGGAAAGCCACTTGCTATATATACTGTATCAGATTGCATGCAGTTACATGTGAAAGTGCACTGAAAAGTTACAGTTCAGCTGACCAAAGATTTCTAAAATGAAAATGATGGTTTTCTGTATATTGTTACAGCATCCACTGCTTTGAGAAAAATGAAGAATATGCTTTTTAAAGATACGGAAGATCATGATAATGATCTGTTAGAAATCCTTTGCATTGCAGACATCAAAACTAATACTAGGTCTGTTTATGCATTAGTTATTTTCTTGAATAATACTACAAAGCCTTTTACTCATTTCATAATCTTAGAGATGTTTGGGCTCAGAATAACCTCAAATTCGAGACAAATTAGAAAGGCCACAGAGTATAAAACAGACACTCTTTGGTATTTTTGGCATTCTACTGCATTGCAATGATACTTAAACCTCAATATTAAGTCTTGCAAATCTGTACTGTAAAGATGCTGGAGTCCTTAGCAAAACAAGCCCTTTTTTATCTGCTGGCTGGTTGTATAACATATAAATTAACCCTGTCAAGCTAACAAAACCCAGAGCTTCTCCACACCCTACAGCCAGTGAAAAATCCCCTCGAGTGACATATCCCAAGACAGTCCTGGAGCAGTGGGAAGTAACATCTGGGAGAGCATCTGACCAAAGACCAAGAATGAGGTCATCAGGGTCCTCAGTTGTTTCTTTATCTGAAATGCTTGGAGGGTCACCTTCTAGAGCCTTCATGCTAAGCTTTTTCTTCTTCTTCTCCTCTTTTTGCTTCTGTACCTTGTCCTTGAATATGTCACGATGTTTGGGTTCTTGAGGACCACAGAAGAGCTTGTCTTTGCTTAGATGCAGCAAGTCATCTTCTGTTGGGATGCAGATCATGGCATGTAATTCAGGGTTCCCCTTTCTCAAGAGTGACAAGTTGACCCAGACCAGAGCCCTTGGGTAGCTCATTAGGATTGGCAAAAAAACATCTTCAGTCATTTCCTTCTGCCCCAGTCGAGCAATAAGGCGGAGTCGCCGATCTTTTCCAGCAGTGGGATAGCACCAGGCTGATAACTGCATTAGTAGTTTCTCACTCCTATTAAAAAATTTCCATAATAAACATCATGGATAGTTATTAACAAGAAGTACAACAGAAATCCAGCACCCCACATATTTGCAAGAGAAAGATTAAAAAAAGCCCTGGGGTTTTCTTAGCAGTCTTAGCACTAAAAGAACATGGGTGAATGCAATTCATGTGTCTTCTTCAGATGGAAGGTGTCATCACTTTTTAAAACCCCCAAAACTTGTTAAACCACAAATACACTAAAACCTTCAGTGACATTAATGCATTCCAGAACTTCCAATGCTTTCTTCCCCAGTAACTGCACAAAAAAGAAAGACCTACATTCAGGCACTTTTCAAACACTGTTGCTGCCCTCATGTGTTGCATGGGAATACAGGGGTTTCTCTATTTTCTTTAGAGTGCAAAAACCACCTGTGATGATGTATTGGAGAAGAGAATGCAAGATGATTTTCACAGCAACAGTTATGAAATCAAAAACATGAGCCTCTAAAAGCTCCATCCACCTGGAAGCAGACAGAATATGCCAACTCTAAGAATAAAGTAAACTCCAGTGTGTTAAATTTAAGGTAATTTCAGGAATTTACTTCATCTAGTCACCAAGTTCACTGAGGAGAAACAGAAGGACTTCCACTCAACAGTAAATTCTGATCTACACAAAACTATTTAATCTCACTGTATTTGGATCAAATAATTCTTTCATCTTAACAATCAAGGCTGGGCTCTTTCTTTCCTGAATTCAGCAATTCCCAATAAAAACATGTGTGTATCATTTTTACATACCTTAGAACAATAAAGTCACTTGTCTTAGTTTCATCTCTTTCAACAAAGTCTTGGGTGTTTGTAACATCCTCTGTCTTTTTGGCACCTTCAGAACTTGTTATTTCCATGGTCTCCTCTGCCTCAGCAGGCTCAGGGGAAGCTTCTCTGACCACTTCTGCTTTGGGGTCACAAAAACTATGCCCTTCAGTTGTGCAGCACTCAGGATGTGGGGGAGAAGGATATACAAATCCTCCTGAAGCTTTCATTCTTCCTTCCCAGTTCTTTGTCAGCTGCCCCCAAGGACAGATGAAAGGAGACAGAGTGCCCAGCTTGACATAATTTGCCCTTTTTGCAGGTGGACGTCTAAATGATAAATCAAGTAAGTAGGTAAGAATATTTATTTCCTGGGCCCTTATTCGGTACTTAGCACTTCAAAAAGCTGTCTACTTTTTCCTGCTAGTCTAATAATGTTTTCTGTTTTCAAAATCAAGTATTTAGAGCAAAAGTTACCTGTGCATTCCCTTTGTAATCCCACTGAGCAAGAAGTTTAAAGTTACAGTCTAGACAACACTGCTGCATTTTTGACAACCATATCCTTTCAGCCATGCTGGAAATGCCTGTGGGATGTGACTGACACCACAAAACTTCAACTTTTCTCTCCTAGCTGGAAGGGGAACGAACACCAGTTGGTGCAGAGGACACTTTCAGCTACTCCATACTCATGGTTTAAGAGTTCTGTGTTTGTTGCAGTGAAAATGAAGGAAAACTTCAGAATGCCTCATATTTTAAAAGCAGACACTGAGATGTACCTCTTAATTCATTCTTAATTTATTCTTTAACACTGAGCACATACTTTGGTATTCTGCGTTTGCATTCTCTTACCTCCTCCCTCATTTGCTGCTTAGGGAACTTGAAATAGCTTTGTTTAGTTTATAGTTTTTCAATCTTGTTAGAGCCCTATAACTGAATATGTCTCTGGGAACAGAAGGTTTTAATTCATATGCCCTGTTCAGCAGAGTTAAATATATCTAGGGTTCTTTTCTTTTTTATAATGAAAGATATAAAACATTAGTGAAAGATCTCAATATTAAGTCCAAGTTTAAATGAACATGACAGATAATTAAGGGAATATTTTAAGGATGCATTTTTGTCATTCTTGCAATCAATTTTTAAGTTAATATTACCGTTTGAATTTTTCAAGAAGACTGGTTTCCAGTTCCTTGGCAAACTGCATTCCTGCCTGGCAGTCTGGGAAATCATTTGGAGTGTGAGGTATTCTTTGATACTCAGAATGCTTTAATGCTTCTTGCAAGCCACCAACTCGTACACCTCGATATACCTGTTATAAAAAGCAAACATCCAAAAAGCAACGTTTGTACTGATTCTGGGTTCCTAATTGAAACGTAACATTAATGTTCCCGAAGACACTACCTTAGAAAATTGAAAGTCTAACACTTTAGCTTTCAAGAAATAAATGCAAGTAGGGTTTCTACAGTTCTACATGCTCATTTCAGCAAAAATGTTAGTCATGCTCTTTAATTCTGAAAAACTATCAACAAAACTGAAGAGAATTTCAGAAGTTCTGATATTCTGTGTTGCCAAGAATGTTGTATTACTTTAACTGTCACTGCCCAATCTATTTTAACCATACAAGTACCACTGCAATTAATGCCTCTGCATTATATAAAAGCATAAATTTAACTGCAGAAAGATATGAAAACTGCCACCTAAACATTCATGGCAGGATGCTTCAAAGAGCATCAGAAGAGTATTCAAGCTCAACTCAAACTTTGTGTTTCAAGCTCTTTCCCAAATCAGAGGCAACCAGCTTGTTGACAGAGGTGGAGATAGCCAAGCTGGAAATAGATTAGCAGCAGGCACTAAATGATTTCTCTTTAGAGCCATATGTCTGTAGAAACACAAAGCCAGAGAGCTACAGCTTCAGCTTTCTCTCCTGACTCCCCACTGATTTGCTGCCTTTAGACTGCCAAGTGGGCATAATTATACCCAATAGAAGATATGGAAAGCTATTGTTTAAGGTTTCAAGACCAAGCTTCAGTCGTCATCAACCAGTTCATATGCCCTCTTTTAAAGAGGGATTTTGATCCTGTAATTGTGGATTGGTTATATAATGTTCTGAAAAGGGTTAATTTAAGCTAAATTATATAAATTGTCACATTTACTTGCAATTTGTCATCAAAGTCACTTACAAAAGGAATCCAGAAAGCCATGCCCCAGCCCTTTGGGAGATAGATATCCCAGCCACTCCCCCATCCTGGTCGATCTTCTCCAGCCATTTTCCCTGGCTGCTGCACCAACAGTATGGGAATCTTAGATTCACAAGGACCCAAATCAAGGTGTGATCCAGGTACCAGTAACTGAGATCTCAAATGGTTTAAATCCTGAGAAGGAGGAGACATTTCCCATAAGTTAGTAACCATTATTCTTCCCACTTCCAGATACCCTTCCAAGATACACAGAGAAACTGAGTCTACAGCTAGGAAAAAATATACTATTAATACATTATTTATTTGAACATATAACAGAATTTCTTCAAGATACAAAAAATTATTTTTAAAAATAGTATTAAGCACTCCCTTTCTCCTTCTTACTTCCTTAGTCCTTGATGGAGAGCAGGTACTGAAAAACTCAGGTTAAAAAAAACCCCACACAACACAGATGCAGTAGGAAAAACACATTTTGCAACTTCATATTATAGATTTGTGCACAAGACTAGACTGAACAGGTGTTTTCAGACAGTTTGTCAATACATGGAACAAATCTGAACTACGTCCAAGGAGATGGGAAGAACATTTGGTCATAAAATACTTTCACATTAAGCATGCTGGCACAAAGGTTTTGTCAATCACCAGTTGTTATATTCCATTGTACAACATTAAGAATGCATTTATAAAAAAATAGACCTTCAGACTCTGTTTTATAAGGTAAACATTAAATTTCATGATAGCATCTACAAAAAGATTGTGCTGATAACTGTCATGTGCTAGTGTAATATTTTCTAAGTACTCCGCTTTTTTTACACTATCTCAGCCACTTTGAAAGAGCACAAAACTAATTTTCATAAATAGAACATTTATAAAGTTTTTGCCATACAAGTGTTTACTCTTTCTGATTACAACTGTGCTGAAAATTTATCACCACTTGTGACTAAACCACCACATAAAGTGCAATTTACCCATGCACTTTACGGGCTGCTCCTTCATTGTCAATGACAATGCCAAGACAGATTTCAAACCTGCCACAGCAAATTTAAAGTACTCTACAAGTTACTGCCCAGAATGCCCACAGCACAGTGTGCTGCAGTTCAGAACCAGAGGATTTTTTCCTTCCAATTTCCGCAGTCCTTTTGTCAGGAGAATCATCCTGGCTACAAGTGAAATGCCAGAACCTCTCTGCCACTCATCCCTCTTATCTGCTGCACGTGAGTCAAGGTGATGTTACAAAAATCCAATTTCAATCCCTTCTGATGAATAAATCTACAACTGTTTAGTCCTGTAGACAATCCAATTATTATCAGTTACCCTTCTTATAACTGAGTCATGAACAATGGTTGTGCAAGAACATTATGCAAAGGCTAGAACAAACCACTTCAGGTCAGCAATTGGATATTATGACATTAGAAAACTACTCATCAACCTTAGATTTATACAAGTTTCAAGAGTCTCTTTTCTATGGACTCTGTACAGACTATTAGCCATTTCCCCTGTGGCAATTCACCTACTTAGTTACCTGCTCTGAGATTTTATTTTCAGTGACGTTCTTACAGATGTTCTGGTCCCAGATAAAGCTGTGAGCACAGTCTACAGGTACACCCTCCAGGTACAGCTGCCTAACTTTAACATTATCTAGAAAAGAAGAGGGCTTTTAAACAAAATTCAAACAATTTTTGTCATTTAAATATCAAATTTCCAAAACCACTATCATAAACACAATGGACAGCCAAGGAAAGACTATTAAAAGCTTAACAAGCATCACTGTGCTTCTGCAGTATGTTACTATCACACATTTTTCCAAATAACAAACAAGAAACAAGCTGTTAGTGTTAAAAGCACTAACCTGGCATTTTCTCACCAGCATTGCTTATTACAAATGACATCACCTTTGGCAATCTAAATTAAATCTTTACATGTCAACTTTAACCTTCTGGGATTTGACCTTTCAGGCAGAGTATGAAACTCAACAGGTTTGGTGAAAATCAGGGCAACATTACGAAGCCTGAAATAAGGCTGTCTAAGTAAACTTCTAAGAGAAGCAAGGATTACCTTTGAGAAATGTACATAGATGAAGTATTTGCATGCAACTACTTATCTAGCACTAGCTTCCCACTCTGGATCTTTTGAGACTTTGCACACTGAGAAAGAGACTATTCTTGCTTATGTCTGCACAAATCAACAGTTGTTTACATTACTGAAGACAAATAACACTTCCAGCTTTAAAACTGATTGTTGAAGTATTAAATAACCTACCTCTTCTCCAGTTTTGCAATCTAAGCAAAGCAAAGAAAATGTATACCTACCTTGGTGACCTACAGATTAAAAGGCTTCAGTGTAGAGTATGTAATGCATGCTGATTCATATTTTAAGTAAAATAATTCTTATCAATAAATAATACAATGAATCTATTAATAATTCCTTGATTAAAACTTAAAGAGGGGGACTGCTCCTCATTTCTTCATCTACAAGGTCTTACATAGGACTCGAACATAACATGTCAGGGTTTGTTTTGCTTTTTAAAATTACTTAAGTCTTTTAAGAAAGGTTCTGCTAATTTTTTCAGGTACAGACTATTCAGTGGTAATAACAATACAATAGGTACTGCCAAACATAACTGCAATAACTATTTATTTAAAATCCATACCCTTTAAGATGTCCCCATTGCTGCAAGTTTTAAAATCTTTAGCAAGAAATATTAACTACGGTAGCACTTGTGACAGTTTCATGGTGTTATTAAGTTGTTATGTATTCTTGATAATGAGTTAGATTTACGTGAGAATAAATGCTAGAGAAATTATTAGATTAGTGTGGCATTCCTTCAAATTAAGAATAATACAACTAAAAAGGAAATCCTTGCCAATTAAGCCAGAAGAATACCTTCTCAGACCAAAAATTAAGGACAGGAACTTGAGCAGGTACCTAAGAGAGCTCAATACTCCTGGAGGCAAAACCCATTTTGTCTGGATACAGCAAATATCAATGTCTCAAAGGAAGGAGAAAAGACAGTAACAAAACTGTGTGTGATGGTGGTGGAGAATTCCTTCCCGACTCTTAAGAGATGACCAAGGGGAAGGGCATATAATTGCAAACATAAGGTAAGGAACAAACCTTTTCCATCTTCTGTACAGAAAGCATTTGTGAACAGCAGAATCTCTTTATATTAAATTATTTAAACATGTTCTAGTTCCTTCAACTGTAAATTATTCACTGTAACTTGCTCTGCTTTTCTTTAACATTTCTTTTTATTGACACAGTTCAGGTAGCCTATCCTTGTCATATTCTCGGAGTCCTTTACAATTCCTATATACTATAATGGCATGAGTATTTTTTCCCCACTATAGAAAGCCCTTTTAAGTCAGTTTCTTTCCATCACCACCCCCTATCCAATATCCTCCTTCCTAGCCTAAAATACTGTTCTCTGCCTTGGTACATTCTTTCTCGTTGATCCCCACTGACCTTTCTACTATTCTATCTATTCTTTCTACTAAGCATACTGTCATTAAAATCGTAATCCCCAATCCTCACACCAGTTCTTATTTCTTACCTCTCTCCCGTCTTCTTCAGTCCACATTTTAAGATTGCTGGGGAAATAACCCTACTGATGAATAAGTTGCTGACGATAGTGAAAGATGCTAGGGCTAGTATAGGAAATAGGAAGTCGCATTACTAAGCACAGAAACTCAGTGACAAGCTACTTCTGTTAATGTCAATGGTTGGTGCTCAGACAATACAGGTAGCCAGAGGGAAGCTTTGTTCCATTTCAAGTTGTTGATTTGATTTGCACAGCTGTTTATCTGAACAGTCTTAGAAGACAGGCCTAAGAGCTGAAAATTTTCCTTCCTCCCTTTTGCAAAAAAAAAAAAAAAGTACAAAACATAAGCACTACTTGGAAGCAGTTTCAGAGTCACACATACACAGGGGTACATGTATCAGCATAACTGAGAACTGATACCTAAACCTCTGCAAGAGGTGCATTTACAGGCAAGGACCCAGGCTGTGTGTCTGCAGAAGGAACTTCAGCTCATGTATCTTTCATGGTGTATTTTCCTTCTATGCATCTCATTCATACATCTCTATGCATCATTTAAAAGTTTCACCATACTGCATTGCTGACTGATTTTTAAGGCAATGGAATTTGCTTTCTCCCACAGAAGAAAATAAATACTTATCAAAATGTCAGAAATGTACTTTAAACTGGAGAAAACAACAACACTAATTGGCAGTCATGTGAGCACTGACTGCTTACTGAGAGCCTTGACTTCCAGAAGGCTTAAAGCTGCTGAGAAGGCAGTAAAAAATGATTTATCTTCCAGCCTGAAGAAACAAGGACAGTTCTCTGATTAAATCCCATCAGCACGTGTCCATAACACACAGCTTGCACACATGCATATGCATTCAAGAGTGAGAGTAACTGGGAAAGACTGAAATTACATTTGATTTGTTAGCATGTCACTCACAGGGAAGAACTACTCAGACATACCTTAGAACAGCATTTTGGGGAAAAAAAAGCAACACGGACAGATGTGTCAATTTCACAGACTGCCTGTATAACAATCCACAACCAAAGATGATGGCTGTAACTTACCTAAACTATTCACTCATTTGACAAACAAATGCAAGTTAGTAAAGATTGTCTAAGAAAATTAGTTGGCTTTTATACACACTGAAGAACAAGAGGGGCTAAAGTACATACAGAATCTGTGAACATATGCAGTGGCATTTCAATCATACTAATAGTAATCCTAATAGCATTTGAATGCCCAGGAAGCAGAAGAGGAAAAAAGTGTAGAATACAGAAATGGTTCCTTCTTATTGCTCAACCAACATTACACGTCTTTAACGCAAATGAATGCCTATTAACATATTTTAAATTATTGCAAAATATTACCACATCTGAGTAAGGCTACAATGTAACAAAGGTTTGAAAAGTTTATGTAGTTCTAAGGCTCATAATTTTTTTTTTCTTAGAGGGGAAAATTAATACCACAGAAATGCAATTACAGTTCTTATAGAAGTCTACCTTTTTTTTGGGTGGGTGTTACTGTGGAAATGTTGATAATACTACGCTGCAGTGATGTATGTTATGTGCCATGATCAAATTCCTTCCTTTTTTTGTTGAACAAACTGCCGTTCAAAAAAGTGAACAGGAGGACAGTCTCCATTCCCAGGTTACTTTGGCAAAAGAACTAATAGAATGAGGGCACAGAACTGATTAGGAAAATGCTGGTGAAAATGCTAAGTCAAACTAAAATAATCTTTAGGAATATGTTGCTTTTGATGAAATTCTTGCTGGGTCTCACTAATCTGATTCCAAGTGTTGCCCAAACCTGGGTCCTGGGGAAGAGCAAAACACTGGAAGCAGTACATTGTGTTGCATTTCTTCACTCTGCCAGTTCCTTGCCAGTTGTGGATTACAAACTTCTTCAGTTAGAGGTGACTCTTTTGCACTTAGTGGCCTTCAATAGGTTCTCCTTCATATATTTAACCTGCCAGGCAACCAAGAAGGCTTTAAAGGAAAAAAGAGTAAATCAAAGTGATGGACTTGGCAGTGCTGGGCTAATGGTTGGACTTGATCATAGATGTCTTTTCCAACCTAAATGATTCTATGACTCTAACTGGTGTATAAAGGCAGTGAAATATGCAAGGAGACCCCGTGCTCCAAGGCAACTACAAACTAGCCTGAATTTGAGAAGTTCTTATAATGGGTCCTGAAACAGTGAATTGCGCCAAGAACCATAATGATTGTACAGAGAAGAGATTAGAAATAAAATGCATTCTGCACAGTAACTGATTATGTCTAGGCTTCCTTTTATTAATGCATATGAATTTTTACTTTTTCTTTCAAAAACAATGAGAACCGTAGGCACTTGAATGCTTTCTCGTGATCAGAAAATTATCTAAGTATCTGAGTTTAACATTCAAACATTGATTAATTATCTAGAAGTATTTTAAAATAAGTTCTCTGCTTTTAACTACTTCAACAGGGAAGCCCATCAAGGTAGAAATAAATTGCAGGTATTAGCTAACACAAAGTCAACTACAAAATTAGGTTAGGAACAATAGCCTTTGGAGAGTAACAATAGCCTCTCTTTCCAGCTAATATGGAGGGAAACAGGAGAGTGGCAGTTAGACCCCAGTCCTGAGATGTGAACTACCGTGCCATAGGACTCTCCCACTGCATGTGCAATAGGTATGTAAAGATTGTGAATGATTCTGTAACTCTTCCCACACAGCATTAGGAAGCCACTTAGGTGAGAAATGTAGAAAACAGCAGCCACTTTTCCTGCTGAACCTTCAGTCCCTCCTATTCTCTCCCTAACTGCAAAAATGTAGGAGGGCCATCGTCTCCTTTTCTACTCCCTTATCATGACGTCCTTTTGATTTTCTACTGGATGACAGTTTTATTGTCTGTCTTCTTTCATTCTTCTGCCTACTCAACCTTTTTTAGTCGTGTGTAACACTAAGTCATTTAGCAGAACCTAAATTGGAAGGTAGTAGGCAGTTTACCTTCCCTTGCTAGCTGAACAAGGACCTTCTCCCTCTCCTGAATAAAAGTCAGAGAGGACAGAGCAGTTTTAATTTCATGGTGGAAAAAGAATACTCGGAAAGAAACCAGAAAGCAGTATCAGGTTTTCTGAGTACTTGTGGTTTGAAAGATTTTTTGCAAGTGAAGGATAACCTCAGGTAGAAAAATCTTGAAGACAGAGATTTCTAGTCAGCCACAGGAAAAAACATAGGTCCTCTTGACTTCCTATTTTACATCATTACCTCCTCACTATGGCCATCCTTCCTGAGGGAAAACCAGCTCTGGTAGTGGGAGAGAAACTACTATTAGACATTTCCAATATCTAGATGCCTTCTCTTGATCTTGCCTCCTTGAACACGTCTTCAGACACGGCAGGTAGAATGAAGGGACCCAAATGACTTTTTACAGTTGCTAGCTCCCCTGTCAGTTCAAACCAGTACCTGTAAATGCTTTACAGCTCACCTTCCTTCTCAGCAGAAAGGAACCAAGGTAGAGGTCATGTACGCTGCAGCATTTCCAACAGGAACACTAATGATGAGAAAGTTAGCTGAGCAGAACTAATTAATAGAAAGGCCATTCTAGATATAGAGTGTAAAAAATGAAAATAACAGTTTTGCAGAGAGCTAAAAGACAGTAACTGAAGTAGGTGTTCAAGCTGATTTAAGTGAAAGGGAGGACTAGATTATTCTAGTGTCCTGCACTAGACACATCACCAAGGAAACCAAGTATTTTTAAGTCTCTAGAATTTTCAACTTATCCTATGTGATACTGCTTGCTAGCTGACCAGTATGTTTCTCATATTAGGTGAGGCAACCTATGCCCAGTCAGCCTAACTGGGAATGCCTACACAGAACTTACATACTCTTGCACATTTTTCAAGAACATTCACATCCAGCTGAATCTGAATTGTGCACTGAAATGTTGTATAAATCAGCCCTGAAATGAAAATTTCAGAAGTCATGCTTGCATCTATCACTTTTTAGCACAACCAGCATCCTGGCCATCTGAAATATTAATCTTGCAGTGGTAATACCTTTTTCCCAGTGGAATTGGAACTTTCATCATTGTAGGACTATAAACCAGAAATAGCAGATATATTCTTGGAGAGATAAACAGCATCAGGAAGACTAGGCACCAAACAAAAACTCACTAAGCAGCTTTTAGCACCTGGTTGGCCTTGCCAGGATTCGAACCTGGATCATCTGTATGGTCAGACAGAGGCTTCCACTGAGCACAAGACCAGCTTTGGTGCATGTCCCTCCCTCACAACTGCTTTTCTAAAACCTATGCAACTTTCAAGCTGTTTCTGCCAGGGGCTGTGGAAAGGGGAAAGAAACATTCTGAAATCAAAAGCTAGAGGAAAACAACAAGAGATAATTCATAGAAGATGACAGTAAATGAAAATGAAAGTGTAGAGAGAAACTGAATCTCATGCCTTTGCCAGTTCCACAAGAACCTAACATAAGCAAGGCATTTTACCTTGATATTTTTCAAAGTCTGGCATGGCTTTTGTCTTCTTTCTTGGCAGATTGACTCGAGGATCTCCAACAGTGAGGCCAAGTATTGTACCTGGTGGCATGTCTGATGGTGAACTCATCCCTTTGAAAACACACAGAGGAACAATGCCATGAAACCACCAATTGAGTTGGGGTATTTTTCTGCACTAGAACTTTGTGCATTTTTGCCTGCAGGGATGTGACACCACTGTAAGCCAGCAAAGCAATCCAGAGTACTCTATTTAATGCTTTGAAAACTCACCAATGCTTGTTAAACGTCCAAGACCAAGAAAGTCAACAACAGCAATGCAAGATCTGGTTTGCAATCGATTTTATGCTTAGCATAGAAGTGAGGTCATGTTCAGACTCAATTCATCCTTTGCATTTGGCACATATCAAAGAATCAACAACATTTGCTTTATCCTTGTCTTTCAGAAAAGGGAAAATTTAAAATATTTTGTAAAAGTTTTACCTCATCTCTGCTTAAGTGCCTCACAATTAATGGACAGCTTGAGTATAGTGTGAGATCTACCAAAGGCAGTTCCTTACCTGCCTCTGTGCTAGAAAGTGAGGAGATGTTGTTAACTTTATGACACTTTACGATTCAGCCAAATATATAACTGTTAACAAACATTCATAAAGCAAGGTATAATACTTTTACTTTGGATACCATTTTATCTGGGGAAGTATTGTACAACTTATTGTCTTAATTTGTAGTGTATGGGGGGAGAGAGTGAGAGCATATATCAGACTGTATATCCCAATAGCGATTTCAAATCTAATTTTATAAAGATAATAAACAAGATTCAGTTAATTTATTAAGAGTTTGGACTACACAGAGGATTTAAATTCCCTTAAAAAACCTCAATGTAACATTTCTCATTTTTTTGCCATGCCGTAGCAATTATCTAAGAACATTCTCAAAGGCATCACTCTCTTTATCATGCAAAAAATAAGCATGTCCACACTGAAGTCAATTAACATGCCAGTTTTGACCACTAGATTTTAAGAATTTCCCCTTCCTCCCATAGCACCCATATGTCCAAATACCTTCTAATAGCTCAAAGATAGCACTTTGACACTGATGAAGAGATACTTTTGCAGAGTCCTTGCAGTTTTCTACCCACCAGTTATTCAGTTCTGTCTCTGAATCTGCCATCTCCTGGAAAACAACACATCTAATTAAACTCAAATGGTTATTTATTATTTTCTATCAGTATGAATTCACTCTCAGTTTGCCTTAACCACCATAGGCACTTTCTTCCTCTTCATGTTTTAAACCAAAATAATTTTTCCTGATGTAGTGTAGTCCTATACTTTACAGTTATCCCTAATAAGCTGTCCAATTTAGCCTGTGTTGAAAAAATAAACAAAGCTATCCACAATACTTCCTAATTCTGCCATCATTTCTTATAGAAAGCCAGAGATTTCATGGCCCCATCATGTTTGCTGCAAGAGACAAAAAACACCCCATTAAAACCACAGTGATACCATGTGCCAAGAGATGGACAAAACCCATAAATCCTGGAGGAACTGCATATTTGAATGAAAACACAAAGTTTCCTATACCTTACATGTCTTGCCCTTTAGTTCTAGGTGCTCTAGCTCATTGCTTGAGAAACATGATTCCGGGTTTGTCAAAGAGAACATGAATTACTCTGGACCTCTTAACAGAATACATCACTACAGCAGAAACTATGCAACCTGCTGAACAGCACCATTGCTGTTATTTTCTTTCTACCCCCACTTAAAATTCAGATAGGAGTTCTTCCTGAGATATGCTGCGATCAAGAGGAATACACAGGTTAGCCTTTATAACATGTAAGGCTAGATAATTTGTGGTTCTTTCCAGCAAAAACAAGCTTGCACATTCTAAGAACATGACCAAAATTACACTGATATCCAAACTGCCAACTTCCTTACTGTTTGGACAGAAGCAGCTTTCAGGGTGTCTGTAAGGACGGAGTGTGATAAAGGGCCAATCAGTCGATATCTGAGAATCTCCATGCTTTTGTCACTGAAACAGAAAAATTTCAGATGAATGTACAATTTTTTTTTCCCCAGTATACTGTTAAGCCAGAATTCAGCTATGTTATGTGGTTATGGGCCAAAGTTTCTGACTCTACTATGAACAAACCTGATTGTAATGCCAGTAGTCTGTGAAATCCAAGAGTAGGACTTGAATGGATCTCTAGTGCCATCACCAATTATTTTTTTCACTGGCACAGCTTTTTCTCCTTCTTTATCCTCTTTCTTTCTCTTCTTGCCAGGGCTCATAACAACCTCCATTTGTTTTTCTTCTTGAATTGATGTTGTAACAGGCTCTGTAATACAGATTTCTTCAGGCTCTGAACACTGAAAAATTGCTTTTAACTCCTTCAGTATGTCCTTAAGAAAAATAAAGTTTGGATTAGGATGATATATAGTGCACTGCAAAGCTTAAGTACACTTTTAAAGATTACATTATTTGATTTTCCTATTTGGATTTAAAGAAATAAACTTAATCCTGCTGAAGTTAAGGGTTTGCTAACAAAAACTGACAATAATATTGAATGTTACTAAGACTTTGTTCTCACACAAATTAACATAAGAAAAATTGCGCACACACAACATTTTACTTTTTTTGAAAAAAAGCTGATAGCTAAGTATAAAATTGTGATTATCTGTGATGATACTAAACTTAGCCTACTGGGGGTGTCAATGGAAAGGACGTGAATCACAAACATCTTACTGCACATGTATCCTGAAGTGAGTGACTACGAAACTTTTAACATGCTCAAACACTAAACACCTCAGCAGCATCCACCTTCTGTACCAGTTTTATAAAACAAGGTGCAGAACATGAATATTGTTACATTGGAAAGTTTTCCAACTTTTAATTCCTAAAGCCATCTATTACATCCAGCTCTTCCATACTTTTCAGATGACATCTTCAGCATTAATACTGTACTATGCATAAATAAATAAATAAATAAATAAATAAATAAATAAGAGTTCAATTATATAGAAAAAATACCTGCTTGAGAGCTGGATGCACCCATATCCACAACTGTCTGTTTTCAGACCCATCCCTGAGTTTCCAAATAAATGTAACAGGACCAAGCATATCCTCAGGGTAGCGATCTGCTCGGTAAAGATTCAGGGAACCCTCAAATCTGCCCGACAGACAACAAGTCTCTTGAAATGTTAATCCTAAAAGAGAATATCATTACTGAGAAACAGAATAATCTTTTGTTTAATCAGCAAAATAAAACTGAAATTCAGTCTGGCTGTTGGGTTGCTAATGTTATACCATAATTAGCTTATTAATAAGCAACTTAATAAGAAAATAAGAACGTCTAGTCCTACTATGACACATTTTAATTAAGTTTTTCCCCCAAAATCACAACTCAGTATCAACTCTGTTACTGAGACTGGTACATTATTATAAAAGGAAAATGATGGGTCATCCTTCAGTCTATTCAGAACCTTTCTTTCAAACTACATGAATTTTACCTGTGTCAATGCTACATATTCGAGCAAGTTGCTTAAGAAGCTCATTCTCTTTACCAGTCAATTCCAGGCAGCAGTAATATGATAAGTCCTGAAATAACAGAAGAGTGGTAAAGTGAGAATAACTCTTGAAAGTGAGCCTGGTAAGAATGCACCAGACAGGACATCACAATATACACTGAAATTTTTCATTCTCTAAAATTTGTCAAAGAGAAATGACAAATGGCTTTTCTTTTTTAACTGAAAATTGTTAGCTACAGGAGAGCTGTCAGGTATTTCTCATCTGAGGGCCAACCTGCCTCTCAAACCAACAGACCAAAAAAGGATGTGGAACAAAGTGTCTCTCTTCAATAGCATCCTGCTCAGGAAGATGAGACAGGGTTTCATTTAATCTCTTAGCTCTTGAGAAGACTGAAAATGTAGTATTTCAGTCACAGTTACCATAAGAGTCATTTAAAGGTTCATCTTGTTCTCTCTGATACTCGCCACCCCTAATTATGATTATAAAATCTTTCATTTCATACCTAGCAGTTTTATTAACAGTTGACACAACAGTAGTTCAAAGAGCCAGAAGTATTCATTATAATTGAACTGATGATTGTTTCACTTTGGCAAAATAACAAAACAGATGTAAACATGGTACCTGAAGAAGGCAGTGCTTTGTCATGGCTCGGTAACAAGCCCTGTAGCACTTCTCCGTAGGGCTGTTTCCTAAACAGTATCCCCATTTCTTTACCATATGAAATCTCTTTGCATGCCAAATATGCGTTTCCAGCCAAATATTCTTTCTTTGCCTGCGGTTAAACTCTGCTACCAAATTTATGTGGCGCCTTCTAGCTTTGCGGCATTTAGTCTTTGACTGTTCTTTTTTCTGATGTACAGCTTTCTCTGCCTGTATTTTAAAAGAGAGGTTATTGAGGTAAATCTCAAGAATAAAGTTCTGCAAAGAAAAAGGCTGAAATATAATGATACAAGAAGCATTAGCATTAAGTTATACTTTATTCTCATGTTGGATAATTCTTGAGGGTAACTAGCACTTTGAAACTTTCTACACAAGCCACACCCACAGAAGTGTGCCAAGGTTTGATGGCAAACTGTATATAAAACAAAATCCCCACACATTCAGAAACTTAACAGTGAACACTGAGATCTGCTACTTCCTGTGTGAAGTTTTTCCCATACATCAGTATATTCACATGAACAAGTCCATGTGACACTAAAAACACCTGGAGATTTGAACTCATACAGAAGCAGTACAGACTCTCAGACTGCCAGGTAGGACCCTAAGGGTTCTACAATACATAGAAGCAGGCAAGAGAGGACTGTGGTGGTATCTGGATTTTTGATAACCTGACCCAGTCCAGGTCTGAATTATCATGGGTGAATGCATGGCTGGTAAGAAAGCAACCCATGAAATCAAAATAACTGAAAAAAAAAATATCTTCCCATCAGACCCATCATTCCACCAAAGAGGTGGCAATACAAGCTACTGGATCAGTGGTAGGTGACTGGTTCAGAAAAGCAATTAGAGAAAAAGGGATGGCATATTGTAATCCAAAAATACACATTTTTAGGCTTTTTGAAGAGGTAAGAGATGGTCTGGGAAAATGTTTAGATGAAAATGATCATGATAAAGGATGTAAAACAAATGATGAAAATGCAGCAGAACTGAAACAGATAACTTTGAAGATGCAGGCTGCAAACACTGAAAAAATAATAGACAGAACCTTTACAAAAGCAAATTGAGATATGACAAGCTGCAGGAAAGCATGAAACAAAACAACCTGTGCAAACACACAAACTACACCAAAAGACCTGAAGGCAGAAAACGCAGCAGAAGAAATAAAGCTGCACCAGGGCCAGTCAAATAACCTCAAAAATCCAACAGTCATATATGGGGTAGAAATAAGGATGGGAGAGTGTGAGCATGTACAGAGATGTTAGGCTATCATATGAAATGAGTTAAAAAAGCATGACACCAAAGAACATAAACATTAAAGAAAACTACATCTAACAAGGATAGAACACATGACTAACTATGCAAAATAGCCCACGCCTTCATCCTTCAGTTCTCAGAGAACAGGCCAAACTGCATCTTTTGCCATGACTGACAAAGCAAAAAAAATGCTAACCAAGACAGTAAAATCAGAGATGCAGGTTATGAAGTGCCAATATAACACACCCTAAGAAACATGTAGTTGGTGTGTGGCAGAGAAGTACCTAAAGTAATTTCTGAACCATGAAAAGTTATATTCAGGAACTCAGGGTGGAGGAGGTAAGATCTCAAAGAACTTCAGAAAGACAATGCAAGGGAAAAAAAGAACATAAATACATTTATCAATCAACCTTAATACATAGAAAATTTACTAAGCAAACTCATTTATCACTTAAAGAAATCTCTAGAGATGGGAAAGCAATCAATGCCAAACACCAGAAAGATTATTTCTCAATAAAGTTCTGCTGAACTAATTTTTTAACTTTTCTTTTACACACACAGGAAGACCACAGTGGTAAGGAGCAAGTAACCCCATAGGCATATTCTGACTGAATGCTAAAATACTGCCACAAAATGATTTGCATGAGCTACCAGGAATAGTCAATAAGTAAGTTAAGCTGCACACAGCCTGCCAATAACCCCAGTGTACCTCCCACATTTGAGCTATAACACGTGAACCATCGTGTCGATGAGCTGGCTTGAGCCACCGTGGGACACACCCTAAGGCTGTGGTGGCGCAAGGCAGACAGGTCTTGCTGAAGACTCCTGGACCACCTGAAACCAACGCACTACCTGAACAAACCCTCCTGCAGTGGACCCTTCTATCACTACTCTAGTAACTTTTCAAGATGTCAAGCAATTGCAAAGCCAACTGGTTAGTGAGACATATTTGAGCTACCACCTAGAACTGAGGCGTTCCTGCATTTTGTATCCAAATGTCAGTCAAAGTTTAGAGTACCCACGGAAGCTTTGCAGATAATTTCAGGTCTTAACATTAATAAATG
The DNA here is from genome assembly GCA_013396655.1 of Campylorhamphus procurvoides. Lineage (NCBI taxonomy): Eukaryota > Metazoa > Chordata > Aves > Passeriformes > Dendrocolaptidae > Campylorhamphus > Campylorhamphus procurvoides. The sequence goes on from WBMV01001910.1 coordinate 587,029, forward strand.
TACAGCTGAACACTGTGCATTAGCTATGCCCACTGTATCAAATACTGTAAAATGCACTTATACCTCTTTCCTGGCCATCTCTTGGAGTCGTCTGGGTAGGCGTTTAATATTGTGACTCATTGCTCGCCTTCGCATGTGCCTAGGTAGGGTCTGGAAAACCAGAGAGTTTGAAGACTTCTGTGAAACTGCTTTCAGCATGGCATTGATCTCAGCAGCACGAGCTTGAGCAAAAGTAGACACTGGAATGAAAAGAACTGCATCAGCGCATGACAAATAGCAAAAAACAAAGAGGAGCATAGTGTACGTAAATTATGGAATTACTCCTAGTACATCAGTTTGATACCTTCTTGAACATAAAAGTACTGTACACTATTACTGAGGAAATTTCAACTCTTTAGATACATTGAAGCTTACAGATATGGTCAAGCAAATATTTATATGTGAATGAATCTGAAAGCTGTGCTATAACCAACAAGTCCTATTTGCATTGAAGAGTTCTTTGTTAAATTAGAATAGCAATCTTTTCAGATGATATTCAGAGAGGTGAAAAGGAAGCAGTAATCATATTACAGACTGTTTCTAAATGATCAAATTAAAATCCAGAGCTTGGTCCTTTTTTATGTTTAAGGAGGTATATCTACTAGCAGAGCACTGCCACATTTTGCAAAGCTAATCTGCTCTCCTAAATAAACGTTCTGTCTAACGAAAAGTTGTCTTTAACTTACTTCATGGGTAAAATCAGTTTCACTGGCTATATTAAAAGTAGATGACTGTTGAGACTCATTTTGCTGGCAAACAGAAACCAAAATGCATATCCCTCACTACAAGAAGGTGCAACTTTTCAATTCAGAAACCCATGAATGACCCATTGAACAACAGCTGGTCATTCATTCCAGTTCACAACTACTTCTGTGTTTTGGAGAAAATCAGGAAAAAACAGAAGAACATAGCATCAGTTCTAATTTTTGCCATTGCACAAAACAGACAGCAAACTTAATCACCAGCAAATTGCCCTGGACATACAAATTATGACCTTTTCACATATACAAACCTGTTATGTATTTTGGCATTTCCTCAGAAACACTCTGGCGTCCTCCTTGCCATCCTCCTCTTCCTCTGCCTCTCTCTGCTCTACTTTGCCCTTTTGAAAAATATTGGTCTTTCCTGTAAGAAGGCCCAGAGGACTGATTTGAAAATTTCTGTTGCTGATGCTGCTGCTCAGAACGAACATCTGGGAAGGTTTAGAGATGAGAAGAGGTTAGAGAAATGCAAAGCAGTCTGAGTAACTAATAACTCTACAGTCTTTCCCCATAAAACCACATCACAGATTCCTCCTGTTAGATTTAATATATGTCACTGAAAAAGCCATCAGAAATCAGAAGAATTAAGTTCTTTCTTACAGGAATAAATAAGACTTTTACACTGTCCTGCAGCATGCCTGCAGTAGATTAAGTAACTTTTGCACATTCTGAAAACGGTATCCAATCCATACTTTGCCTAGGAAAGCCTGACTGAAATTGGTCCATGCAACATCAGTAGTGATTTTTATTATTGTCTATCCAGGGATTTAGTTGCAAACCAGCAGTTATTTTTTCCTTTGGCCCCTCCCTTAATTTTGTTTTCCTTTTAAGCAAATGTATTCTTGTCCAGTACTTTGTATCAAGAATGCCTAGCAGTACTTTTTCATGTACAGCAACAATTCTGTTGTAGCCTGCTGCAACCACACATCACGCAGAACTGCAGTAATACAGCTGCAAAAGTAATTTGGTGTGGAAACAGAAATTGGCTTTCATGTGGAACAACTCCTTGACCTGGGTTTTCCACATGGCTGAGAGCAGCACTGTCTAAGCACTGCGGTGAAGGTGAGAAGCAAATATCTGGGGAAGAAGGATGGAAGCTGCCTCAGTCAGCAGATCTGTGTAGGCCTACAGCCTCAAATTAATACATATCACAGACACACACTCTCAGTGGAGGAACTAAAAATTTTAATCAGAAGATGGAAGAGTGTTTCAAAAAAACAGTAACTGATTTAATAGCTAAATAAAATTTAAATTACTTCAGCTGCTATGGAGATCCACAGTTTTATAACTCCTATTTGGAATTTTTCTTTCCTGTTCCTAAAAAACAGCCCTGTAAAACTGAGACAATACCACTACAGAAGAATGTTACATGGATGAAAACCCATGCTATTTAACAGAACGGAAAAGCATAATCACATAAATTTAGAAGTTCCCTGATGCAAATAAAGTTAGAAAACTGTGTTTAATCTGGCAGTACTCCCATAATGATATTCCAAAATCTTCAGACATGGCTGAGCATAATTTGCTATGTCATTCTGTTTGTTTAGGAGCTCTTGCCACCTAAATACACAGTGACACTTAAGTATTTTTTGTTCAACCACAAAGATGCAATATGTCAACTTTTGAAGGTGTTACAGTAACAAACCCTTTTATGTGCAGGCTTTATAGTTAACAAAATATCTAATGTGGCAGGGTGTGGGGTGGAAACTGCTGTCCGATTGAAGCATAGAGGATGCTGCTCAAACCACACAGACGAAAAATCATGTGGCATACAAGCTGATAGGATCCTTCAATCTTCAGCTGCAAAGGTTACCTGCGTACAAAACGCTCTAGCAATACTGCCATTTTAGGGACACGCCCTGCTGCCTCCTGCCAATACCCTTCAACAGGTACAGGAGCCACAAGCTCCAAGAGGAAAACTGGGCGGGCATGCTTAGCTGAGGGAAAACCAGTGCATTTATCCCAGCGCCATAAAGCTAAACCAGCCCCCTCCTGCAGCTCTGAGGTCTGACAGAAAAAGAAGGGGGGCCACGGAATGGGGTATAACATCCAAATTCATTTCAAGACTAGGAACTGCAGGGATTTGTTGTGCAAGTGCATGGATGACACAGAGAAGCGCATTTTCCCAGAATCACAGTATCGTTAGGATTGGAAGGGAATTCTGGAGACCATCTAGTCCAACCCTCCTCCGCGTCAAGGCATGATCACCTAGAGCAGGATACACAGGAAGGCTCCCAGGTGGGTTTGGGAGGGCCCCGGAGACGGAGATGACACGATTCTCCCATATTAACGCGATTTATGGCAGGACTTAAGGGAGTGTAGGAAGCGCTGGGTGGCACACGGGGGGCCGTGGAGACGGGCGCACACCGGGGCCCCGAGAAGACGGGCACACGGGACCCCGAGGAGACGGGCACACACCGCGGGCCGAGAAGACGGGCACACAGGGCCCTGAGGAGACGGGCACACGGGGCCCTGAGGAGACGGGCACACGGGGCCCTGAGGAGACGGGCACACGGGGCCCTGAGGAGACGGGCACACGGGGCCCTGAGGAGACGGGCACACGGGGCCCTGAGGGGGGCCACGCTGCGGGCCGTACCTGAGGGCGGGCAGGCTCTGTTCCCGCCGCCGGCGAAGGGCCCCGGCTCTGCCGAGAGCGTGACGCTGGCCGGCTGGTTCCTCATCTTCTTGGCCCGCTTCTTCTCCCGCGCCCCAGACATCTCCGGCGGGGGATGCCGAGGCTGTCCGCGGCAGGGCTGTGTGCGGTGGGGCTGTAAGAGAGCGGTGCCGCCTCAGGCACCCCAGCCCGCCCAGCGCTCAGTCCCGGCGCGGCCTCCACCGGTACACGCGGCCGCCCGCGCCCTCGCCTGGCGCATGCGCACCCCGCGCCGCCTAGCGCCCGAGGGACTACATTTCCCATAAACCCCTGCGGGCGGCGGGAGCGCCGGCGGGACCCTGAGGGGAGGAGGGGACACCAACATCCACAAACACAGCAACAGCAACACCAGCACCAGCCATGGCCTCGCTTGTGAAGAAAATAATCAGCACTACTAAGGCCCCCGCGCTCGGTCCCTACAGGTAATGCCGTATCTGAGAAGGACCTGGCAGTCCTGGTGGATGGCGAGCTGACCATGAGCCCTCAGCGCAGTCAGGAGGGCCCGTGGTGTCCTGGGGTGCGTGGGGAAGAGTTGGCCAGCAGGCTGAGGGAGGTGATCCTGCCCCCCACCCTGGTGAGGCCGCATCCGGAGTGCTGGGTCCGGTGCTGGGTTCCTCAGGATAAGGCAAGGTGGTGCTGGAGAGGGTCCAGTGAAGGGCTACAGAGATGATGAGGTGGCTGAGGCATTTCTCTTGTGAGGAGAGACTGCAGGAGCTGGACCTGTTTAGTTTGGAGAAGAGAAGACTGAGAGAGGAATCTCATAAAAGTGTCTCAAAGGCAGATGCCAAGAGGATGGTGCCAGACTTTTCGGTGGTGCCCAGCAACAGGACGAGGAGCAATGGCCAGAAACTAAAACACAAGAAGTTTCACTGTGATATGAGAAAGATCTTTACGTTGAGCATGGCAGAGCACTGGAACAGGCTGCCCAGGAAGGTCATGGAGTCTCCCACCCTGGAGACATTCAAAACCCACCTGGATGTGTCCTGCTCTAGGTGACCCTGCCTTGGCATGGGGGTTGGACTGGATGACCTCCAGAGGTCCCTTCCAAGCCTAAATACTCTGTGATTCTGTGTGAGAGAGGTCTCTCAGGAGAAGCAGGAGCAGGTTTTGCTAGTGGCGTTTTGGCAGGTCCCAGTGGGGTCTGTCAGGCAGCCCTGAGCTGAGGTGAGGGCAGGAACTCCGAGCAGGGGCTGGTCCCCTCCTGTTAACCCCCAGGGACACCTGGAGTCCTGCAGCACGAGTGGGGCCACAGTGCCACCAAAGCAGGTGTCCCCTGCAGTCGTTTTTAAGTGTCCTTTAAAAAGTCAGTCTGGAAAAATAATTCTGAAATTAGTGGCAAGAAGTGAAGGGGGGGAAAAATGCAATTTCAGGAAAAAGTGCTTGCCTAGAGACCAGCATGTTGTGCAGGGAAGAGTGCTGACTATGGGAAGAGGGAAGGCTGAGCCGGAGCCAGGGTGAGCTTGGGCATATGGAGAGTTTGGTGCCTGGGAATTGCAAATCTTTTCTTATTTTGAATGTTTATAAATGCTTTTCAGTGTGAAAACTAACTGCTGTAAAAATATATGATGCTGCTCAACGTTTTCACAAGTATGTTGTTGCAGCAGATCTGCATGCAATTAAAAAAAAAGAAAGAGAAAGGTTTCTCTTTACTATTTGGATGTAAAAAAAATGTTCAATCAGTATAGTAGGCTCTTACAGCTAAGGTACTGAAGGGGTTTTTACCAGGGCATTTTCTAAGAATTTTTAATTCTGCATTCAAGCTTTGTGTTCCAAATAGCACCTTAGTGCCTTCCAGGTACATTTTTGTCTCTATTACTTTGTGTTCTGAGCTTTTTGAACTTCAAACTGCGTGTTCCTTACAGGCATTATAAAGACTGAAAACCACAAAGTGTAGAAGCCAAGAGACATGACATGAAGGTTAACTTCTGTAAACAATAAACTGTTGTTGGATTGCAGCCAGGGGCCTGGGGTCACCTGGCATTAGGAGAAAGTCTAAGACATGGGAAGGCACCAATTCTTTGGCAGCATACACACACACACACCATTGGGGCAGCCTTCAACACAGGTCTCCACATGTGGATTAACTTCACTCCAACATTTTGTGCTTATTGGTAGTTCTTCATGAAATACTACTTATTATGCTGCCTGTTAAATGTATGACTGGTCTAAGATCAATAAGTTTATCACTAACTTAGTTTATCAGATTTCAGTAAACTTGTCAAAGTCCAGTGAGCAGGAGTTGCACAAGACATAACTGCCACATCTCTGCTGTGAATTTTGAGCATGGTCACACAGGAATGTGAGCTTAATATGTAATGAAGAATTGGGATGTGCAGGATGCATTCCTGGTTCTGCTACAGCCCTTCAGTGTGCTTTTTGGTGACCTATTTTTACTGTTTTTTTTTTTTATTTCCTTTACTGCATCCATTTGCCAGTACCTTGAGGCAGGCAGATAGATAGATAGATAGATAGATAGATAGATAGATAGATAGATAGATAGATAGATAGATAGATAAAAAGACACTTATCTGTGTATTTGTATATCTATATGTCACTATTGTTATATATATGTCTCAGTAATGTTATTAATCATGTAAAAGACACTCCAAAGATACTGTTCTTGTATTAATCTACAATAATTTGTGTAAAGTAGATCTGTTTAACTTTGCAGTCCTTGTCTTTAAACACCATCTCTGTGATGGACAATGTTCTTTCAAGGTCATAGTGTCTCTCCAGTTATGCATTTAGGTACACTGAAACCTGAATGACTTTAGACACACACTCTGCTGATTGAGATTAATGAGTACCTATGATTGACCCAAGTTACAGGGTAGACCTGCAGTAGAGAGTGCTTAGGGTTTGTATGCTTGAAGTTTCTCTGAGCTTCACTCATGCTTTTGGCTGCAGTAGAACTGTACCCCTTGGCTGCTAAATTGTTACTGGTCTTAGTGAATGGACAATTCCATCAGTAACCATACCAAGAGAAAGAAGTTGAGGAGCAGAGAAGGGCACCAAATAAGGCTGTTGCAGATGCTGATCTGGCAGTGGTGTCACAAGGCTTCAGCTTGTTTTCTCACTAGTTATTTGTGATTTAGGGCTGTCCAAAGGCCTCTGTTGTCATGTCATTTGTTTTATAATAAGCAGCTCCTACCTTCTTGTTGCATTGGTTCTCTGTGCTTCAAACAGAACAGAAGTTTGTGCTCTGAGGGGCTGTGCCTCATACAAAGCAGGACATGGTAGGAAAGAAAATTAAAGAAGCATGTACACGCACACATTTTCTATCAACAAGACTGTGTCAGCTAGAAAACTACTTTATTCACTAGTTTCTCATTGTTAAATGGTGTAGTTCTGTGATTTACTCTAGTTTTGTTAGTTGATGATAGGAAAAACAATTGCCATGTTTTTTACCATGATATTTTACCATATCCCATAAGTTACTGTCTGTTTTTCCCCTTGTGAAATTACAGGAGAATGTAGGACAGGAATAAAAGGAAAGACAGGAATGATGGCCCGCCTAACACTAATCATTTTACTGAGTCCCTAAATCAGGTTGGTCCCTTGTGAGGTGAATGGATTGCGACAATTCAACCGAGTCAATCTCAGTTGAGAGAAGTGATGTAATAAAGATGTTCTCCAAAAGTGTCTCTTTTTCCATTGACATTAAAGGGAAGCTAACCTCCTAGTTCAGATACTTCAGGGATGTGCCTGACTCTAGTTTGTTTAGCTTGAGAGACTTGTTGAATGGTCAAAACAATGCATTTTCTTGTGGAATGGGAAGAGATAAGAAAAACAGTGTTGACACACTACAAACATACTTCCTTTCCAAAATATTTTTAATTACTGGCTGAAGAGAATTAAATTATGTCTCTTGCATAATGTTTGCTAGGTAGTTTAAATCTTTGGTTTAATCTTTTAATCTCTTTCTGGTAATTGGAGACATTAATAATTGCCAATTGTACTTCAGCAAAAACACACCTGACATTTATAAAAAAATGTTTTGCAAATAGCTTGAGTTCTGCATTCTTCTGAATTAACCCAGCCAACAAGTCACTCAGGTCATTTGGTGAGAGGAGAGTGATCGTTCTGGAGGTGGAACGATCAAGATGTTTTGCTGACTGGCCAAATTCCTTACTCTGGAGGAATACTGCCAGAGAACTACTGTGCAGGGTGTCACCTCACAGCTACAACTTATCATGGTCCCTATTTGAGAAGAAAAGTATTAAGCTTTCTAAGCAGCTCTCTTGATTTTTCTTTCTTTTTTTACCCCTTCATTCCCCTCATTGTTCTGCAGCTGATTTGTAGATAAAAGTTATTGTCTGCTTCTCAAACTAGGATGGAATATTTATCTGGGCAAGCGCAAAAAATAAACGTTTATTTGCTCTGCCTTGCTTCTGTGCTATCTGTAGTGTGGAATCTATAGGTCAGTTTAGTGTTGTGTTGCTGCATTCATACTTTGAGCCCTTGCAAGAAATGGCATTTATTTCCTCAAAACCAGATCTGTGCACTTCCATAGATGGTCTAATCTCAGCTCTTCCAAAAACTTACACCAAATTGAGTGTATGACTGTGGGTGCCTAACCTCAGTCCTCTTTCTGAGATATTACAGACTACTGTAGAAAATTTGGATTGCAATTTCAGATATTTAAATGTTTTCATGGGGAAATATTAAACCTAAAATGTGACTTGTGTTTTCAGCCAAGCTGTGCTGGTGGACCGGACAATGTACATTGCAGGACAGATAGGCTTAGAACCTTCCAGCGGACAGCTTGTCTCTGGAGGGGCAAAGGAGGAAGCTAAGCAGGTAAGAAGTCCTCTAGCAATGAACCTGGGTTTGGCATGTGTTTAGTTAATTGTGGACTTGTGAGAAATTGAGGAGACAAGAAAGCACATTTCACATCCTTCAGATGAGGGAAAAGCAAGAAAGTAATTCCAACCTAACCCTGTCTTTTTTCTGCTTGAACAACTTGGAGGTCACAGGAGGAATCTCAGTTTCATATAGGAAAGTAAGAAAGAATCAGTGTTTGCGGCAAAGGTTCACACCCCAGCACGAAGCCTGGCTTGAGTCGGGGAAAGATTTATTCCCCCAGAAGCAAAGAGGGGGGGTGAGGTAACAGGATGAAATGGAGCTAGGTCATGCATTTGTATCTATTGAATGGGTAGTTTAATATTTATGGGTTTTTTAGAAGCTCCCTTTTATTTTCATTTTGATCAGTTTTTACAGTTGAGGTTCTGCTGGGTTAACTTACAGTATAACATGGATGCAGCCAAAAGTCATATTTACATACTTACATAAATACAATCCAGCTGATACTTAAAAGATTTTTGTTTCATTTTTCATTAGGCTCTAAAAAACATGGGAGAAATCCTGAAAGCTGCAGGCTGTGACTATGGCAATGGTAAGTGGTGCTGTGGTGGTGGCAAACAAGTGGTTGTTTTTATCTGAAATAAAATAAGAAAATCAAGTGACCTTTAAAAAAAAAAAGCTGTTTGCTAAACGTTCAGTTGTTATCAATAGCTGGAAGAAACAAAAGAAATTGTGAGTTTAGGTTAAAAACTAAATAAATGTACATGCAAGTCTTTGCAATGGGTATCAATGGAATACTACTTTTCACCAAGTTTCTACCAGTGGTACTAATATTTTAACTCCAGCTGGGAAAGCTTAGGTATAGACACAGCTGACTACAGGAATTTTAAGCATCTTAGGCTTTGCTCCAGGTAAAAGCAGGTTTGTATCTATGATGTTAATATTCTAGACACTTTCAGTACTTTTTTGGGGGAGGATTCTAGTAGTGGAATAATGCTGGCTTAAACAGTCGTGGGCAAAAAGTTCTAGGATAGTCTATATTTTCAGGGGGTTTTATGGACTTCTTTGGCAACAGGTATTATATATGATATAAGTTATTGCCAACAGTTGGTTTACAATAGCTTTTTTAATTGACTTGCTTCTCAGTTCTTTTGGAAGAATTTGGCTTTTTCGGAGCTGGTCAAGAATGTCTCAAGCCTTTAAAGTTTTATTACATACTAGGTGCTAAGATTATTTTAGGTCATTCTCTAGGTTGTAGCTCTAATGGTCAGTATGTGTTTGCAAAACTTTTCAAAATGTTTAGAATACTCAACAAATTGATGAAATAAAAGCAAGAAATGCACTAAAGTTTTTCAACTTTTGTATACAAGTCAGAGATCTAAAATAACTGTAATTATATAATTTCTAGTTGTGAAGACTACAGTTTTGATGGCAGATATGAAGGACTACAATGATATTAATGAAGTTTATAAACAATGTAAGTAGATACTTTGTTTCTATTTTACCAGTATGGCTTGTGTAACAAGTTGTATTCATGGTATTCAAAGTGCTTAAATGACTCAGATGATGTGGTTCCATATTGTTTGAAATTCCAGTAAAAATTAAAACAGAAAAATCATTTGCAAGTATCAGATGAAGCATAGCCTAATTTCTTGTAGATTTCTGTCCTACCATCCCACTAACTCACTGTCATGCAAAGATTAATTCCTGCTATCCCTCCAAGTTTATCTTCCATTACTCTTTATCTTGATAGATACTCTGTTGTCCCTAATATAATTCTACTGTAGAAAACCTTCAAATGCCTAATTTCAGATTTTGTATCTCCATTTTTTTAAAGTCTGTTTATATCTTTGAACAATTTGTGGGTTATTGTTATGGGACATGGGTCATTTTTTGTACAAAGATGAGCCATGTTGCTCCACTTGAGGGAAAAAAGGACAATGCTTTGTTAACAAACTGAATGTAGACCTAAATAGAACCATATTGTGCAAAAGAATTGGAGAGAATATGTACATGAGCTCCTTATGTTCCTTTGGTTTTAATTAGATAGGAACAGCTGATCTTGAAAGAAGTCTTTTTTTGATGAGCAATCAACACAGTCTTCTGCATGTCAGAATGGATGGTGTGTGTGTTTAAGCAGGGTAAAAACAAACAACCCTAACCTGAATTATTCCATGTTTCTATAAATTCAGCTCTTATATCTTTACCAGTAATCTTCTCCCTGCCTCACCCTGTTGTTATACCTGTGAGTGCCAGGTCTAAGCTGGCATAGAGGAATAGGTCAAGGGCCTATTTCTATTCTGTCTTCCTTCGAGGTGAATAAGGTTAGACTCCTGTTGACTTTACATAAATCTGGGGTCTTTGCTCATGACTCTTTTGACAGGGACCTGTTTCTCTCGCTCCTGCTATGAAAGAGCCATCTCCCACTCCCTAGTGTTTGCAATTGTATGATCACCATTCTGATTTTATCTTTCACTTTGAGCCAAGGTGGTGTTAAAGCAGTGTCAGCAGAGTGCAAATATCACTAGATCACAACTGCAGCTGGCTTCTTGGTGATGAATGGTGGCTTGCTGAGGTGTGAGAGTAGTCAGTGACCGAAACAAACCAAGGGTGAAATGATAGCTGCCACAGAAGACTATTTATCTTGTAACCTTGAACTGTTCCAATTGACTGCATCTTATACAGATCACTTTGAACTGTGTTTTATCAAGCAAAGTTCAGTGATTAGTGGATGTTTCTGTTTAAATTACAGTTTTCAAGGCAAACTTCCCAGCCAGAGCAGCCTACCAAGTTGCTGCTTTGCCCAAGGTAAGTATCACTTTTCTGCCTACAAAAAGCCCCCAGAATTTTCTGAAATACCTTACCTCTGAAGCATTCTGACAGCTTTTCTTATTCTGTGATAGCTTCAATTGCAATTATTTTAATGAGGACTCCTAATTAGTTTTTTTCTGAGTATACCAGATTTCATTCCCACACTTCATCAGAGATCAGGATATAAGATATACATTTCTTTATGGTGGAAGATGGCTAAAATACTAGAAATAAGGGGTCATGATACTTGAGTAGGCATACAGTGAATTTTCAATACTACTAAACATTGCTAAATCAGTAATACCACTGTCAGAAATACAATCTCTCTCAAATGTCACTCTGTTCTTACAGGGTGGTGTTTTACATCCAATTGCTTAACAAAATAGATATATTAAATCCCTAATGTTTCTTCATTGTTTTGTCCCAGGGTGCCCGAGTTGAGATTGAAGCTATTGCCATTCAGGGACCACTTCAAGATGCTTCAGCCTGACTATAAATAGAGACTCGATATCCTACAACGGCAGTTTTAGATTTAATTAATACTTCTCCCTTACATCCAATTCCTACAGTTGACTAACAGCAGTTACATACAGTTGAAATTAGTAAATTTACTGAAGAAAGGTGCTTTTTTCAGGATTGGTGCCTCAGACTCTCTAAAATATGAGCTTACAGTGAGTTCTCTGCCGGCAGACCCTGAAACCTGTTGGGAGTCCTGCTAAAATCAGCTGAGCTTGATTGCAGGACAGGGCCCACCCTTTGTGTTGGTGGCTGGATATTCAGGTATTAAGGTACACATTTGGGTAAACATGTGACAATTATACTGTATGGGTGATCTGGACATAGAAAACTATAATGATTTGTAAGTAACAAGTTTAAAGAAGAAAAGTGACAGAAATGAGAAAATAGAACACTTGAATTGCTTACCATATGTCTTCACTTTTGGGGAATTCTAATCAGTTTCTGAACTGTCTTAACCTCTTTCTTTGCATAATGAATTATTGTGGGACTCACCTTTTTCATATGTAAGCAATTATTTAAGAATGTTAATATTAATTTCAGAAAGAAGAAAATTGTGTTTTTCTGAAGTTCTAACTTTATAAATCATCTGTAAATTAATATCTACCTGTAACTTTTTTCATAATCTTTTTCATAGCAATTCAACTTTGATTTAAAAAAAAAACAAGCAAAAATCAACAAAAAAAATGTTTAATGAGAATAAAATATAATTACAACTGCAAAAATGTGCATATCTATTCTGGGAACAAACTTCTTTTCCTGATTGTGCTTTGATACTCCATTACCAAAAAAGTCTCCATCTTGCTTATTGAATACAAAGTAATTTAAACCAGAAGAAAAGGCTTATTATCTCTCTTCTAATAGCTAAGGATGAAATTCTCCAAGACAGGAAGCTTTCAGCTACTGTGGCATTACAGTTCTTGTCATCTTTTTCTCTGCCATTAAGGTCAGAAGCATGAGTTTGATGGGGTGATTAAGCCATACTGAGAAATCCAACTGATGCTGCTAGTAAATGATCCCATCCCTCCTGACCTTCTAACCAAATAGAAATGGGTATCTTGTTTTTAAGTACCTGTTTGAAAGTCAACAGCCTTCTGGCAGAGTGGTTCCCTGTCTTCACTACAGCCATATGGCTGAACACAGTGTATTTGGGGGGAATTGAGCAGAAATCCTTTCCTGTTACAGTCTGAGTCCACCTCAACATTTGTTTCGCTCTCCTCTATGAAGATGGCCATCAGATTGCATACAGATGCTACTGTCACTGTGTCTTCACTGCCTTTGTGTAGCAAGTAAGAATAGCTATATATACAGCAGCTTGGAGAATGTACTGTTCAATGGTGGACACATGCTTTATCTAATGTACAGCGAGAGGAACTCCCATAGGCTGCTCCTTCCAGAGGCAGCTGTTCGTATGCCAGGGTGCTGTGACTGTGTTTGCAGCTACTTCTAGTCCCGTCTTGTGTGATCACCCTCTCTTAATATTGGTAAGCCACAAAAGCAGTAATATGGTGAGGAGAAGGCATAATGCTGGTTTGCCACAGGTCAAGTCACAATACTGTGCATTCAGCTCTGCAACAGTGTAAACCCAAACTTCATTTCTCCTGCATGTGCATTTCTGTGCATAGTCTACTGATGTTCCTCTTGCATACTTGTACTGGGCTGATGATTTTCATATGGTCACCATGCCAGAAGAATCCAATCTGGCAACACCACATTGCTGTCAATCTTGCCATGGCACATGCAGACCTTGCCTTGTCTGAAAATCCCCCTGCATTCAATACCATCTTCCATCCTTCGATAAACTCTAAGTGCCCCACTTGTGGTTTCTTATCTTCCTGCTCACTGGCTGTGCTTTCCAGATCTTGTTACTTTGGTTGCACTATTGCAGTAACAGTATTTGGTATTTTTCATGCACTCCTGGTATCACTTTAGCATACACCAGAAGGGACAACTGGAAAGTTGTGAGGTCAGCCCTACTTACCCCTACTGGGTGTGATGTGAAGCAGCCATTTCTGCTTTTCACTGAGCTTATAAATTGATTCATAATGAAAAAAGATTCATAATGAGTTTGTCACCACATATATACAGATGATTTTTTTTCTATAGTATTATCTTGCTTTTCCTTGACAAAATGGGAGATACTTATTTTTATTAGAAGCAAAATAATGCTTTCAGTATTTCAAACAGTGAACTTCCAAACAACCTTTGAAAAATACCTGACTTTTCTGCAAATATGCTTCTTACACATAAACTTTATTAGTTTTGGCTTCTGCTCTTGTTCTGTCTCCTTGGCTACGCTATTAATATCTTTTATGCTCTACAGCTCTGACTCAATAAGCAGTCCCACCTAATAAGAAAAAAATAGTCAGACTTGTTAGGAAGGAGTTCATACTAATATGCATATGACTTTCTAGGAAACAGAGCAGATGTTGCTTCACCCTGTCAATTAATAATACTTAAGAATAATATAATTGAACAAAGTAATATTTGAACTCCATTTAAATGGAGTTTAATTCCTAATTTACTTTTTGGGTTACAGCTGTTAACAGCTTTGTTCACACACAATTACTTTGTTGGAATTTATTTCACTTATTTGTAGTAGTTCAAGTTCACCATAAATCAGCCGATTTCAATAGTCTTGAACGTCAGCTAAGTTCAGCCTTGTATAATCGCTGTGGTTGTCCCTTCTTAGCTCTCACGTTATTCCCCACTGCCTTACCTGTGCCGTGCTGCCTCTTTGCCAACCTCGAACCTAACACTAGGTGGCAGTTTCGATATTTTTTGACGTGTTGACCTGTGCATTGGCCGATGGAAATCCTTTATGGAGCTCCTTTGGGAGACTTCAGGGGTAGGAGGAGTGTGAATACACCATTGCTTTGCACAGTAAGGGACAGTCTGAGACTGAAAGGTAACTGAAATACCTGGAAAAAAATGCATTCTGGATGCAGCTAATGACAGAACACATTGCTTCCATTAAAAATGTTTTTATCAGTAAGTAGGTGCCATTCTGCAGAAGGACAGGGACCAAAATTCACTTTTAGCTTTATGATTCTTCAGGTGGATACCTGTTGGAGGTTTTAGACCACATATTTAGATCAGGGCCTTTTGTTGCATGGCACTGATCTAAATGCATGTTCTTCTGTTACAGAAAATCTAGAATAACTGGAAAACCCTCTCTTATTTACAGCTATAACACAGTTCTCAACATAAACAATCAGCCTTCCACAGAGGTATTTAAAACATTTATTTTTTAAAGCAGACTTATATTATTTGATTCTATTATTTAAAACAAAAAGCTAAGCCCTGTGATTCTCTAATATGAAAAGTGAGTATAGTGGCTATCTTTTAGGTCTTAGTGTACAAACAAATTAGTACATGGATATTTAATAAAACTTGTTTTAAGTAGAGGCAAGTTAGCTTTATTTTTGTTTGCTAGACTGAGCCACTAGCATGCAAAAATACAAAGTTGCAATTCAGCTCCGGCATCCTAATTTCACCATTTAAAATTTCTTTCTGTCACATGTAACTATAAAACCACACCCTCTCTTTCTATGAAAGTAAAGAAATACTGAAACGTCCATGTTCTACCAGGTGTTTCTTTTAGTAGGACTTTGTCTTCAAATTATTATATTCTCTACAACAAATTAAACCATTCAAAAAATAAATTTCAGTACCAAGTTTTAACTTTGTTCTCTTAAGCACTTAACCTGCCCTAATCTTTTGCTGCTAGCACTTTACCTTGCTGCAATGTGTACCTGAAAGCAGTTCCTTATTGAGAGAAAGAGCCAACCCAGGCCAGTCAGATGGCCAAGTACCTTCCAAGATCTTACATCATGCATATGTGCCTGCATAGAGCTGACAGGGCGCAAATTTAACCTCTTTAAGGGCTGTGTTTGTTGGTAATTAGAAAAAAATTTCTACCAGAACTTCCTTGTTGGCCTGGAAATCAAGTTTGTTTCATCAAATGTCCTGTCCAACTCTCCCTGCAGCATGGAGTGATTACTTCTACCTTGGATGAAGTTGAGGGCTGGAAATTCTCCAGCTTCTGATAAAATACAAAACAATTTTCAAAAATGCTTGACTGTGCTAAAAACCAGACATTGGAGCATATCCTTTTCTCAGCCTTTAACATGAGACAGCTCTTTGATACATAGGCCAGATTCTGCTCTTGGGAACCTCTGTGATGTCCCAGGTTTGCAGAGGCAAATAACTGCACACATTTAGGCCCTTTATCCATAGTACATGCTTTGGTAGCTTACAGACCGTGAACATTTTACATTGCAATAATTTAGGTGATTTAACTTTTCATGTTTAACAAAGTTTCAAGAATATTTCATCTTTTAGAAAGGAAAAATAGCTTTTCTCCCTTGTAATTACAGAACATGTAAGGATGAAGATGATTGAGAAAGGCTGATACTGTTGAGTCACTGACTGGTTTATATTCATCTTTTTTCTATTGCCATTGCTTAATGACCTGAACAGGTTGAACAGTCAGGCAAGAACCCATTGTCATCTATCTTCCTTGTTACAACAGTGGGAGAAAGAGTGACTTTGAGGTGAGCAGATCGTTTTGACCCCCTTGTATCTTCACATTTTATTTCCAAGTGCAGCCTCCTCTGTTGCTATGAATGCTACTGATCTCTGTCACAGAGCTCTTCTTGATTAATGCTTTAAAATTGTTTAATATAGCTGCTCTGTTTGGATTTTTAACTCTTGTGTTTTAACAGATCTTGACAATTTTTAATAGAATTAGCTGCTTGTTTTAGCTTCTCTATTAAAGAAGGCCAATAAAGATAAAAATAAAATAAAAGGAACTTTCACCTGGCAAAAAATCCCTAAAAAAAATAATAAGCATGCATGTGGGTTCTAAAAGTTTATGGTGTTGCCTATAGGAAGCTGATGTTAAAAGAAACTGACAAGTTCTAAGAGTGCTGCAAAGCAGCACACCTTAGATTTAGTGATACAGCCAAATTATATCAGAAGGCTGATTAGATTGTTTAATACCAACCAGAGTCAGCTGGAGTCAGATGTGTGCAGGAAGCACAAAATATAGCTCTTAAAGGGGATTTGTATGGTTTGCTGGTGACAGTAAACATTTTTGTGAAGTCCTTTTGTACAATAAAGCTCATAAAACATGCACTTGCCCTTTTTGGGTAACTGACCTTTTCTCCATGTTCTACTGCCTTATGCTAGAGAATCCTGTTAATAGAGTCCCCAATAACATACAACATATAGTCCCTTTCCCACATTCCCTATCAGAACAAGTTTCTACGCTCTATCTGATCCATAACACCAATCCTATTCAGGACACGTTTTCACAGGAGATTTGTTTGCAAGCTTTGCCATTCAGCTTCAGCTCCAAAATGATTATTTAGCATTTTGGAAAATAATCCAGTAAGTCCCTGATAGCATCCTTCTCTGGGAGGACAGCACTACAGGGAAATATAATAAATGACCTCTCCTTTGGGAACAGGCTTATAGTTGTCTCTGGTTAGAAATCCATTTTAGAAGCCACAAATGCATATGAAGAGAGCTAAAGACGGGTTGTTAATCACCATGAACACTAGCAGCTGTGAAGTTATCTTCTAGGATTTATAGGAGTAAAACATCCTCCTCAGTTAAAAATGCCTTCTTCTCCCTGTTTTTGCAGAAGTCATCACATATATTGTACTCCCTCAATAAATTTATGATAAAAAATGGGGATTGAGCAGCAGACAGTCCCTGGATCACTGCACCCTTTATCTTCTATTTTCTGGAAAACTAACCTCTGCATTTAGTTACAGCTTTGTAAATGGGCAATTTCATCTCCCAGACCTCTGTGTGCTATACATTTCAGCAGCTCCATACATTGGTAGTCCAGGCACTCAGAGAAAATGCCTATATACAATCATTTAAAAAAAAAAAGTTACACTGTATTCTTTATCCTATATAAGGCTGATTGAAGGTATCAAGGGTTTTAATTCAGTTATCTGAACCTGGAAGAAAAAAATCTAATCAAAAACTGAATGGTTACACTGCTGTTGGAAAATTATCCCGCTGTGTACAGAAGGCACTCTGTGGCAAGGAGGTGGAAGTCCAGGTATTTCAAACACTTGAAGTCTTGGCAGCTTGACTTCAAAAATACATATGTTATATAAAACCTTTTCTGATGCCCTTATTCAGGTGTCTGTAGCTTGTACCTCAGTCCATAAAAGCTTTTCTATCTTTCCAACCCAATAAAATTTTTAAATGTTCATGTGGACAGAAGAGGAGGCCCAGGAAGAGGACGTTCATAAGAGACATAACTTCTATTCCTTGTCATTAGCTGTCTCTGAAACACATGGAAAAATTAATTTAACAATTAATTGAAGGTACGGCTTGATATTCACTAAATCTTACAGAAATTCAAAGTTCCCTAGAAGCATCACAGGATGAAGAGGATATCTGCTCTTCTACCAGATCTGTAAGAATGTTCTGTGTGGACTGGAAAGACCACAGGCAGACTTTGGCTCTGCTTCCTCTTCTCCCTTCCTGTTCTACACAGTCTTCCTCTCACAGATATTAATGTCACCTCTGTTATGTTGCAGCACTGGTGCTCTTCCCCACTCTGCTGCTTTTTGTCTTAACAACTCTTGATATCACTAGATCCTTTCAGTCATATTTGACAGAGACAGGCATCTCTCAGGCATTAAATCTTAAATAAGGAGAAGAGACAAAGGGCATAAACTCAAGCACAGGGTATTCTATTTAACTGTAAGAAATAGATTGCCCACAGCTTGTGGAGTCTCCATCCTTGGGGATTCAAAACCCAACAAGATAACTTGTTTCAGCTGACCCTTCTTTGATCGGACTACACAAGCTTCAGAGGTGCCTTTCTACCTCAACCACTCCATGATAAAAGATGGTTGAGGAACCAGGCCCTGTACCTGGCCCCTGAAACTATCCATGCTAGCCATCAGCAGCTGAGAAGCTCGGAGGCTCATTGGCTTCTTTCATAGCTAGAAAGAAGTGTCCAAGGGGATGACTGGCTGAAATCATACTGTCAGATCACCCCAGGTCGAAGTACTTCTTTCCCACCTAGAAGACCCTGAAAGGATAGGTTGGGAACATGAGGACATGGGACTTCCTCATAGTGAATAGAGGTGTTCCACAAGGGTAGGTAGGGAACATGGAGGAGGAGGGAAATTTGTATGGGAATGAGGGTGACCACTGAGAGACATCCAGCTGCAGTGACTGTGACAAAGTTAATCTGCATGAAGACTGCTAATATAGCATGGAAAATAACCAACTACTTTTAATGGTTTTGAATTCAACACACTTAGCATGTCACAGAGCATTCCCTTTTTTTAGGGATGGACCTCAGCTACATCTAGAGCAGTATTTTTTTTGTACTGGGACCAGCTCATATCCTCTTCATTGTACCCTCTCAGAGACAAGGCTCTGAATGTTTTTGAGGTCTCTCAAAGTAAGAATTTTTTTGTTCCCTTAAGCCATCCTGTTTCCCTGCCCAGAATCTTGGTTTAGTTCTTCAATATCCTTTCAAGATGGAAGAATTGCTCTCTTACACAATGGCATCCCAGGTTTAAATGGTCACTATTCCATTCTTAGAATTGTTTGCTCTTCTTGCCCACAGCTGTTCTCTGAGCTGTCTGCTGTCAGTGCACTCGTATCATCTGAAATGCATTACAGACACAGAAGCAGGGCTGCTCTTTCTGCTTCCTTAAAAAACTGTTGGGGAGAATAATGTGAAAGCAGGCAAATGCAGAATGTATTGCAATAAAGCTGTAATCATCACATGATGAAATTTCTAGATTCTGGAAGTGTTCAAGGCCAGGTTGGATGGGGCCCTGAGCCACCTCAGGGTGGCACCCCTGCCCATGGCAGTTGGTTTGGAACTAGTTGATCTTTAAGTTCCCTTCCAATCTAAGCCTTTCTAGCATTATCTTAATCTACAGGAGCAGAAAGCTGTTCTTTGAGGTTTCCCAGAATCAACTGCTTTGCTGAACTCAGCACAGACAGATAATTCTTTGCAAAAGCATATGGGCAAGGCATTAAAAACAAGTTGATTGCATCAACTTGTTCTGACTTCCAAGGCAAAGCTATATAGCATAAATTTAAAAATTCTGCAAAAGCACAGTTGTCAGTGGCCAACAACTTCTTGTCCTCACAGGCTAGCTAAAAAAGTAGCAGTATAAAGGAGAGCAACTGTCAAACATGAAAATTAGAGAGAAATGAGTATTTTTTTTAATCACTGTTTATCTAATTTTACTTGAGTAATCATAAGGTCATAAAGGCACTTATACCCTGACCATCACACTACTGGTCTTTCTGGCTGCAGTGCTCGTGCTGAAAAACATTTTTGTTAGTCCTGTAGCACCAGTGGAACATGCTGGCTTGCTGCTGGGAGCTCAAAGCTAACACATGCTAACATGTATTGGCATATACTAGTACTAGGAAGGAACCAAAGACTTCTCATCCCAGGTGCAAGAGGTTCATTTGGAAATCATGAAAGGCACTGGTGTAAGGTATCTACCACCCTTTATGTTAGAGCAGACCTCTTCTGAATTACAGAAATACTCACTATCCCAGAGAGATTTTGAGCATGGCTGCATATGCCAGTGGTTAGGAGGGAGGGGAGAGGGGAAAGGTGGTTTCAGGCATGCAGTAACATTCAGTGAGGGAAGGGAGGAGGTGTCTGTGTTGCCTACTCACCCTTTTCCACATACCAGAAATATCACAGGATTGTCTGTGGTGGTGGAATGAACAGCCCTGAAAGTGTTAAAAAAAATGTGGATGTGGAACTTAAGGACATGGTTTAATGCTGGAGCTAGCAGTGCTGGGTTAACAGTTGGATTCAATGATCTTAGAAATCTTTTCCAACTTAAATAATTCTATGATTCCAGAACACTTTATATGATGGACTTAAGTGTGGGATTCTTAATGATTGTGGAGGAAGAGGAAAAAATAATTTTTGCAGAAGACTGAGATGACAGAATTGTGACCATAATATCAAAGTCTGTTAGAGGGATAGTCCCATCCCCTTGCATTTTTCTCTTCACCGGTGTGACAGTTTTTCAAAGGCACTTTATTTGGCCACTGTGTGACTGCATGTCCTAGTTTAGCAGGAGGGACCAGTTATCACTATGTGGGGGTGATTAAAGCTGTGTATTCTACACCCTCTATTCATTCCCCAAGAACAATGGACCATTTGCAGTTTCTGCCCAGGAAGCTGTTAGCACCTCCACACCCGGCCTGAGGGGGCGTNCATTTGCTGTGCAATGTGCTTTCACTGCAGCACCATACTGCTGATTCATGGAGAATCTAAAATGACTGGCATAGAATGGAAATCACAAAGCAGTTTCATGGCTCAGCTTACAAAGAGAAGCCTGCAAATAATAATGAGCAGACTCATGATTTGAACACAGGTTTTCATTTTTCAAGACTGCATGTTACAGTCTAGCATTCTCTTCAAAGAGGGTTAATTTATCTCTGGTAAGGTTCATGTATTATATAAAGACAACCCATGTAAAAAGCATGACTTCCAATTGATTGCTTCCAAAAATGTCTCTCAACATAAACAAAGGTATTTATTATGCTCTTGTGTTAAAATGCAGAAAGCAGCTGCATGCCGGTAGGGAAATGACAAGAAGTGCTCATTAAGGACTGCAGTCTTTTCTGCCTCCTAAACAATAACCCATATGGTCCTTCCCTCCTCTGTCAACGTACCTATCTCTGTCGTTGCTGCACTAGCCACAGCTTCTCCTGTTTCTTCTTTTGTTTCAGGCCCTCCACTTACTGCCTCACTGAGCAGCTCAGTTTCCACCTGTTCTCCCGTCTCACCTGGGAATGGTAACCATGGAGATCAAATTAGCATCCACTGAGAAAAGCACCAAGTGCTCCAACTCCCTTCTGTAAACCTAGTTTTGCTTTGTCAACTCTCCAATGCCCCTTACCAAGGTATCCCCTGAATGAATCTATAGGGATAACTAACAGGATGATCCCAATCATTTTTCATCATCCAGTTACATGCATGCCTCATGCCTGTGAAGTTCTCCTTATGCTGCCACAAAATACCCTTGATGCTATATCCAAAAGACATCATGAAAGCTATTTCTGTTCACACTATTTTTCCTCGATTTTATTTTATATATGTGAAGTTTTATTTGCAACTGGAACAAAACGGAAATAGAAAACACAGCAACGTGCCAATCTGGCTGAAACTGTGCTTTCCCTGGGAAGCTGCTGCCTAATTCATTTTCTCACACAACTACAGAAGTATAAAGGAAAGCAAAACAAACAGTAAGCATACTATGCACTTTAGCATAAAAAATATAAAGACCCTTTTTCATCATATGCCTCATGGAAAGAGAATGCACACAAGTTAAGATATTACTTCTAGCTTGGAAGTAATAGCAGCAAAACTTTCTCCCAAAAGCCTTGTTCCCTGGCCCTGCACACATCTTTTGGTGCCCAAAGCCCCACAGCTCATCATCAGCCAGTCAACTGTAAATGTGTTTCCACAGACATGAAGTGGCAGCACAACATTCAGGGTGTGCTGCTCTGCCTCGAGCACTCTGCCCTGAGGCTTAGAAATGGTGAATAATGAGTTTGCAGCTGGACAAGACTTGTGTTTAATAGGTGAGCATCCTGTCATTTACTGCTTACATAAAACGAGGCTTTATGCCGTAGGATAGATGGCCATTTTATGTAGAGGAAACTTGAAAATTCTTTTGTGAAGAGACACAGGAGAGGACAAAGCAAGCCAACCACTCTGCTCAGCTACTGGGATGCAAGAGTGAGATTTATATGGCCAGTTCAGACATGCAGAGCAAAGCCACAGAATTAGTGGAAGCGTCTGTAACTGGCTCTAGACTTCACACAGACCAGTCCATCTCCTGCATCTTGCACTTCCTCAGGGCAAATGTGGAGTAAAGAAGGGTGCTGATACCATGTTTCCCTGCAGATAAATACTCCTCTTGTGCTTGGTCTGCTTATTCCCTGAAGAAAAGCTCCCCTACAATGTATCTGATTCCTTACTGAGCTACTTTGTACAATTTAGGAGAAATTAAATTCTGCCTGTGAAGGGTTCACTTTTTGCATGTGCAGTCCATGTCCTGTGGGCACTAACCCAAAGATAAGCATAACCTGCAATTTCCAGTAACAAGCACACCTCTCACTAAAGGTCCCATTCAGTGCACACAGAATATCTGCCATCTCAGACACCACTGCCTCCTCATGCAGCCTTTCTCCACAACTAGTCATCTCCAAATGTTTTTGGAAAGCCCAAGTCTGATGTTCCTCTGCTACTACTGCTATTTTGCACGTCTGGTTAGCAAAGGTCCTAGGACAGACTGGATATGCTAGGGGTACAACAAAGATATGCCTTTACTTCTATATTCAGGCATGCACCCTCCAACTTTGTGTGCCCAGGGGTAGTTGCTTTATAATTAATACATGTAACTAAGTAATAGAGCCTTTGGGCTCTGCAAATATTAAGGAACATGTCTGAGCTACACAATGTTTTAAATGAGGGGTACGGTGGAGTTTTTTACCTGCTAAGAAGGAAACGGACATGAAACGAAGTAGCAGAGATAACAACTGGGAATGCTGATTAAATTTATTACAACTTGGACTTGTAAATCTGAGGCTTCCCCAGCCACATTCTTCTATACCCCACAGAGCACAGGCTCCTGGGACCAATTTCTGACTCCAGAACCTCTTGCGAGGCTCTTAGTAAAGTCATAAGGACCCACACAGAAGTCCCTGGAGGCAAAATTTGGTCTCCTGAATTTATGAAAGCACAAACATTACCCTCAATGAGGTGGTCCTCTTCAGTAATATGCATTTTATCGATGACTCCTGCTACAGAGCTGTCACTGCCCTCTACCAGTCCACTGTCCTCTGCTGGTCCTGGTGATGGTGCCTCAGCATCTTCTCTTGGTGATGCAGGTGAAGGCCCATAGCTCTCCTCTTGCCACACAGATGGCAGATCAGAGCTGTCCTCTGCTCCTGCAGGCAGGGGCTCGGTGCCCTCTGGCTCTTCCCTTTTACTGACTGAATCGCTCTTCTCCTCAATGCCCAGAATCGCAGCCGAAGCCTCCTCTTCTGGCAAATGTTTGCTTGGGTTTGTCTCCTCAGAGGCAAGGCTCACATGCTCTGCTGGGTCCAACTGTGTTTGGTCAGCTACAGTTTCATGGTCATCTGCAGTTGGGGTGTTTGTACCTGATGATGCTTTTAGTTACAGCAGGGCAAAGAAAGAAAAGAACTGGTGAGTGGGCACATAAGCTTGATGAAAACTAAACCCACAGTAAACCACACAAGCACTACCTGTCAAAAAGCTCCCTTCTGGCTACAGCCTCACAGATCTCTCACAGATCTGCTACACATATCAACAATTACCCTGGAGGCAGAGGATGGTGCTGCTCTTACATTAAAAAGAAAGTCTTCATTTGAAGTGTATCATATATTTTTATATGAAGAGAGCTGACCTGTTTACAGGTCAATGTCCTATTACACTTTGCATTATCAATCTGAAGTGTTCAGGTGGTTTGCTGGTGACAGAACAGTGTGCAAGAAAGCACCTTATCGTGCCCCACAGGATCAACGTGCCAAGTGTGAGGGTGCTGCTGCTCTGGACTGCATGTGGGAAAATTTTGGTAGTTCTTCCAGGTGGGCTCAAAGAAAAACTAAGAACACTTTCATCCCAGATGATGAGCAGTGCCCACTTCTTAAAACAAAAACCAATTTGTCTGTCTTTTTCAATAGCAAACTACCATTCATAGTATCCTTTATCTAATAAAAAATTCAACAACAGGAAGGCTAAACAAATTAAAACTTCCACTTCTTTCATCTTTTGTCAACATATTGGTTAGTAAAGCAATGGGTTTTGGCAGAAAAAATTTATGAATAAAGATCTGACAAAGTTAATCTGACAGGTATTTAAGTATGAAAGTTGACGACTCAAAATGAGCTATACTTACCTATCAGACTGATTTAATAATGTTCTGATTAAATTCAATTTGACAAGAGCTTGTACTTAACCTTTTCCAAAGGAATGTCAGGATGAAAACCATGGTAATTCATGTATGAAATCTGTTTATATAATAATTATGCAACTGGAAAAATGTTATTTTCTAAGAAAATTATGACTGCCTTGTCAAAGCCAGTAAGCAGAACCATATGATACTATTCATAGATGAACCTATCTATGTGTGTTCATACAGACATAGATGAATAGGGGAAAAAAATGTAATAATTTCTGCTCTTAAAACAGCTGTTTGTATACTGCTGCTCTCACAGTTCTTTTGAGCCATTCAAGCAAAAAACACCTCTCCAGCAAGTGTCACCTAGTCAGCATCTGCCTACAGACACAGGGAAGGACAGCTAGATTGGAAGAAGTGCAAGAACTGGGAATCGGGACAGTCAAGGCAGACAGAAAATAACTTTGACTACAACACAGATAAAACCTCATTTGTCACAAGGAACTGTAAACCCATCCAAATTCCAACCAAGCCCTCCAGATCCACAGAGATATGGCTATTTTCAATGCAACTCAAACACCAGGAGGTAAGCTCAGCTGTGTGTGTCAGACCACAGACCCTCCAAGGGCAGCACCCTGCCTTTGACAGCAGCAGAGGGGCAGGGGAAGGGGCAGATGGCCCCAGCCCACAGGGCTGAGTTTCAGTCCATTAGTGGATATTCCTCTGTTAATCTGTCCAAGCCACTTTTCAATCTATTTAGTCTCAGCCTCCACCATGATCAGTGGCAATGAGGGCTGCAGCCCACTTACACCCTGCTATAAAACACATTCTGGATGGTTTTAAGCCTGCTGCTAGTCATTTCAAGTGACAGTTCTTGTGTTACAAGAAACAGCAAATATATTTCCCCTGATTACCTTGTCTAGATCTGTATCACCCCCTGTGCCAGGCCCTCCATTTCCTAACATGAAGCTCAAGGTTAAACAGGTACCCAATTGGAATAACAGCAAGTAAATCTTAAACTACTCTAAGCAGTGACTGAAAAAAACCAATGTATGCTCAGAGACCAGACACTTGATCTTCTCACATTTTTTTTTGTCTCTTTAGACATTTCTAAATATTCACCTTGCTCAGTTCCAGGAGCATTTAAAACCAATGGACAGAAATAAATGAGCCACGAGAAATAGCATGTCATACAGAGTTTTTAATTGGTGTTAGCAGTAAAAGAAACAATTTAGACTTATTATTACTAGGAATCTCCTGCAGCTTCTATGAATTTCAGCCTTGTAACTTCCAACTAGCCCCGTCTTCATAAAGATGTTTTATATAAATTGGATTTATGAAATACTGCCACGCAACATGAGATCTGCACTGTTGAAAACCTTGGAAGCATTCCTCTGCTCTCATCTGAAATGCAAAGAATTCCCTAATATGGAAAAAATAAATCCTCCCAGTAATCTGTTCAATACCTTTAAACCCAAGAAGAATGAACATCATGTGGCAATCAACATTCCTAGGATTCCTTCTAGTTTTGTTTTATTTTTAAATTTATATTTTTTACTTTCCCTGCTGTAGACAATTTCAGCTGGAAAAACAATGAAAACACAGTGAATTTAAGTGGGCCATGACTACAGTATTTTCCCCTTTGCCTTCTTTCTTTCCTTTTGGAAAAGCCTCAAATTTTTGTGAGTTACAGGTCAATGGAAGGAAATTAAATACATTTCCCCATATTAACACATTTAGAGAAGTTGGTGTTTGGTTTTTTTTTTCCAAATTATCCTTTCTTATTAAACTAAATTTGAAAATTATTAACATATCTGGCTGGTAACTGCCCAATTAATGGCCATCTTTCAGCTATAATTACAAACGGCACTTCATGCTTACCACGACACTAACTTATGTATTTATTACATTTCATAACCTATCCTGACTTGAACAGACTTCTAGACAGCATTCTTAAAATACCCAGAATAAATTACTTCAATTATTTCCCTGAGCCCTTCAGTGTTCCTGTGCAGGTATCTTTCAGTGGAGGATGGAAAGGCAGACAGACTGGTACATTGAGCAAGTGAACATGAGAGCCAGCACAATATAAAGATATTTCTGCTGGTTATTTCAGTGCGGCTCCTCAGTTTGCAGATGTATGCTGGCTCTGTAGTGGCACAGACAACGCGCACCCTGTACAACCTGCTATCCTCTCTGCAGTCAAAAGCCACAGCACTGCCAGACAACACACAGAAAATAAACCCATACAGACAACATGGATGCTGCAGCCAGAATAACAGCAACAGATGATACTTATAACTCGAGAATATAGGAAAGTAATGCAGGAAAATGAAACGCAAACAACATTTATGTATGTGTCTTCGGGATGTATATTTCTTGAGAGGCAAATATCTGTAACTGCAGCATTCAAGTTTCTGTGAAAGTGTTTCCAAACCTCGCTTGGAGCAGAGTTAAATGAGATGAATATGGAAACAAAGTTCTATTTTATTTCCACTGAATAGCAAGGATATTCTCATGCAACATCCGACAAATACACCTTGCACACGAAATTAGTCTTCTGTGACTTGAGACAATCACAGCCACAGGAGCACTGCCGGTGCTGTCTCTGGGTGGATTTTGTGAAAAACCGGGAAAGATAGCGGGGACAGGTATTGCTACTTCACTGTTCCTTCAAAGGCTGGGGGGAAGGTACTAGATTGACGAGGTACTACACAGAAGGGCCAACAGCAGGACCTGTCTGGAAATTAAAACCCGAACAAACAAACAAGCAAAAGCCGGCGGACAGGAGCGGAAGAGTACTTAGGCATTAATTCACAAGAAAGAGCAGTTTTGAAGCATCGCTCACGGGGCGCAGCTCCATCCACAACCGCGGGCAGAATTAAAAGCCGGACGAAGCCCGNTGGAGGGGCCGTCGGGCAGCACCGACCGGCGGAGCGGGGGGGCGGCCCCGGCGATGCAGCCTTAAAACACACCCCCGGGTCAGCCCCGGCCACCCCGGGCCGTCACTGCCCCGGGGGCGGATTGCAGCGCACCGTGCGGGTGCCGCACAGGGTGAGCGGCAGCAGCCGAGAAGGGGGGACCGCAGATCCGTGTGCCCCATGAGTTTAACCCCGGGGCTGGGTATGCAAACGCCGCGAGCAAGCTCCGAGCCAGGGTAACATCGAGTAGAGGAGACTCATGCCCCGTGTAAGAGGGTCCAGGTCTGGACGGGGCTATTAGACGGACTTGGAGGCCACGCTGATGTCTGGGGGTCCGTGAATGTAGCTGAATTTATGAACCCGAGACTGAGGATGTGGGGTTTCTGTAGGGGACCCCAGTCCGGACTGGTGGAGAGGAGCAGCAGGACTAGGTTATCCACACTTACAGTCTATGTGGTATAGGCATGCCGGGGTGTGTGCTCGTACACACACAGGGGCCTCAGCCTCGCGACTGGCACTCCTTACAAACGCGAACAGAAGGGGATATATCTGTGAGACTGGGAAAGGGAGACCTCTGGGGTCTCAGCGACTGGGAGGCAAGAAAGAACCCCTGGGCTGGAGAGGTCTCTGGATTCAGCAGCCACCTTACTATCAACATGAAAAGTAAAATAAAGAGGATATTATTTTTATATTTGCTTATAGGCAAATCAGCAGATGTCCAGAAAAGGCCAGGTGGCCTAGAAACTTTCCAGAGAGTACAAATGAAGAATGTTTGCCACACATTTGTTTGCATAAGCAGGTAATGCATTTATTGCACCCAAGACATGTTTCAGTACATATCTCAAATTTAATCACCCATTCTTCTAAATTAACATTTTTATCTATCCAGAAACTTGTCCAGACAAATCATATTTTCACTGGACATTTGTGCAGGGTTTGTGATGTCCCACAGGCAAAGTGGAGCAGTAGCAATAACTCCAATAACTTCTACAATAACTTCTGCTTCCTCAGTTTGAATCAATTTTCAGGACGCTTATGACAGAAAGAAACCCTGTAGGCTGTATCTGTTTCTCCATGGCTATATATAAGATTTTGACCAGACACTTGACAGTGAAATGCTGGTAACTTTAGCATTAGCAAAGCATACTGCTAAGTAAGGACAAAAGTAGAAGTGCGATAAAGGGTTTAGCAACTTAAAAATTAATTTCAGAAATATTTAACATTCATGCTGCTGGTGTGAAACCCTGACAGCGCTTTGGTGGGAACGAGGTCAGTTCCCTACACAGCACGTGTGGGTTCCCTGGACAGCACAGATGAAGACAGCCAGGCACCCCACAGGTAGGAAAGTAGAAGTGTCTGTGACTGTGAAGGAGTACTGACAGCTGAGGAAGCTGCCTGGAGACAGGATATATGAAAGGGAGGGATGGCACCTGATTTCCCACCTTTCTTCTATGATCTTTCAGAGGACAAAGCAAAGAGGGTGAGCCACCAGTACAGACTTTTTGAGTACTGGATACTAAGGGAAAAGAAAAAGGGAAAGCTACATTCAGTTTCTACTCTTCCCTGCAGAGCTTTGTATCTGCTTCCCTCCATGTCCTAACCAAAGATAAGTTGTGAAGAGTGCACCTACTATCCATCTTACTTAAATGGTGAAGAAAGGTACCCAAGATTTATGAGGCCAGAGAGAACATATGTGGGCTCACTGAAGGGACCAGGCTTAATCTGTACTTTATATTCCCTAAACAGGCCTTGGATAAGATATAGAAGTAGGAATGAAAACCTTAGAGGCATTTGGCAGGTGACTCCCAGAATCACTAAATAACAATTTCATGATCTTCTTCCTTTCTCCCATGAATGAAGAAGTTGGATCTTTTCAGCAGGAAGACTTCAACAGAGCCAATGCTGGAGGTAACATAGGTGGGGCCAGGACAGGACAAGGCTGCACCTCAGAGTATGAGCTGTTTTGCCACATACCAGGCCAGGCTTGGACAACCTGTGCTCTCTGCAGAGCATTCAGCACAAACACATTCATGCAGGATAACTACATGTCAACCAGCAGCTGCCTCTGTGCCACTATCCTAGCTTTTTGAAGCACAAGAGTGTACAGAGCTTATAGAGAGTCCCAGAGGAATTACTGCAAGTGATCCAGCATGATGTTGGAAGATGAAAATCCTCAGTAGCCTTCCCATCCATTCCCCTGAGCAGAACACCTCTCACAGACTCCCTGGCTTCTCTAATCTGAACCACCCTGGTACTGCCCCAAATGAAGGCAGTACCAAAGTAGCCACAGAAACTCCCTTTAACAGCAAATAAACTAAACAATCATCTCAAAGTAGTTAGTTTTACAAAGAAAAACTATTTTATTCAGGAATATAAATTGGGAAATGAAAATTAAATGTAAACTGTGAGTGTTCATGGATAGCTGTATCTCCAGTGGTAAAGCAACAAATAGCTATGACCTCACATACAAGCAACACTACACTCCCAAAAGCAAACTTCATAAAGACTTCTCTAAGGTCCCGGCAATTTCTAAGTTCTCCAGACCAGTACTACATGATCAAACTTGTTGCAGTCATTCCAGAGCTCACTAGCTGTTAAAAATGTTGAATAGTATTTTTATTGCAGCTATTAAATTTACCTCTATTTTCTGATAGTCTCAGTTCCTGGGACTTTCCAGATCATGGTAACTTTTCAAAACATTATGTTAATCATGAGTTTTCTTTCTTGTGACTCCTTTTCTCAGCTCTTTGGCTATTCTGTACAGAAAGACCAGTACCTAACCAGGCAAAAAAATATTCTAAATTGTTTATTGTGTCAGATAATTCAGGCCAAATATTCCACTGACCCAAATTTGTGTAGCTCCATTGAAGGATATTCTGTGATGCTAATTTATGAACTGCAGAGAAGTGCCTTGTGAAATGGCTATTTTTGTTTTGCCTGGGATGCGATGACTTTGAAACTTAGCTCCTAGGACATGTCTTGTAATTTCCTGGAAAGGTCATCTGAATATTATCAAACTGGTTGGTAGATACGCACACTTGTGCATTTCTGCACAATTTGGTCCTTAGAAAATACAGTATCTTGTTGTACTGACACTGTATTTAAGATGGCTACATGCGGGAACCTGCTGGCCCTGTAGGGTTCTTGAGAGAGCAAAGGGAGTTTGGCCTTGGTTAGATTCTGTGTGCTCATAGAGATAAACAGCCTGCAGTGGCTGTGAGAACACAGGTGCAGCTATGACAAGCTGCACAGAGACAGTCTGTAGCCAATGAGTGATTATGTATGTGAACACCAGTAATGTTAATGCACGTACACTTAGAGAATACTATAATTGTAGAAACTCCATTAATAAAGTGAGCTTTGTAGTTAATCCATATTGGATCGTCTGCGTGCTCCATAAGCCCGCCTCCAACAGCTACACATCTAGGTATACAAATGTGTGTATTTATATATGTATATGTCTATGTATGTGCATGCACACATACTTCTTAGCATGCCCTGGTTGAAAATCTGTCCAAGGTGTGCAGATATCCAGATATTCACAAAAGACAGTATTCAATCTGAAGATTTTCCCTGTTCCCTAATCAGATAACTTTTCTACACTTGATCCATTTTCCCGCACAACTTCATTCTTTCCTTCCTTCCCTTCTCATGTGAAAGCTGCTGCAAGAGTGGCCAAGGAGAGGTTTGCATCCAGATCCAGTGGACCTGTGCCCTACTGGGGTTACAAATTCCCAGCGATCTGAAACAAATCGCTGCATTTGTCTGCCTGACAATACAGGGGATAGTTCGGTGCATGACCCTGTGAAAACCAGATGAACACGTTTGCATTCACTGTAAATGTGATGATTATCAGAGAACACAACCTGTCACTTCTAATAGCCCTGATGTGCAAAAGTAGAAAATAATGGCTGCAGGTGTTCACACAATGTTGTGTAATTGTGCAGAGACTTGACTGGACTACAGATCTAAGCGCTGGACTGTATTTTTGCATATTTTCATCCTATCAAAACAGTAAGTTCTGTTCATATTGGTAAAATAAAGATGTAAGACTAGCTTTTCAAAAGATCAATCTTCTTTTTTGAATTGGGTGACCTCTGGCACCTGAAGGACAGCTACAGATACACTGTCCCCCTTGCAGCAGCTTTAGCAGTGGTAGTAATTTGAAAGACCCCTCCGTTGCATCACACATTATCTCCTGGAACTTTGCTGGTAACAGGTACCTGTTACCCTCTCAGGCACCTGGCAGGTCTGACAAGGAGCAAGTCCTGACCTCTACCCATTGCCTGCTGATGCTCAGGGAAAGGGGCTAAGCAGGGGTACAGCTTCAGATGTTCCTCTGCATCACTGGCTGCCAGAGCAATCCCCACTTTGACTCAGGGTCAGCAGTGCTGCCACTTCAGCTTTATAAAGGTCTCAGAAGTTCAAAGAATTTAACAGAATGATACATGGCTGTGCCATAGGGTGCTCATTTTTTCAGTCTTCAAAAGTATTTTTTCTTATCCTTCTTTTCTTCTTTCCAACCTTTTCTCTCAGTTAACTATACATCATCTACAACAGCACATATAATTAGCACACAAAATGAGCACATGCACCTTTTTTCTTAGTGACTCATTTTACTGCCATTGGATTACCTCTCATTTTCCAGTGAAATGGCCCTATACCTGATGACATTATTACCACTGTATTTGTGGGGGCCATGCCTGGGGTTCTGCAACATGGAAAAAAGGTTTTTTTGGGATTTCCCTGCAGAATGGCATGCTGCATGGATGGACAATCATCTGCAGTATGTCCACTACTGACTCCTTGCAACAGAACTGCTGCAAGAGACCCCATGGGTGATCCTGGCCAGGATCAACACATGAAACACATGAACTTGCCCATCTGTCCCCAAATATGTGTATAGCCAGCCAACACGTCTTGTGCTGTTATTTGCTGATATACTGGTGTCAGTGTCAGTGCTGCTGCAGGAGCTTACCCGACTTCCCTTTCTCAGACACAGTGAGCTGGTTTCTTTTTCCTCCAGACCAAAAATGATGAAGTCACTTTTCAATTTTTGGAATAGGTCAATGCTCCACCAGTGACTTCTCTTGCAGTGCGCTCACTCTCATTCATATCTCTAACTGGTGCTTTCTTACACAACCTTATCAGCATTTTAGGTGGTGAAAGTGATGAAAGAACTTCAAGACAACTGCTCTCCAGATTGAATTAAGTTATCTCCCTCTATGTTGAAAACCCTGCTCCTGCCTTCTCACTAGGCAAGCACAGAGTAAGGCCAGAGTGGGAGAAGCAGTAGGGGAGGAGGAGTGGCCCTGCTTTCCCTAAGTATTCTCCATTCCCAGCATGCTCATCCTCACTGCCAAACTGAGCACCAGCCTGCAGAGCCCCTGAGCCAGAGTAATACCTGACTCAGCCCGAGAAGGAGTTGATCTCTTTGGTTGGTGAGGCCGAAGCCTTTTTTGTCTCCTAGCATTGTTTTTATCCAACGTGGACTGGCCCTGTACCTTTTTAAAGGACATTTAATGGACCACAGATACCCAGGAGAGGCCTCCACAACCACAGAAGGGAGATTTGGGGGATGAGAGACAGTAGTGCCCATTTCTACATGTATTCCCAACCCCCCAACTCCCAGTCAATCCTTATTTTGCCCAGATTTAGAGACTGAATTTGGGGTTCAGTGACCAAAGTGTCTGTCAGAAACTTCTTTTAGAAATGCAGAACTTTTTTAAAAGCACGTTAGTGGAAAGAACTACTTTTATAAACTAGTGCTTGTGTTCTCTCCTAAGGTTGCAAGGGTACCCTTGGAAACAGCACCCTCTCCTGGAGCCTGCCTGACTCCCGCAACCTGTAATGTAACATAAAACATGGAATAGTCAAAAGGAATGGCACCGAGGTCTTCATGAGGCCCACCAAGCTTCTTAATATCTTGACAGTAATTTCAACAGAAAACAAGCAGGAAAAGATGAATGTTTCACCAGACCACAACCAACCGGCTAAAAGTATAAAGAATTAAAAGCAAAGTCACGGTTTGATGGTACAAATAACAATGTACCTGAGTGCAGGGGCAGGTAGAGGAAGAGGAACAGGAAAAGAAAGACAGATAAAGGAGTTTTCTTTTCAGCTGCCAAAGAAAAGAAAAGTTTGAAGTATACTTCAAAATTGAATTAATTTTGCTTTGTAAAGGGATGGAAATTATTTTGTTTCAGTAAGAAGAATCGGACTATAAAGATGAATCAACATGCAATATTTTATATTATTATTTATATACATATATAGTCTATGTGCTTAACCTAGAAATTATTTCCAGAGCACTTTATCATTAGAGATGGACCAATGTCTGAGTTTCCCCTGGGGTATTTAAGCTTCACTTAAGTTTGGTGACTTTTTTTCAATATATGTTTATCTGAGTGTAAACAGCTTAGCTATTAATCTAGGTGCTTAAACTGATCTGTCAAACCCTAAGCTTGTTACCCAGAAAAAATGGTTGGGATGATGGTTTGCATTTTGAGCAAAGGCTTCCTGTCACTGACAAATTCCTGTTGGAAATAGTTTGGTAAGGTGTGTGATTATATACCAGAAAAAGGTTAGCATGGAGGTAGCCATACCAGTAGAAAGGTATAACAGTATACTGCATGTTTTGCCTTGGGTTTTTAGTTTGTTGTTACACATCCCATACTGGCAAAGACATCACACTTGCTAAAGCCAGCAAGCACAACACTCTCCCATGCTTGTGCTAATCCTGGCAAGTCTAGAAATGCTTCTCTACTTCATAATTTCACAAGAAAATGTATAAACCGGGGTGCCTTTCTGATATGGTGTGTCCTCAGAGCACAAAGTCACACCAGCAACAAACTTGATGTCCTGTGGGTGGATCCCTGGGCCTCCTCCTAGAGGTGTCATAGGGAGCCCTCAAAATTCACACTGTGAGAACCCACACTGCTCATCCCTGAGATTCCCAGCTGAGCTGGTGCCCTCTGCTCCTCCCTGTGCCAGCCTGGGATGCTTGTTCTAGGCCAGACAGCACTGGGGGCTGGACCACAACTGCGCTCAGCCTGAAAACAGGAACCTCATGTCACAGGCAGCCTGTGTGTGCTCCGCGAGAGTTTTCAGGCTGGTGGTTTCCAGAGTGCACCAGGGCAGGAGGAGGTTTCCCTGCACCATGACTCCAGCACAGCCAAGGACTGAGCTGCTTGGGGCAGGCAAAGGACACTGCACAGCTGGTGGGAGAGTAGAGCCATTGCCCCAGCAAACCCGGGTGCTGTGCTGAGGGCGCTCAGCACTGAACTTGATAATGCAGGTGCCTCGGGCTCAGCACTGTTCCCAGGCTTAGTGGCTCGCTTCATGCTTGAAACCTGTGTGTCTGTGTGGCCCAGAGCTGTATCCCACGGGACAGGCTGTATCCCACAGGATGGGCTGTATCCCATGAGATGGGCTGTATCCCATGGGACAGGCTGTATTCCATGGGATTGGCTGTATCCCATGGGACGGGCTGTATCCCATGGGATGGGCTGTATCCCACGGGACAGGCTGTATCCCATGGGATGGGCTGTATCCCACGGGACAGGCTGTATCCCATGGGATTGGCTGTATCCCATGGGATTGGCTGTATTCCATGAGATGGGCTGTATCCCATGGGACAGGCTGTATTCCATGGGACAGGCTGTTCCTTACTGCAGCACTGGAGGCTGTCGGGGCTGCCAGCCCTGGCGGAAGGCAGGCAGTGCTGCTTTAGCCAGGCAGTGTGCTCAGTGCTGAGATAGGGGCAGGCCACCATGTGTATCCCCTCTGCCACTGTCTTGCAATGCCTGAGAGATTTATGTTCTCCATCACATAATTTTCCACATCAGCTGTGTCAGCAGTGACAGTTCCCAAGCAGACTGTCTGCTCTGCTCTCCCAAGACCACACCTGGAGTACTGCATCCAGCTCTGGGATTCCCAGCACAGGAATGACATTGACATGCTGGAGCAGGTCCAGAGGAGGCCACCAAGATGATTAGAGAGAGATGGAGCACCTCTCCTGTGAGCAAAGGGAGAGCTGGGATTTTTGAGCCTGCTGAAGAGAAAGTCACACCAGCAGCAGACTTGCTGCCCTGTGGGTGGATCCCTGGGCCTCCTCGTGGAGATGTCAGAGGGAACCCTCAAAATTCACACTGTGAAAACCTGGGAAAACACTTAGGCATGACCTAATCGTGGCCTTCCAATACCTGAAGGGGGCCCTCAACAGAGATGGTGAAGGACTTTTTACAAGAGCATATAGTGTCAGGACAAGAGTGAACGGCATCAAACTGAAAGAGGGTAGATTTAGATGAAATATTAGGAAGAAGTTCTTTACTGTGAGGGTGGTGAGATACTTGCACAAGCTACCCAGAGTAGCTGTGGACGCCTCATCCCTCTAAGTGCTCAAGGCCAGGCTGGGTGGAGCCCTGAGCAACCTGGTCCAGAGGGAAGCGTCCCTGACCTTGGCATGGGGACTGGAACTACATGATCTCTAATGCTCCTTCCAACCCAGGCCCTCTACGATTCCGTGATTCTATGACGGAATGCTCGGAACTCGCCACCCTCCCACGACGGGCGTTCAGACACCCCTGCGCGATCGCTGGGGAAGGAGGGAGGGGATGCGGGCCTGCGCACGCGCGCCCCAGCGCCCCTCCCCCTGCAAGCCACGCCCCACAGACGCACGCGCGTACAGGCCACGCCCCCACAGGCATATCACGCCCCCAAGCCCCGCCCCCTCCGGCGGTGTCCCCGCGCATTGGTGGCCGGAGCGCGGGGCGGGGCTGGGAGCGCGCGCGGCTCTCGCGAGACCTGATGCGGGCGTGGCGCGGAGTGCGCCGGAAGGGGGCCCTTTCTCGGTCGGCGCGGCCATCTTGTCGGTGCGTGTGCGGGGAGCGCGGCCGGGCGGGGGGCGCTACCGGGGGCGCTGCCGGGGGCTGACCGCTCCGCTCCATCCTTCTGTTACAGGTACCGCCCGACCCCGCGCCAGGCTGCACCATGGTGGCCGCGAAGAAGACGGTGAGTGGCAGCGAGGCCGCGCCGGCCGCACGTGGCGGTAGTGGGGCCGGGCGGGCCCCGGCGTGGTCCGGGTTGGGGCCTGGGGGTGCTGGAGGGCCCCTCAGAGCTCCAGTCGTGTCTTTGTGATTCGGGCCGCACTCCACCGCCGGGTTCCGCGCCCAGGCGGTGGCCCCGGAGCTGGCGGGGAAAGGGGGAGCAGCTGCCTAGCCCTAGTGCGGCTGGGGTTCAGCTTTTGCATTTCCTGCCGTGTTCTGGCCTCTCTCTTACAGCGGCTCTAACAAGTCTGGGTTTCTTGTTAGAAGGTGGCCGTGTTCGCCTTTGCGAGTGCGTTTCCTTACCTGTCGGAGTGTTGCCTCGTATTGCACGGGATTACTTGTTTCTGCTGCCCAGTATCACGCTGCCCTAGGCAGAGACAGACTCCAAACCTGGCTTAGATTTGTAAGGCATAAATCATATTGGAATTGAGTAGCTGAGCTTGATGAGGCCTGTCAGATACACAGAAATGTCACTGATTTATGTAGATGGCAGCAGCAGCGCTTTGAAATGTATTTTCTTATTGTAAGATACGTCGGTAAGAGAGAACTTTCTGAAGTTGGGAAAACACAGTAACCCCTGTATCAATAAGCCTTCTTACACTCTATTTCAGATTATAGAGAAATTAGAAAAAACTGCTTGTATAGGAAATGTGCTAATTTTCTTATGTTCTCCTTAATTACGAAAAATGTAAAGTAACACACAGTAACGCTTTTCTACATCTTCTTCAGAAAAAGTCCCTGGAGTCCATAAACTCCAGGCTTCAGCTGGTTATGAAAAGTGGCAAATATGTGCTTGGATACAAACAAACTCTGAAAATGATCCGGCAGGGCAAAGCCAAGTTGGTCATCCTCGCCAACAACTGCCCTGCTTTGAGGTAAGGAAATGTTTGGGAAAACACTCTCTCTGAGACAGGTTCTTTGTACAAATGCAGCACGTGCTTCATGCTAACTGCTGCAGTGACTTCATGCAGAGGACTTCACTGGCTTGGTCTAGAGTGATGTGAAGTAAAAATGATGGGTGTGTTGGTGTGTAATGATTTCAGGTCTGGATGTGTTGAAATGCACCCCAGTGGGTTTTTTTGTTTCTGTTTCAGAGTTCATACTAGAGAAATTACAGGAATCTTTTCACACAATGATAGGATTCAATAAGAGCATATTGGGTCTGAATTCCTGTGCTTTTTCAAAGTGATGTGTTGGAAAATAATTTTACATCTAGGAAAACAGATAATTGATTTAAAATACTTGAAGCACACAAAATCTGCTGTCCAAGTTAGTTATAAATTAGGGTTCCTGGCCAGTGAAATTCCTTTTTTGAGCATGAAATATTTACTGACTTCTGTCATTTTCCTTGTTGAATATCTGGGCCCTTTTTATTGTCAAGGGAAATTGACAGACACAAGAAAATGCAAATGTAGAAACGAAAAACTGGATGCTTGAGAAATGGCAGGACTGTTCTAGTAAGCAGCAATCCCCAGTGTTAGTGAGGATCCCAGAAGTGCTTGGAAAAGAGTATTGACTGCTAGAATCTGGTGGAAGTCAAAACAGGGGAATATAGGTGGCCTTTTAAAGAAAAATACACCATTCCTTTCTTAGGTAGCAGCAACTCTATCTCTCTTCAGCATCTGGCCACTGTGTATCAGCATTAATTGTGTATGCACTTTGGCACAGCTCCTACAGCCTTTCAGAAGTCTACAAGTCCTAAAACCTTTTTTTACTGTGTAGAAATGAGCGTGTATAGGAACAGCCTGATGGGTTTGTTGTTACATGCCTTCAGTATACATCTGGGTAAGGGTTCCTGAGCCCACAACAGAGTTGATTTTGTCTGGCAAGGAACAGCTGTGTTTCTCTGGGTGGAAGGGAAAATTGTAAGGTTTAAGCGTGATGTAAGTGAAAGCTGCTCTCTGTATTGCAGTCAGTTGGAATTTTTGTCAGTACTGTAACACCCAGTTTTTGGATTTCAGAAAATCAGAGATTGAATACTATGCTATGCTTGCCAAGACTGGCGTCCATCATTACAGTGGGAACAACATTGAATTGGGCACAGCATGCGGAAAATACTACAGGGTGTGCACACTGGCCATCATTGACCCAGGTAATTCCCTCCTACAGGGGAGTGACCAAATGAACATGTATCCATGGTTCCTCCTTTCTCCTGTGAGGAGCAGTACTGAGCAAGTAGAGTGAAGGGGTGATGACACACTTCACTGCCTTTTTCTGTCAGGTTGAACTCTTAATCGCCTCTGACCAAGATGCTCTTCTTTTGCAAGTCCTGGGTTCTTAGAACTTGGAAGGACTGCTGCTTCTGTTTGCACATAGCTCCTTTTACTGGTGAACCATGTGAGCATTTTGCCTGTTTGTAGGGAGGTTTCAGTGCCTGGGAAGCAACTTTTCTGAACCCATTAGCTCACATGAGCTTGTGCAACATTCTGTTTACATCAACCCTGTTTGGCTGTTCTTGATCAAAGACAAAGTATTGGGACTTGTCCTGCTTCCTAAAATGATATATACAAGGCAGCCTGTGTGCAGGTGGATGCTAATCAAGGATTGAAAATTATAGTAAATGCTTTATTTTACAAGTCTCTGTATTTCTGTAGTTTGGTGGCACTCATTCCCATGAAGCTGCTCAAGTTCCTTATATAGACTGCTAATTAGGTGACTTCCCAGCCTCTTTCCAGAATGTTCTAAGAGAAGAATCACTCTCTTGTTCTGTTGTTGATCAGAATACATACACCTGGGTTTAATGATTTCTGTACAACTTTCACCAAATGTTCCCTGAATGACATTGGTTTGAATTTGCTGTTACTTCAGAAACTTCATTTAGCTTGCTTGTATAAAGAGTAGCTGTAAACTTAATTTTCAAAATGTCACTTTTAGGTTTGGTTCTGGGTGGGGTGGGCACTGCAAGTAAATCCTGCTGCAGTGTAACAAACCTAATGCGAATATTCTCGCTGTCCTGATATTGCCGTGATCAGGGGAGGCTAGACATTCGCTATAGTAAAACTATGCATTGTGTCCTCCAGGACTAGACAGTTGCTCTAGTACTGGCTCTGTAAATGCTAGTGACAGGTACAGAATTACTGGAAAAATACTGTATTTGGATTAGAAAAAACCTGTTACTGGTATTTTTTAACAAATCCATCAAAATTACTTTTTTTCCTAAACACTCTCTGTATTGCTTTTAATTCTAGAATCGCCATGGTGTTTTTTCTTACTTTTTTGCCTTATTCCTGAAAACACCTTTCTGTGGATCCTCTTGTGACAATATATTTTTATTTTACAGGCGACTCTGACATCATTAGAAGCATGCCAGAACAAACCAGTGAGAAGTAAATGCTGTAAAGGTGTTATTTCTACAATAAACTGGTATCTTTTAAGAAAAATTTGTATTATACCTTTGTTGGTTTTAGGGAACAAACTATATAAATGGCGATTCATTACCACTGCTGTGTTTCCTGTTCTGTTAGAAGAAAGTTTAACACGACAAAGCTTGCCTGTTTTTCTGTAGAAGGTGTGGATCTTGAGAGGTAAGTGGAGGAAGCCTTGGATCGTGGCAAGTATGGTGCCAAATCCCAACTGGCTAGGGCTTCCTTAGTGTTTGGGTTTGGAATACTAATGCAAAACCAAGACATAACATGAGGGACAGTGGCAAATTTGGGATACTGGGGGGGGATCCTAAAGGGTTTACTACACTGAAATCATTCATGGTGTTTTTACTAATCACAAATGCATTATTCCCTTTGTCTTTTTCTTCCAAGAGTCTGTATCTATTAAAAGGCAAACAGGATAGCTGCTAGATGTGTAACATGCTCGCAGTAAGATACCAGTTAATTTCGCAAAGCTGATTTTAAATTAGTATCCTTTATTTTAGTTTTTCAAAGATGTTAGAGATAGATGAGTTGGTGTTCTCAAGTCACCATTGCTGAGAACATCAGTATCTTTTGTGCCTGTTTTGTGCAGGACCACAACTGCAGGATGTTCTTTATTACTAGGGATTGTTGACGTGCCAGTGCTTTGCTGACAAGTGATAAAAGAAACACCTGATGAAAATCATTATGTACCTGCAGCCTTGCAGAACTCCAGAACTTGCAGAATTCCAAAGTATACCAAAGCACAAGGTACCTTTCAAAGTTTGCTGTTACATATCCGTGCACACTCATTAGCTTATCTGAGATCACTTGCAACTACTTTGGTTATAAAATGGATGAAGTTGTCCCTTTCCATTTGGAGATAATAAAGACACAAATCAGTGTGTGTCAAAGCAACGGAGGAAGTGTCTACCTATTAAACCATGCATTTGGATAAATTGCAGCAAAGGGGAAAGAGTGAAACTTTAAGGCACTTCAGTTGGCCAGAAGGGCTGAAAGTAATTTGCTGGTTTTGTGTTCCAGTGTTTGACAAACAGATGTGCAGCCAGCTGTATTGCCCAAAGAATGTTTTCATAATTAAAATAACTATTTGCATTTAGGAAAGTTAGAGAATCGCAATACTGACCAAGGGACAGCATGGAGAAGTTGGATAGTCTGGACATGATAAGAGCAAAAGTACTGGAAACTTCAGATTGTGATGCTCTGATAATCCAGCAGACTTCTCACTGTGTGTTTACTTAAATCACAGTTTAAACACAAAGGTGTAAATTTGTACTTTTTACTTCTGATTTCTGTAGTTTACTCTTTTTTGAAAAATCCAGGTCACTCCTAATGGCTGTGAAATGCCATCCCACTTGTTCTGTGTTCTGTTTTTATCTCTGTGTGTATACATAGAACTATATCCACACAGGGTTGGTGCTTAAAATACTAGCAGAGCGAAGAAGGGAAATACAGAAAAGCAAGCCATAAATTCATACCCTAAAAGTACTTCAAAACATGGAGGTTTCACTTCAAAAAATAACAGCATTTTATTATTTTGCATAGCTTATTTCAGTTGTTTAGCTCTGCTTAATTAGAATTTTTGCTAGTTACTAAATTGTTCATATATATAAAATTTCAACACTTTTCTGCATTCACCGTAAGACAGAGCACATGGCATATAGATGCAGGGATCCAAAATACTCTTCTCAACTTCGGACAAAAGGATTAGTTATTTTACTTTGAACCGATTTAAGAAAATAGCTCTGATGTCAAAGTTTCTATGTATAAATATACACTGCAGCATACACTTTAAATTCTCATCAGTATTTTAGCCTGTTTTCCAAGTCTTCCATTCTCTTCGTCATTTCTTCCAGTACATAAATGTTAAGGAAAGAGAGGTACTGATGGGATTCATTAATACAAAAAAAGTAATCTGCTTGGTAGTTACAGTCCATAAACTTTCACTTGTTTCTCCTCTTTGACTTCCAGTGGTTCTAATACAATACTCCCATGTATTTTCTCATTCTGATTTTATCAGCTGAGTTGAGAAAGCAGTGTGAAGCCACAGGCATACCTTGACATGGAGTTAAGACCAAAGCTTAGTAAGGAGGCTGGTGGTTCTGAAAATTCCCTATTTTAAAGGGAAGGTAAATATTTATCCTACTTAATGCTATTAAAAATGTTTCACTTTAATCAGGTAAAAAACTACATGAAACTAAGAGTAGATTATGAAACTGGAGCTCTGAGGCTGCAGTAAAAATGTCTGCTGTTGATCTGTTCCTGTCCCATGGTCGTGTTAGCACTGGGTACTGTTTTTACAAAGCCAGTGGATGTGAAGCAGAGCACAAGCAGCCCCATGGGATCTAGGGCTGGCTCCATTTAAAGTAAGAAGCTTTAGCAATGCAGAGCAGTGTACAGCAGCATCTTCCTGATAAGCACTTCCAGCTGGCAGGAATGCTGTGTCTGCTGCAGGAGGAGGTTGGACCAGTCCTGTTTACCTGAGCATCTCTCTGAGTGCTATGGTAAGGCTGCAGCCAGGGGCAGCTGAGGAAACTCAGCATCAAGAGGGAACTGAAGGCACTGAGGCGTACCTCAAAAGGATGAAGTTGCTGCACCCCACTCTTTGCTTGCTCATCTAGTGTCTTGATTTCAACATTTAAGGTCTTACACAAGGCAGAAGGGAGAACTGGACATACAAATGGGAATCTTTGGTAAGTGGCTGTTAGGAACTGGTATGGGTAGACAGCTTTTTAGATGACTTTGGCTTCTGAATTTGGCCAGAACATCCATGTACTCTGTCCCTTCCTTCCCCCCCTTTGACAGCAGGATAATGTGTCCTCTTGCTAGTAAAAAGCAATAGTGGGTGTCCTGCTGCTGCTGTGGGCACTAGCCTTCCTGGACATCGAGTCTGGTAATTCCTCAGCTGTCTTGTCTTGCAGAAGGGATTACTCTGTGCCTACTGGCATCATGTGAGCTGCTTTCTCTGCACCATCCATGTTTCTCAAGTGTTCACAGAAGCAAAGTTCAAGTAGTTGAAACTGCATTCAACTACTGACAGAAAAAGTTAAACATAGCTGGAATACAGATCATCAGGAGTTCAGACTGATCCCTCTAGATTTGTATTCTGTAACTGGAGGTAGTTTTATATCCAGTTTTCCCTCTCCCACCCCTCAGGTCTCTGGACTGGCCAGCATTCTTCTACAGTTACCAAGAACTAGTCTGTCACCCCATATTTGAGCTGCTCTTGAGATAACGCAGAGAAACGAGGTTTGTAATGGAGAGGAAACTGGATGGTTCATATTCTGTTCAAGGCAGTGGTTGCACAGTGCTCTGAGGAAGTGCTTAGCAGTGTTCCTATCAAAATCCATGTCTCTGGCGCAGTGTTAACAGCTTTTCCATTACCTTGAGTCCTTGGAATAAAAACCACAGGGTTGCCTGTTCAAATTTTAAAGCAAAAAAGCATGTGTTGCTAAGCTTTGTGTTCTTTGATTCTGAGTAAGCTCAGACTTCCTTGTAGCCCAGCTGCAGTACATGACAGCAAAGAAGCTGGAGGCTTCTGAAGGGGTGAGGAGTAGTCTTGTCAGCATCTGGGCTGACACTCTCCATGTCTAAATAACACTCTTAAGGATGTGGGAAGTGACCTAGAAATTTTTCTCTGAAGTTATTTGGAGAAGTCCCTTCAGAAAAGGGCACTTGAAATGAGCATTTGAAGCACCTAGCAATAGCCTTTACAATGGCTTTCTCCCCCTTTACGAAGTAATTCTACTTTGCATGGAATAATTTGAGACCAGAACATGATTCCCTAAAGTAGATTCACTTGGGAAGGTGAGAGAGTGAAGCTGTCTGATGCAGGTACATAAAATGGCTGGAGATAAGGTCTGAACTGGTAGGCAATGTTTTGCATCAATTTAACAGAGCCTGCTGTGGTCCTGCCTGCTGTTACAGCCACTGAGGGCTCTGTTAGCCTCCCACTGGACAGACTGTTCACAAGTTCCTGAGTCTGAATCTCTTGTTTAGGAAGCACAGTTATGAGCTGTTGGTATCACTGTGCTCTTCTGTGCAAAAAATTAAGTGCGTACTGATCTTTCACACAGAGAACTTTTAATAGATGTGATGTCTTCTTACTGTTTATTTGATCAGACAGAAGCAGCTTTCATGAAGAAAACAGGAATTTGCTGCATAAATAGTGCATAAATACTGTATGATTTGCTATATTTCCAGTTTGCTGCTCTTGTCTCCTGAGATACGGTGGATGTTAGTGCAGCAGCCTTTACACATTGTTTGAAAAAAACAATATGGGGGGGGGGGGAAGGGGCAGAAGCTGCTGATCTGCACTTTGCTTGTTTTTATCTGGATTTCTTTTGATGCAAAATTAATCAAACCTCAGTCCTCTGAATTCCTCTTCACCTGGAGTATGGTTTTAAATGACTCACTTTATCTGGTGCCTTACCAAGCAGTTCAGAAGGGAAACATCTCCTGTGGCTAGTAAATGCTATTTCAATACCACTTGGAGAAGTAACCCAAAGCAAATAATATTAGTCTTGAATTTGACTAGTTGTTTCTTTGCTGTCTCTGAAGGTGTTTACTCTTAGGGGCTTTGAAAAATATTTGAATAATATTACTAATATTTTGGTCCCTTCTATGAAGGAGATTACAGGTCTTGAAGGTCTTGCTTCATGGCAATTATTACGTAGTTTAGATTTTCATTACAGTAAATTGATTTGAGCTATGAAGGCAGTTTAGATTTGATGTGCTAAAATTATAGTTTCTTTTAACCTGCCCTTCCTGTCTTAAATGTAAGAATTATTCTGAAAGGATATATCGCTTCGTGAGTTTTCTTACTTCATTGGTTGCATAGTTCTGGAATGTCACAAGGCTTTCACATTTGCACTGCTCGTT
The DNA here is from genome assembly GCA_013396655.1 of Campylorhamphus procurvoides. Classification (NCBI taxonomy): domain Eukaryota; kingdom Metazoa; phylum Chordata; class Aves; order Passeriformes; family Dendrocolaptidae; genus Campylorhamphus; species Campylorhamphus procurvoides. The sequence continues at coordinate 631,785 of WBMV01001910.1, forward strand.
GTCTTTTAAAGCTTTTGCTGAAAAACAGAAATGGTTAGGAAAAGGTAAATGCTGAATAAATCAACTGGGATGAGGGAGGAAAGGACAAGGCCTTAAAAATTCAGAGAAAATTCAGTCCAGCTTTCTGTTATCAAAACAGGTCAATATCCAAAGGAATGCTGGGGGCAGATTTTGTAAATACTGGAAAACAGTAAACAACATGTAGGCCTGTATAGTGAGAGTGGTCTGGGTTATTCTAAGCAAAGGTAACCTGATTACCTGTTGTTGAGTGACTGTGACTGTCTTCAAAAAGATACTTGTGATGTATTGCAAGATGTGGACAGTCAATGACATCTGTGATGGCTATTGTGGTTGATTCGGGTCCTGCAGGAAATCCCCCAAAAGTCTAAAAATCAAACCCATTTAATTGTACAGTATTTTTTTTTCTACTTGCATGCACTGAGTTCTCCTTAATTAGTGAGTAATCTCACTGATTGCAGTGAGGGTCATTCATGGGGAGGACTAGGGGCACAAAGATGTGCAGGAACCGAGCTGTTAGGCAGTATTTGCTGTATACATGATTGCAGAACTGAAAGGGAGTTGTGAAGGTCTCTGTGAGAAACAGAAATGACTGAAAGCTGAACATGCTTGAAGTGTCAAGTACAGTGCTGAAATACAAGTTTCCCCATGAAGTAATTTGTTCGGATAGTGTAAGAAGCATGCAGCCATGCTTTTGTTACAGTGACTCTCAATTTTTGCATTGCAGAAAAGAGGGTGGCTTGGAGGAGAGGGAGGAGGGGAATGGGATGAACCTCACAATCTTAGGTGAATTGTGAGGGTTCTCTACAGAAGGCAGCATGAAGAGGCAACTTAGCAAGGACACTGAGTTAAAACAGCCAACCTGAAGGCTGTGGACCAGTCTTATGAAGCATCCCAGATGATGGATCCTGCTGGTGAGGTGACTGTCTCAAGGCTGGTAGATAGAATTGCCAAAGGAAATGGTATCACAACAGGAGCAGTAAAAATGTTCGCATTCCTTAGAAAGGAAGATGTTTGTTACCAGTAACTTGGTGTTTGTCTCTCATTATACATGGAGAATGCCTCATACCTGTGCAATTTAGAAGAGGTCCAGTGTTGATGGAAACTCCAGGACTTGCCCTTCAACTCAGACTATTAGAGGAACTCTCTCAAATTCAGAAGTACTTTATCAATAGATTAATAGTAGTGAAGCAATCTGAAATGACAGCAATCTATTTTGTGTCCTCTAGTGAAAATTCTTGCATGTTTCATTATTGTCCATGAGTCCTTTGGGGTGAGCTGAATAAGAATAAAAACTGCTTGGAGAAAGAACTGATCAGGGAGTTGGGAGTGTTTAGGTAAGAAGGGTGAGTAAAGTCTATTTGATGCACTACAGTTATAAGCAAAAATATACGTTTCTAATTTATGAAGAACAGCCTTTAAAATGTAAAGATTTATTTCAGACTCTGCACACTCATCTTTTTAGTCAAAAGGTACTGGGAGAGAAATGGAAACCTGTTCTGTCCGTAGGTATAACCACATCAGCCGTCCTGTGCACTGTGCCCTCCTTGCCACCAGAGGGGAGTGTGGAGGCAGATTTGGTTGCTTAAGAACAGGTTCTTCTTTTAGAAAACAAACAATTCATCTTGAACTGACTTTGGAGCCCTTAATGGCCCAGATGAGCTAAAGAACATGTATTGACTTTATCGACTATGCCGGGGAATGGATGGAGCATCTGGAACCCAGAGCTCCCGCACTGAAAGTGAATGCATGAGGGTAAAAGGTGTCAGTGCAGACTCTCCTGCTATGCCATGAAGATGCAGTAGGGAGATGGAAGATGCATCTGGGCCACCCAAGTTTGCTGTAGTTATTGTGATCCCTGCTGGTTTAGTCTGTTTTGACAGATGTACAATAAATATATACAGCTGTATTAAGTTGCACTGGGAAGGAAATGAGACCTTCTTGGGTAGGGGCTGCAATGACTGAGCATGGGGATCAGGGAATGAATGGAGATGAATGGTTGAATAAGAGGACCAGAGATTATTGCAGTTCTTGCCACTATTTGTATATCTCACAAACTCTGCATAGGAACCAGCTGCTCAAAGGAAGAGAGTTTGAAGAAGAGTTCAGAGCAGAGAGGTGTGGGATGAAATCACAAGATGAGGAATGAAACAAACTGGGTGAGGACTCCAGCAGAAGAATGATCAACTGGGAACAAGAATGATGAAGTATCCATTGCAGGAGGGAAGGAACAGCTAAGATGAACCTTCAGTGTTTGACACTGGGTAATGATGTGTTCTAGAAGTTCCTCAAGAGCTGCAGGCTAACGAGGGGGTTGTTTAGGAAGGACAGAGGAACTGACCTGAAACGGTTGAGCTTTGGACACAGAAAAGGCAGATACACTGGTAGAGGTGTGGCAGAAGTTCTTCAGTTTGGAATGGGAATTGGGCATTCCAGAAGCTCTTCTTCAGGCTTCGGAAACTGGTTGGGGCTCTGAGATTTCTGATCTCATTGCCTCTGTAAAGCTGAATAAACAGGCAGTGACAGAGGCTGCTCACTCTGAATTCCTTAGTGAAGTCAGTGCAATGAACAAAACTGTTGGGGAACAATTGAAATTGGGGAGGGGAGTTTGTTTTTAGTGTTCTGTTTTGTAACAAAACACAAGTAATTTAAGAGAAGCCTTCAAGAAAGTGTCAGCAAAAGCAGTGTCTGAATATTTGCTGCACTGATAATGATCTGCAATGTAGACAGAGAACAGAATGTTAACCAGCAGGCTGCTGAGTACTGTCATCTGATCAGGGCTGGGGTCTGGTGACAAAAATAGTATATGACCATACAATTAAAGGCTCTCATAATGGACATGCTCAGAAAGGGGTAAAGCCACAATCATGTTGAGTATGTATTATGTATGACATTGCTGTTGCCTCGTTAGTGCTTCCAGTCAGATGAGAAATTAACATTAACCAAGGCAATGAAAGGGAACCTTCCGACTGAATTCCTCTTAATAAGAAGCAAGAGAAGAAAAAAAACCCTCCTTTTTTTTTTGCCTTTGCTACTAGTCATCAAGAATAATTAATAGTAATCAGCAGCTATTCTACAAGGCAGATGCTTTCTTGCAGAATAAAAGGAAAAAGCCTTAACCCCAAGAAAATATTTGGAGGGTTTCTGATTTAGTTGGAAACACGCAGTGCATCACCAGCTGGGAATGGGAATGAGAGGCTTTTTGTCAGTGGAGTCCATCAGGTTCACAGGATCTCCCACTGTCCTCACAGGCTGGAGCCTCAGAAGTCCTCATCTAAGGACCAAGGCTGGAGCAAGAATAAAGTAATTTCTGTTTCAAAGGAGGGGGAAAATTAGGCTGTAAAAAACAGAAGGGAAAAAAAAGAACTTTCAGCTTGTTTAACAGACGTGGAGGCAGAATTTCTGGTGGAATGAGTTGATGAGCAATAGGTTGTCCTGGAGTGTCCAGAAAAACAAGGCTGGGTCAGTTCCTCAGCTGACAGGTGTGAGGCATTCATTGCCTGTTGGTGAGAGAAAAGGAGGACAGAAGCTAAGGCAGTTTCTAGAGGTGTAGACTACAAACTGCCACAAAGGGGCAGGATTTACTTATTTTTTCATATGGTAAGTAATATAGTAAAAAAAATATAATTGTGCTTGCTAACCACTGCTGTAGGTACCTGAAAGATGTATTTCCATCACTGAGCTCTGGGGCTTGTTAATGAATGAGAATTATTATGCTGAAGTTTGCTAATGAGTGAGAATTATACTGGTTGCCAGACAGTTTTGGCTTTGGCATCTCCACAAGCTTTTAAGCTGATATGCTGTCATCAGCAGATTATCTGCCTAATAGGAAGGTTAAATGAACTGACTGGATTTCATGTTATATGATTTAGTATTTCAGAAAGATGGAACTGGGATTTTTTAGGACTGAAAGATGGAGAGTGTACAAACTAGGAAAGATCCTCAAATTCTTTTTTACAGATTCTTCCTTGACATCTGTACGAGGAAGAAATATGCTCTAGCCAATTTTACACAGTAATGTTAAAGAAAAAAAAAGGCAAAACCTGTTTGCATTCAATTCCAAGAAAAACAACCAAATAAAACCTAGTAAAATTAAGTCTTCTTGCACAATTCTAGTCCTATCACTAATATTATTCCTAGTGTTTCAGGTACCAGTTTGAATGTACAAATAATACTGAGTCCTGGGAATGTGTGAATGGGAGAGGTATGCTGTCCTCTGGCTGAACAGCTTTCATCCCAGCTCGTGTTCCCCTTCCCCTTGCAAAACTTCAGCTGGGAATGTTTATACGGAGCCTGTATGTGCCCAAGTGAAGAAGGGGGCTTTCTAAAACAAACCTTCCACATTTTTGGAGCAAAACTTGGAGCTTACAAACAACTGAAATCCACTTTTTGTAGCTGTGAATGTATGTTCAATGAATTATTTTTAGTCTTCTGTAAAAAGGCAGAGCAGCTCTTGATTTATTTTGCTGTGGTTTAGGTTACTGCTACTGGTCTTAAGAATATTTTTTTAATTCTCATTAAGGTATTACAAATCCCTGATTATTTTCCTACATTCCTGGCAAAGTAGGTCATACTTCTTTGGTGGGGTGGGGTTCATTGCTTGGCTGACTTAACTGTAGAAATAGAAAAGGGAAGGAGCAATTGATTCTTCTGGGCACAGAAGAGTATATTTTATACAACCTTTATGAAAATAAAGGCAGGATAATTTCCATATACCTTTACCCAGCGATAGATTAACAATATATATTCCTCATATATTGAAGGGTAGAAAATCTAAAAAGCAAAACACCTGTAAGCATTTCACTCCTCTTCTGTCTCAAGGAAAGTAGAATTTTGTTACCTTCACAGATTTGGGCTCTTAGCTCTTCACTTATGTCCTCCAAAGCTGTGAAATCTTCAGCATAGAAGAGATGTTTATATGATGGCTCAGAAGCAATTTCCAACAGCTCTTCCTCAATTGCTTTTCCTATTCCAATTGCATAGATGATTATACCTGGATTCAAAAGAAATTGCACATAATTATTACTTCAGTAGTTCTAATTCTAAACACTTGTTCCTCCATGAAAAGAAGATATGAGACAAAGGAAGAGCACAAGAAATGTATATGCTGTATAGCTTCAAAATCAGTGTTGAAGAGGCTTAATATGCTTTAGTTACTGGAAGATTTGTAGAAACTCCCTGGTTTGCTGTAATTTGACATACAGCTTTTAAGTTAAAGAGAGGACAGTTGCTGGGACAATACTGATAGTAAATGACCCCAGAAAGAGCTACTGTGAAACATCGAAGAGAGGCACACAATTCAGCCTCACAATTGCACTGCAAGTCCCTAGTTTGTGTGTCTGTGTGTGTAGGGTATGTCCAATAAAGCTAGTTACTGGGTTGAAGGGAAGACCTGTTCCATACTAGCAAATGGGATAGAATCCTGAAAGATGGCAGTAATTTTTCAGAAAAATAACAAAATGTTTCATTGAGACTAGATTCTTGCACTCTAGGGGACATAAGCAGACTGGGAGGCCCACTTGGGAGGGTAAGAATGGGAAGACAAATGATTTGTGGGGCTAGGAAAGAGTGAGCCTTACAACAGGGATACTCAGGACAAGTGTTTCCCCAGCAGAGGTGTTAAGGAGAAAGTACACGAGGATGTGTAGTTTTCTTAACTCTGAAAGCACGGAAGGAGGAAGTGGTTCAGAGCCCTCTCACCAGACAGATTTCCAAGAAGTGAGAAGCTGATCCAATTTAATGAATGCAGCAGTCATGCTGACGTTTGTTGCTTTTTAAGGACTTGGAGATATCAGTTATAAAGTATTCAAGGTTAGTTTCATATTCAGCATTACTACGTTGGCTACGCTGCAATTACACAGGGGATAGGTTTGGCCTGTAGCATTACAGTATCAGCGTAGGGAACCCAGAACTGAGATTTCATTCAGCAAATAAAGAAGGCTGACTTGTACTTCTTTGGTTCTTCTGTAAATCTTCCATGTAGTTTCACACATCTCACCAGTTAGCCTATTAAACATTGGGTTTTTAAAACTATTTTAAAAGCCATATTGCTTACAGTTCATTGTAATGGCACCCTAGTTAGCACATATTCTTCCCATATCCTTGGGCATATTTTCATTTTGTCCTTGCAGAAGTACCAGTCCTGACCAATGCTATACTATTCATATCAAATTCTGCTTGCTGTATCAAGTCAATAAAACAAGAACAGAAAAAAAGCTGTGCAGAATCTTCTAAAGTCTGGCTATTTTCTCTGTGTTGTGGGCCATCAGTCATGGTTCTTAAAGCAGTTTCTCATAAAATAAAAGTTTTGCAAAAAAAAAAAGGATGGTTTATTTTCTTGAAAAGTTTTGGAAGTTTTCAGCTGACTCTGCTGAACAGATGAGGACTTTCTGATTTGTGGTACAGGTGTCCTAGAGGATGAGTTTCTGCCCAGACATATTAGAAATTAAAAATCACTGGTTTTCAGTCACATTTCAGTGTATCACCTGATAAGGCTCATAGAAACAGAAAGACAACACTACAGCTATATCCTTTTGAGAAGAGGACTCATCTTTCTTCCAGAGCACCATCAGCACTATAGAATTGGTTCAAAATAACAGAATATATTCTGTAAACAAAATGATAACATAGCAATTTATTACCATAGTATTTCTCAAGAGGATAGGTTTCTGTATTTTGAAGAGACAGCTTAGGTTGGGGCTTTTTTATTGTTTTCTTAGAATTTCTGATGAAGTTCCCAGATCTCTGTATCAAATGTCCACCCTTAGTGGGTATGTTCAGGGCACTGCATGGCATGCCAGGTGGGTAGCACCACTACCTGGGCATGGCACAGAACCCGAGTGGTGAGACCTCACTAGGGGTCCCAGGGATGAGACACGTGCCTGGCAGCAAAGGCTCTTGTGAACACCAAAGTTCCGATGTGCTGCTACAGTGGTCACTGTCCTAGCCAGACTCCTATGGCAAATGCTCTCTTGGTTAGCACATAGTGTAGCACATTCAAACAATTACTACATCTTATTTCTAACAATATTTGGCTTTTAGAACTAAACATCAAAAACATCTCCACTTACCATTTTGCTTTGCTCTAGTAGCCCACTCGGAGACTTCATCTTGGGCTCGTCCATCCGTAAACACAATGGAGATTCGAGGGACATTTGCTGAAAAGGGTCTTGCTCCTTCTGCTTCTGTGAAGCTTCTCTCAACCATTTGCTTCAGTGCCAGTCCTGTCATGGATCCTCGTCCCATGTATTTCATTTGTGACACAGCTTTCGTCATGTCTTTGGCCGAGCTGAACTGCCTTAATGTAAATTCTGTGCGAACCTCTGTGGAATACTGAAGCAAACCAACTCGAGCAGCTTTGGGTGAAATCTCAAGTGTATCCAAGATTCCTGAGACAAACTCTTTTACAATTTCAAAATTATCCTCTCCAAGACTTTTTGATCCATCAATCACAAACACCAGGTCAATTGGGCCTTCAGTGCATCCTGTGAAATGAGCAGCAGAGTGTTCAGACCACAAAAGCTTCACAGAGCTGGGAAAGGGATCTATATACCCACAGACTGCAAAATTCAGAGATCATCTAAAGTACCCTGTCCCTGGTGTGTCCAATTTTGTCAGTATGTCTGAAGATGTTGTGTATAGTCTGTATCAAAAGCTAAGAGTGTGCCTGTGACTGAGAGTTTAACAAAAATATAATCAGAGTGCATAATTACTGAGACATAGTACTTTGCAGAACACTACAACTCTTCAAAATACAGCAACAATCAGAAACCTTTAAGAATGCCTGTTAAGGGGAGAGAACTGAAGAACATAGCTAGGATACAGAAACAGAGTTGCCAAAATTTTCTGCCAGGGATAAGCCCCCATGCTAACTTGGCATTTGTAGATGAGCAGCACTGAGATCTACAGTGAGATCTTCTCTACGGAAGAGAATTACCAAAGCTGCTTTTGTACTGCAAAAGTTGAAAAAACAGTTAAAAAATTATAGGTGAGAGAATGAGAATTGGTTAGATAAGGGTTGTTTCACTTGTAACTGTCTAATAATCTTGTAATTAGAAGGCTTATGTATTGCTACAATTAACCTTTTCCGCTTACCCATTAAACCTGAGAGTTTGTCAGAAGACAGACAAGTTTGGAGTTCTGGTACCCTTTGGCAAGTGCACATGCAAAAATCAAAGTAGTTTGTAGGCACTGTGCATCCATGATGAGGTTAGGGAATTTAGGGACTAGGAAATGTCTTCAAAGCTGCAGACTGCTTCTGCCAGGTGGTTTTGGTTTTTTTATTCTGGAAAGCAATTGTGTTCAGCAGGCATAGACTAGTGTGCCTTGTGCAAGGGCTAGCTGCAGAGATGCTTAGCTCTTACTTGATCGATGAAGCTTCCAGGGGGAGTTTGCCATCCTAAGGAATGTAAGATTTGCTTCTTAGTCTGGATCAAATAAACTCTGACCTCCACTCATCTCTGATCTTTGTACAGGAAGAATGCTGTTAAGCACTATAGATAAGAGAATTGTGCAGCAGAAATGACTCTGACTGCCAAAATAACTGGAGATGTCTGTTATCAAGTCAATGAAGAAATAAGGAATCTTCAGCTTTAAAGTTTGGACTTTTCTTCCTGGAAAATATGTTTTAAAACTGCCCAGGAATTCATTTCTGCAGTCATCTAAGAAAAAGATGCTTCACAAGCACTAAGGTGATGCAAGTGCAATGAATATCAGAACTACCTCAGTATCTTTGTGTAAGTCAAGATAGAGCAGCACTTCATGTGCATGGTTTTAGTTAGGATTGAGAAGAGCCAGGAACAGGTTACCACTCATTGGGTAATTACAATCTCCTCAACTAAGGTATCCATTTTTAACCCAATAAATGTTTTTACTGAGCTCCAGTAAAAGAATTTCTCCTCCAAGTATTAAGAGATAATGAGATAAATGCATGTCACATTGGAACACAAGCAATAGAATTAATGGTTTTTTAAAATACAGTATATAAAGATAAAAGAGTCACAGTATATGAATCTGATTAAAGTGCACATTCCTTGATTATAAGATTCCAGTTTGGCTTTTTCCTGATGTTTGGAAAGAATTATTACTGTACTTGATGCTACACCAAAATAACTGTTCCAATTTAAGTTTTTTGCTTACGAGAGCATCAAATTAATTGTTTGGGACATTTTCCACTACACACATATGTCTTGGGCTTTCAAATATTATATGATGTTTGATGTAAGAAGGCATGGCAGCATTCAAGGCTGGACTGAATGGGGCTTGGAGAAACCTGGTCTAGTGGAAGGTGTCCCTGCCCATGGCAGGGGTGTTGGAACTACATGATCTTTAAGGTTCCTTCTAACTCAGGCCATTCTACGATTCTCTGATTTTTTTTTGGAAGTGAGGTCAGTTAGTTCTAGAAATCAAAGAAACAAATGCTTTCTAAATAAAATGTACTTACTTCTGCATGTTTTCTGATCCTCCTTTAGGACATATCCCTCCTGGCATTTGCAGATGTATGAATCATCATTATTAACACAAATATGCTCACAACTATGGTCAATTGATTTGCAGACATCTTTATCTAGGAAAAATTGAAATATTTATCTGTATTCTATTTAACATACTTATAAATTCAGAGACTGCGAATATAATATTTGAACAACATATGACAAAGGAGTATAACATCTTTGTTCATTAAAGTAGCAATGCCAGTGTGTGTGAAGGACATAATGAGTTACTTACCTCGACATGTTTTCCCATCTTGTCGCAGGACAAAACCCTTATGGCACTGACAGCTGTATGAATTGTTATTATTAATGCACACATGTTCACAGCCATGGTCAATGGATTTACACAGGTCTTTATCTGAGAATTAAAAGAATTTCCTTATTAGACCACTTTTCAAAAGCAAAGCTGTCATGAACAAGCTTTGAATGAAATTAAGTCTGTTATTTCTTTTATGACTAAAAACCAGATTCTCCATAAAAGTTTCAGCTACTCACTCCTTTTCACATGTTTTTCTGTCTCCCCTCAATATGAATCCCTTCTGACACTGACATACGTATGAATCGTCAGTTGGAACACAGACATGTTCACAACCATGTCTGACTGATTTAAAGACATTCTTAGCTTGGAATAATGAAAATTGTATTTATCGCAATTAGCAAAGTAAATAACTTTCACAAAATATAAAATTATGGCAATAATTTTCCATGAAGGAGCTCACTTCCATGAAGCTGATTCTGTATTAGACACAAATAATACACTACTTTTGCATAGGGTGTTTCATTGACAGATCAGGAAGTACAAAACAGATTAAATAACTTACTCCTGCAAGTTTTTCCATCTTCCCTCAGTATGAATTCTTCATGACACTTGCAGACATAGGAATCATCAGTATTAACACAAATTTGTTCACAGCCATGGTCAATGGAGTTGCAAGCATCTTTATCTGAGAAGAGTGGATGGTGTTTGTGAGGTGAGGCTCCTTAGGGAAAGGTGGTGCCTTTTTTTTAACCAGTCCAAATAGTTGGTAATCACAAGCATACACATGTGCAAACACTCACGGCCCCAGCACTTGAAAGCGTCAAATAAAAAAGTACTTTTATAGCTCAGGCTACTCACATCTACATGTCTTTCCGTCTTCTCTGAGTATGAATGTTTCATGACATTGGCAGGTGTAGGAATTGTCAGTATTCACACAAATTTGTTCACAGCCATGGTCAACCGAATTGCAAACATCTCTGCCTGCAAACAGGAGAGTTGGTAGCCAGCATACATCAGGAGAGGCCTTGATTATATATGTAATTTATCAAATATAGTTCTCATGCTACTTACTTCTGCAGGTTTTCCCATCATCTCGCAGTAGGAACCCATCACGGCATTGGCAGATATACGAATTACCAGTATTAACACAATCGTGTTCACATCCATGGTTGACTGATTTGCAAAGATCTTTATCTGAAAACAGATGACAGCTTTTGCTGGTTAATGCATTTCTACCGAAGCATGAGCTGCAGATAGAAAGTATGCTGGTAAGTATCAGACTACTTACTTTTGCAAGTTTTTCCATCTTCTCTTAGCAGGAATCCCTCTCGACACTTACAAACAAATGAATCACCAGCATTAACACATCCATGTTCACAGCCATGGTTGACTGATTTGCAAACATCCTTGCCTGGGAATAGTTAGATAATATTTAATGTGGTTTGCTAGTTAAACCTTTCTTTGTAAATACAAATACTGTGGGGTAATCCCATGAGCAAAGAAAGGCGGAAAGAAGCCTGCAAAACTGAAAGCAAATCTCTGGCTAGTTAAATGACGGACAGCTTAGTTTACCTCGAGCGTGAGTTCTTCACCATCTAAGCAGAACGAACTGCATAGTTTGAATGGCCTCCAACTGCCAGGAAATTATTTTAGGGTTAATCTGACTAGATTAAGGAGGAGGACTTTACATTAGGAGTGAAAGGAGGGAATAATCTAGTACAGTAACTTAGCACAAATTCATACTGGTAAAAACAAAATTAAGAAAAACACCACAGGACATGATTTAACAAAAATTCTTTAACATCCTTTCATCAGTGGCAAGAGTCTGAAAACAAAAAAACCCAAAAGAATAGGAATTAGTTATTTGAGATGATAAATAAAATCTAACTGGTATTGCTGAGAATTGATGGGAGGACTTGTATGACAGCAATGTTAAACCAGTGGGTTAAAGCCTCTTCAAGAAGGGTAGATGGGAAAAAAGGACAGAAGAAAGTGGAGCCATCTCTTAGCATTCCCAGTTTCTTTTTCACTGCAACACAGAAGAAAATATTCTCAATTTCTAGTGGAGAACTACTTTTATACAAGAAGTGCAACAATACTGACAGCCAAGTTCAAATTGACTCTTCAGTTTTAATATGTAGTAAAGAAAACCTTGTATTTTTACAAGAATTTCAATCCAAGCCAAATTTCCTGGAGGTCTCACACTGCCAAAACAAAAATTCCAAAAACTACTACATAAGACAAACTTCTAATTCAACATGAATTACATTTAACACATGGAAATCTAAACTAGATCCCATCATAGGGGATAAAAAAGAAATTGTAATGTAAGTAAAAATTAGCATTTGCTTATTCACAACTGTGTGCAACTTAGACACACTTGTTGTTTATAAACAGAAACAAAAACAAACCAGCAGCAGATATGGCTATTACTTCAAAAGGATGAATTTTAAACAGCTGAAAGCAATATGACACAGACTACTTCGGGATGTGAGGGGGTGAGGAGGTGAGGAGGAAAATAATAGTCATGGTCAATGCACTATTTTCTGAGATACTCCCCAAAAATGTAGTCTCACTATCTAAAAAGAATGCCAGAATACTTAAAAAAATTAGAAATTGAAGTCAAATACAGGTATAAGATTTGAATTATGACTGAAAGAACATACACTGTGTTTACTCAATGTGAAAATATTAGTAATTTGAAAACACCAAAATAATAAGGACAAGGGATTGCATGGCCAAGCAAATAAAGGGTAGCATGAGTAAGTTATTTAAATACTATTAGGGACAAAAAGCATTCTAACAAGGTATTGATAATAGACAGAAATGGTAGAATTGCCAAGCAATGCAGAAATGTTAAAGATGTTAGTGTGTTCAGACCTGAACTTAGGAAATAGACTACTGATGATATTGTTGGAGGGAAGGGTTTCATCACCTGAGAATTAGGTCACATAGCCCATAGGATAGACACACACATTTTTGAAGCAGTAACTCCAGATAATTTGCAGTAAAGAGGTCTAGAAGAGCTGTCTGAAGGACACCTTGGATGCACACTGAAAAAATGCTGTGGTTCCAATGTTTAAAAGGATAAGTAGTTCATTGTAAGCCTGTCAGTTTGACACTGATTTGCATTAAAGTAATGGAACTTGATTCAGAGTAAAATCAAAGAAAGAGAATTAATATCAATCAACATCGTGTATGGAAAAATAGATCTTGAGAAACTAAATAAATATGTTTCTTAATTGATGATGAGGCTCATGCCTCATAAAGCTCATAAAGCTCATGGTTCAAATACAATGGAGCATTCAGAAAAGCAGCAGTCTTGGGATTTATTTTGATTAAGGAAACAGACTACAGAATGAACATTATATGGACTAACACTGGCTAGAAAGGTCTTCAAAATCAATTGTCATTGAGAGAGCATCAATTGGCTTTCTTTCTAGGAATTTGCCCTGCTCCTCTACTACTCAATATTTTTATGAACAGCCCAAAAGAAACTACAAAATAACCAGGTTACTACAGTTTTGAGGGAATGGCAAATAAGAATAGAGCAGCTGCTGATATAAGGAGACATGAATCTTTTAGGAATCTGGATAACAGAAAATCGTATGTATTTTAAAATAGGCAGAACTAAGCTTATACATTTAGAAACAAAGAATGGAGGTTTTACTTAGAGGATGTGGGACACCTGTATAACTGAAAATCTTAAAACAACTTATGATCACAGTAGATAACTAACTGAACACAAGTGCTCACAGAATATTTTGTTCAGAGACTAACACTATCTTTTGTCATTAAAAAAAGATAGATAGGTTCAAATAAGTACTAGGTGCGTTATTGTTCCTCTGCCCTGGACCCTGCTATGTCTCCTCTTAGAAGATGTTGACAAACAGCAGGGGTTTTAGGGGAGCAAGAAGAGAGTTATGAAAAGATTAGCAAACATATAAAAAGCATGAAGGAGTTTCATTTGCTTCTTGTTTACAAAAGAACAGTCTAAGAAGTTGCAATAAGGAATGGGTTAAGTCATCTTATCTGCATGAATATACACAGAACAACACAGTGGCAATTAGAATTTCAACCCATTAAAGTAAAATGCAGCAAAATCCTGTGCTCAAGATTAAAACTCAACATAATCTGGAAACAAAGTTCACATTTTTAAAACTACATTCAAACCTTGAAATTGGCTGATTTTCTCAAACGTATCTTTAGTTCAAACAAAACTTAATTCCTACAAGTCTTATGAACTATAGAGAAAACTATTCCATTCTGGCCACTATGAACCAGTGAATAATGCTGTAATAAAAGGAAAACGGAATTTCTTCTTTTATTCATAAACTACTTACTTCGGCATGTTTTCCCATCTTGCCTCAGTACAAATCCATCATGGCATTGGCAAGTGTATGAATCGCCATTGTTAACACAAAGATGTTCACAGCCATGACTGACTGACTCACAGACGTCCTTATCTAGGAATAATTTGGATTTTATTATAGTTTGATAAATAAGAATATTTCCAAAACTTTAAAGACTAACAGTAATAATCTCCTAGTAAATTAAGAATTTATTCTCCTCTTTGTCAGGCAAAATGTCCTATAAGAAGACCTGCCCCTAAATAGTATGTTTCTTCAGTAGACCTCTGAGTATAAAAAATATAGTAACATAAAATAACTTACTTTTACATGTTTTCTTATCGTCCCTCAATACAAAACCCTCATAGCACTGGCAAACGTATGAACTGTCAGTATTCACGCAAATATGCTCACAACCATGGTCAAGAGAATTGCAAACATCTTTATCTGTTAAAAAAATAAGGTTGCCATATTTAAAACATGTCTACAAAGGCACAGATTAGGAAGGAAATCTTCTATCAAAGATAAGGATGCTTACTTCTACATGTTCTTCCATCTTCCCTCAGTGCAAATCCCTGATAACACTGGCACATGTATGACTCACCAGTATTAACACAAACATGTTCACAGCCATGGGGAATTGAACTGCAAATGTCTTTATCTGAGAAGAGTTGATGATACTTGGTTAAAGCACATCCACAGCAAATGTGGCATGCAGGAAGAATCACAGAATATAGAGAGTCAGCTGGGTTGGAAGAGATCTCCAAGATCATCAAGTCCAACCCGTGATCCAACACCACTGTGATTACTAGATCATGGCACTAAAAAGGAACAGCTTTTAATAGGTCTACTGATATCACTGGAATAAACCAGCAAAAATTGAGATAGCAAACACTGTTAACTCTTGATACTTGAAAAATTTTGAGTATTTTCTGTTTCCAGTCTATCTATAGACTGTATCCAGCCTATCTAATTTCAGCTATTAAAATCCATTATTTTTGTCCACAGATTCTCTTGCAACCTTCTGGCAGGTGTAACAATACCACTCCTACATTGTAACAGTAAACTCTTGCTGTGTTTGTTTGAACCCTTCTAGGGATCTACACGCTGTAGATAGGAGTCTGTGAGTAATTGTCAGAATCCTTACTTCTGCATGTTTTCCCATCTTCTCTCAGCAGAAAACCCTCACGACACTTGCAAACATACGAGTCATCTTCATTAACACAAATGTGCTCACAGCCATGGCTGACTGAGTTGCAGATGTCCCGTCCTAGGAATGATTGATATAAATGTAGGTGTTGAATAAAAACCTACATGTTAAAGAAATGTAGATATCAAAAGTAAGTTTTGGGGTTTTATTTTCCAGTAGGAAGTGAAAAGCCCCTTTCTTTCCTTTGCCTGATGTACATGCAAAAATGTTCAATAGACATTGGTCACTCACTTCTGCACGTCTTGTCATCTTCTCTCAACACAAATCCCTCACGACACTTGCAGATGTAGGAATTATCAGCATTAATACAAATATGCTCACAGCCATGGTTGACTGATTTGCAGACATTTTTACCTGGAAAGAATTTAATATATAAAAAATTGTGTTTGTTAAGGGCAAGATGTTCAAAGTCTTACAGTTCCCAGCTACTGAATGCCCTTTCTAGTACACTTAATTCAATCCTGCAAATCATTTATAGCACCTTTTGTCTTTTTTTGCTGTAACAAAAATACATTTTTTGTCCTCCAATTTTACAACCTTACTATTAAGGAAAAGTGCATTGTTCCAGTTCTAGAGTTTGCAAAATTTCACATGTCCCTAGTCTGCAGATTAGTGATATGTACTAATTTCCAAAGGCACATAAATCTCATATCCACATTGCAAGTAAACTTTCTGGTGAGAAACAGATTTTTCTATCACCGTTTTTTTATCTCCAGCAATGAACCTGCTCAAACGTGAAACAGTTATTCTTTGTTTTCTTTGTGCTTAAGTTTGGAAGGTGTTTGCCATTTTTTATGTAAAGTAGGATCACAAAAGTTTGGTGTATATAGTATTCAAGGGTAGTGAAAAAGACGAATTATATGATCCTGCTGTGAAATTCTGGAAAATTGTCAGCTATAACTGGGGAAGCAGATGTTCAAAATTTAAGTACAATTAGTATCTCAAAAATAAAATAAAATACAATTATTTATTAACATTAGAGAAACTCATATCTTACTTTCACTTTCCTTCCCACACCCTTTATTCTTCTGCAAGGACTTAGAATAGAATGGACTGTGTGAGTTGGAAGGAACATACAGTGAACATCCAGTCCAACAGCCTGACCAATTCAGGGCTGACCGAAAGTTAAAACATGTTATTAAAGGTATTGTTCAAATGCCTCTTACACACTGACAGGCTTCCACCTCTTTAGGAAGACTCTTCCAGTGCCTGATCACCCACTCAGTAAAGAAATGTGCCCTAATGTCCAGTCTAAACTCCCTCTGTGATGTGTTGCATCACTGAATATGAGGGAGAGGAGCTCAGCATCTCTTTCTCCACTTTCCGCTCCTTATGAAGCCATAAAGAGCAGTCAGGTTGCTCCTCAGCCTCTTTTTTTCTAAACTAGATAAGCCCAGTCCTCAGCTGCTCCTCACTGGACACTCCTTCCAGCCTGTTCGCCAGCTTTGTTTCCATCCTCTGTACACGTTCCCATCTGTCGTGGTTTGACCCACGATAAATGCCTGATGTCCAGCAAAACTCCTTCAAGGCCTCCCCCCACCCCCTTTCACCTTCCAGAGGGAAGAAAGAAAACCAGCTAGTAATTTACAGCTAGAGATAACAACCGAAAGGGGAGCTTTGATTAATACCACGGGCAAAGCAGAACTTAGACTAATGCTTAAATTTATTGCTAACAAACTAAAAACTAAAACTAAGAAATAAAAACAGGTTAGAAACACTTTCCCACCACCACCCCTTGATCTGTCCATGCCCCCTCCTTTCCCTGATGGTGTGAGGGACAGGGGAATGGAAGGTTTACAGTCAGTTGTTGCTGGGTCAGCCATTCACAGATCTAAGTCCAAAACTCGAACAACAGTTCTGTCTCAGGGGGTTTTCCTGTGGGCTGCAAAGGGGACAGCTCGCTTCACCACAGTCATCACCACGGTCACAGGGGAATTACAACTTTGAGTCCTTCCCCTGCGCTCCGTGGGGTCCCCCCCACGAGAGAGAGATCCTCTGCTCTCTCGTGGGTCATTCCATGGGGTGCAGTCTCTCACGAAAAACTGCCTGTACCTACTTAGTATGGGATTCTCCCTTCATGGGTCTCAGCCGCAAATCTCTGCAAGGCTCTGCTCCACCTTGGGGAGTCTCCTGCTCAGCGTGGGTCCTCTCCCTTCGTGGGTCTCGGCTGCAAATCTCTGCGAGACTCTGCTCCAGCTTGGGGGGTCTCCTTCTCAGCGTGGGTCCTCTCCCTTTGTGGGTCTCGGCTGCAGATCTCTGCAGGGCCTCTGCTCCACCTTGGGGGCTCCTCTTGCTGAGCGTGGGTCCTCTCCCTCTGTGGGTCTCAGCTGCAAATCTCTGCACGACTCTACTCCACCTTGGGGGCCTCCCACGAGGTAACAGCTTCTTTCATGCCTCCCCCTGCTCTGACAGGGGGGTTTTTGCACCCCGATGGATCCCATGGACTTCGAGGGGACAACTCGTAATCACCATGGTCATCACCAACGTATTCAGGGAAAAATAGTTTTAAGTCCACTCCCTGATCCGTGGGGTCCCTCCCCCTCCTTCTCCTCTTCTCCTCCTGCACTGACCTTGATGTCTGCGTTGTGATGCTGTTAACCCATGGCTGCCGAATTCTAACTGCGCCACAACTTCTTAAATATGTTTTCACGCAGGGGCGTAACTTAATGATTCAAAAGCAGGAAGTTTTCCTCGGAGCTGGCCCTCATTGGCCCTGCTCTATAGGATGGAGGGAAACTTCCAGAGGCTTCCAACAGACGCCAATCTTTCTCTTATATAAAAAAAAAAAACACCCTAACCAGATAAACCCATGACACCATCCCTTAACAACCTTCTTCAGTTGTGGGGCCCAGAACAGCACACAGTGCTCCAGGTGAGGCTGCACCAACGCTGTGCACAGTGGGACAGTCACCTCTGTTGACCGGCTGGTGATGCTGAGTTTGGTGCACCCCAGGAGGGGGGTTGTTCTCTGGCTGCCTGGGCACACTGCTGAGTCCTACTGAATCTCCTGCTGACCAGCACCTCCAGATTCTTTCCTGCAGGGCTTCTTTCCAGCTGCTCCTCTCACAGTTTATACTTGTGCCAAGTATTACTCCATCCCAGGTGCAGAATCCAGCATTTTCACATGTTAAGTTTCATCTCACTAATCATTGCACAATGCTCCTACCTATCTAGATCCTCCTGAACTTTTGTATGGACAGAACATTGGGCCTGCTTTTAGTGTGTCCACACTTTTTGAGACAGGCAGAATTTGTCTCTGCATGGAATAACGAGTAGGGTGATGCTGTGAAACACCAGCTAAGATAAAGGAGCTTTTCATTTGTCGTGGTAATAGCTGGATGCCTTTAATTTTTTTTTCTGTAAATGTTTTTTAACAGCAGATATTGATGGGATCTGTGGATATTACTGGGATTACAGTTACAAAATACTTAATGCCTGTGTGTTTTTCAGAGGCTTATCCATGATTCTTCTTTGATGACTTAGTGACTAGAGCTATAAAAGTTGAGAAAAATTTGCTGTTTTTTCTTGATATCTGCCACTCATCATAAATATGTAATGTAGTCAAGTATGTAATGCAATTGTGGTATCTTTTTTGCAATTATTCTTATCCCCTGCTGGACAAAATGAACTTTCCATTAATAATGTTGTAAGCTTCATGTGTATAAGACTTTAGAAACATTATATATTTTTGCCTTGATTTTAGAAGAAAATTACAGCTGTTTCAACTTCGGATAGTTTTGGATCTACAACTGTCCAATTTCAGGGCTACTTTTTCAAATGGCGCAGACATTTAGGATGTGATATAGGTGCCTAAAGTTTGTCTTCAGTACCACTTTAGATGCCTTAGCATATCCAAGATATTGACATACTGCTGGCAAACATGACACCAAAGGTGAAAATAAGACCTCTTGAAATCCTTGAACATTTAAAATTACATTGGACTGCAACTTTCAGGCAGTCAAACCCTTCTGTGTGTGCAATATTAGACTCTGAGTTGCTGAATAATAACTTACGTTTACATGTTTTCCCATCGTTACGGAGCCTGTATCCTTCAAAACACTGACAAGTATAAGATGTGTCACCATTTACACACAAATGTTCACAGCCATGATCACTCAGAGCACAATAGTCGACTCCTGTAGGAGCAATTGAAATTATTAAAAAAATTAACCAATAATGAATCAATTATTTTTTATCTCTAGTATTTACATTCCATATAAGCAAGTAAATATAAATACAATGAACTGCTTAAACAATAATTCAGTTTCTCATCTGATAATATACATAGATTCAATAAAATGTAAGAGGGCATAGTAATGTATTTTTCATTGTTTGCTTTAAGCAGAGTTGAGAAATCATACTTTTTTATGCTTAATACAGCTAAACAGAGTCCATGTCTCAGCACTTAGAAAGTGAATTAAAACAAAACAAAACACTTTGGCAATTATTTTATATAAGACACTGACAAAGATATAAAAGCTACCTTGTGAGCATTCTTTAAATAGTCTCTAAATGGCCTGATGTGAAGGTGGCAGACCCCAGAACTCACTTGTGGACCTGACTGAGTTCCTGTGGCAGCAAACAGAAAACCTCTCAGACGTCAGTGGGATTTGGCTTGGACTATTCAAACTTTTGCAAAGTATTGCAAACAACAATTACTGTCAAATATGGTCCACTGTACATCTCAGATTTCCCAAGTGTTTCTTCTCTGTAACATAAAGACATGGGGCTCCTGGGACCTTGCAGGAAGCACTTGATACTGTCTATTGGCTACACACGCTCATTCTTTTTCTAATTAGTTGTCAGAAAGTAGATTTGTTTACCATTCAGGCATTCCCACAGCTCTCTTAAGATATTAGTGCCTGTGTGACACTAATTCTAGTGACACTAGAATGTCCCAGATGTTTTCCCCCTAGGAGTGGTATATGTTAAATGCTAATCCTTTCCATTCAACTGCTCATTCAGGAAATTGCAAGGTGCCAAAACTCTAGAGATCAGGAATAGGACAAATCTCTTTCCTAAATATATATGAGGAGAGGGCTATGCTGGTAAGAAGAGAAGAGGAGCTACTCAAAAAGTCTCAGTTTCATAGCACAGGAGAGATTCCAGAAGCCACAGCACCATTCTCATAGAATCACAGAATATCCTGAGTTGCCAGGGACCCACTAGGACCATCAAAGTCCAATTCCTGGCCCTGCACAGGACAGTCCCAAAACTCACACTATGCACATGAGAATGTTGCCCAAATGCTTCTCCAACTCTGCTGCTATAGGTCTCCAAGTATAAACTGGAGGAAAACAACTCAGGAATGAAAAATCATCTCTTTTTACTATAAAGGAAAAGGGATTTTTCCATTGGCAAGTTAATAAAACTCTGCAGTTTGCCTGTTTCTAAATTTTCAGTTGTTCTACAGATAAATGTCTAGATAAATTGTTTCTAGTAGACCCTATGGTTGCTACAAGTACACTCTGCTTTTGGGTTACTGTCTGCTCCTTTCTGGAGAGCTGCAGTGGCAGACAGAAGCCAAGTCTGGCAAGGTGTTGGATGGGATTAAAAGGGTCAGTATGGAGGCAAAGACAAGGTTAAATACAAACTGCCTTTGCCGATTTATGTCACTTCTCTCTACATCATTTTTGTGACTGAGCACTTGCAGTTTGACTTCTCATAACTGTATTGTCTGAGTGCAAGAAAAAGGGCAAACTCTGGAGCTGCTCCAACACTAAACAAGCTTGAAAAATAAAGTACCTCCAAAATCTGTGGGAAAAGGGACCAAAATCCTCTTACCAGGGAAGTCCAAAAAAAATCAACAGGCAAAATGCATTCACAATTCCCTATTCCTGGCCCTTTCTATACATTATTTTTCCAGTAAAGGAGGCAATTCAACTACTTGTGAAATTGCAACAATTCGCAACATTCATTAGATTTATAAAGGGTGGAGAGCTGTCAGGACAACTTTTGTTCACCTATTAGGGTTCCCATGAAAAATGTAAAGCTCAGTGTGGGACTCTCAGTTCTCATCCTGCCCCAGGTAAGGTGATCCAGTGTGCCTGGAGGACATTGCTGTCCAGAGGACCTGTCAGGACATTTGTCAAAAACTTCTCCTTAGCACCTGGGGACAAACAGGCCTTGTAAAACTTTCCTGAAAACGTGAGGACTAACAGTTATCTTGACAACTATTCTTTCCTAAATCATTTTCCTGTTTCTGCTTTCAAATAATTATTAAAGCATTACTGAAATGCAGACTATAAGAATAAATTGAAAGTGTGTCCTCTTCCCTGTATGAAAGCAGAAACTTTTCCCAGGTGAACTGAGATAAAGGAGGTTCTCACAAGACTTACGTGTGCAGGTTTTTAGGTCCTCATTGATGACAAATCCTTCAGAGCACTGACAGACATAGGAGTCACCAGTATTTAGGCACAGTTGCTCACAGCCATGATTGTTTTCAGCACAGTGGTCCACTCCTATTGATTTGTGGTAATGATCGAAGAAATCACATTGGCATCTTATACACATAAACCACAACATTGTAGTTAGTACACGATGCCTTTGCAAAGCAAGGAAAAGGTTAGTATAGCTTTTTACTTATGCAAGTACCCCCACCTACTTGAGTAACCTGAGCTAATTAACAACACCTGAGTGAAATTAATACAACCCCACTTGGCAGGTAACAGACTTGGTGAAGTGCAGATCTCCCTTGCCAAAAATCACACAGTGATGGAACTAACACAAAGTGAAGAGAGAATCCTGAAGCCCAGTCTGGTCTTACCCACACAGTCATTATTTCTTTCTTTAAAAAAGGAAGGCTATTTCTTTTGCTCACCATAAAATTTTCTCAGCAAGTATGAATATTGGTAACTTTGGAAATAGAAGTATGGCTTTCAGATTATTTCATAACCATTAAATTCTTTTTTCAACAGGATGAGAAATCACTGATTTAAAACTTTGACCTGCCAACAGGTTCAAGCAGTGGGGCACAGATGCAAATGATGAGTGTGAGAGTATCTTAACATGTTCCATTTCTTTGATTTTCCTGTTTCTATTCCAAGTAAGCTAAAATGGAATATTTCTTTTAAGTCTTGTATGCAACTGGTTGTGTGAAAAATGAAAGGTGGTGGAAAGGAGGGAGTGTGAACTGGGTTTTAAAAATATATTGTCTCATAGAGTGGATAGCAAAGCAGCAGGGTGAGATACATGCACTTGCAGATGTACTATATGATTTGTTGACTCTGTGAGTATAGAAAAAGGAGATTTTAGGAAAAAAACCTTTGAACTTCTCCATAATATTTTACTACTAGTTTGTTAATGGCTATTTTTAGTTATATAGGCCCAAACCACTTTATCTTAACTTGATCAAAAGTAGTGAAGTTCCCCCAGACACAAACAGAGTTTGATATGTCTCCATTTGCAAATCATTTACAGATGTGAGCAGGCATGTCTGTAGCGATTTGTTTACACAAAAAAAAATCTGTACTTAATGTAAAATCACTTAATTCTAAATATTTCTGTTTACTGGTTTGTTTAACTAAGCAACGAATTTGCAGTGATCAGTCCAGATTTACCATTGTACATAGAAAGACAATGTAGGCTTGAACAGATGAAGCTGAGGTGTAAGTTTTTACTAGCTAAAGCAAGTTCCAGCTGGAACATTCTCCTTTTTCCAAGATTCACATCATCATGAAGAGGCTTGTGTAACTCCTCAGAGTACATAAAAAAAGTGGAGAAGGAAAGAGAAAATACCCATATTGTCTGCAAAAAATTGCATCTGTTTGGCACCATCTTTTACAATATGAACACCCACAACTAATCTGAATTCTTAACACTTAAATACCTTGGGTTCTCATGCAGAATCTTGTAACACACTCTTTCAAAGAGTTCAGTAATCACAAATAATTAGTGATAATTACTAGGCTTACTAGAAACCACTATAACTGTAAATTTGGTCATCAGGTGTGCTTTATTACATGTGTAAGAAAAATGTAAGCAGGGGAAGGGACTAGGGAAGGCTCACTGTTTTTAAGAACAAGAAATGTCTTGGAATACACTAATTTTTAGATATTCAACTTGAGATAGTCTAAAACTGTAATTGTTAAAAAGTTCTGGGGTCTTGCAACACATCCAAGTTACCTTAAATATTCTTTTATCACAGTTTATTTAGAAATAATTATTCCCTGTGCTATCAACTTTTTTAAAATTTCAGTGACTGAAACTTTCCTTTGGAAAAGTATTTCATAAGTACATCAGGGGAAAATGCTGCTGATATTTTAGATTATATGTAAAATGGTTC
This sequence comes from Campylorhamphus procurvoides, assembly GCA_013396655.1. Taxonomy (NCBI): domain Eukaryota; kingdom Metazoa; phylum Chordata; class Aves; order Passeriformes; family Dendrocolaptidae; genus Campylorhamphus; species Campylorhamphus procurvoides. Next base: position 655,396 of record WBMV01001910.1, read on the forward strand.
TCTGCAATAAAACTCTTCTAAAAACTGGGTGATGTCAAGTGGGCAATTCTGATGTGTTTTTCTGGGGCAACACTGATCCTTCCTTTAACAACATTCTTATTACAAGAGGACATTTTGTTGAACAGATCGCTGAAAGTGAAAATATATAGAATAGAGAGGTCTCTGCACATGTCCACTTATCAGCATACAGCAGTATCAGGTGTGCTTCAGTTTACACAGCCCATAGCAATGATACGGATGTTCAACAGCAAAGCTCTGCCTTTTTGTGAGACACATTGGCTGAACACATTTTCCCAGTTATTTGGTTTGGAGAAAATGATGTTTTAGTTCTCTATTGGATCAAGGATCTTACTATAGCATTACTTCACCAGGCCTGGCTCGTGTTGGACTTTACAGTCACATAGGTTTGCATGACTCAGAAGTATTTTGTCATCCTGTTCACACCTTGCCCTTGCAGTAAACTAGTTACTGCAGTTCATGAGATACGCTCTTTGCTGCACGTATTGCCATGGTGTTGCTGGGTGTATCCAGGATGACATGACACAAACGACCCTTTCACGTTAACACATTCATGTTCACAGCCATCATGCTGATCTAAAGCACAGAAGTTTATTTCTGTGAAGAGAAAAACAGTGAAGAATTGAAGCCAGCCATAAAGGTTTCTGAAGTGAAATGGCTTAGAAAAGCTTATTTTTCTTAAACAACACTGGATTCTGTGCTTTGAATGCCTACAAAAGCTGAAAGTGAGCTGAGGATCTGAGAGAGGATTGTAAATACTTGGCTATGTAAGGCTTCACTTTGACTCCCACAGAACTCCTCCTGTAGTCATCAGAAGTCACACATCATGGTGAAGGAGGAATGGCTGGTGTTATTCACCACTGATTTAGGAAGAGGGCATATATGCAAATGTTCTGCTTTATTTTACAAGCTCAGCTAACATGAGCCCTGTTATAACATGATTTTGAATAGGAGCATATTCCTGGAAGCACCACCAGATTTACAGCCAAATCCAAAGCTCCCTAAGGAAAAATACCCCAAATGGGAATTGCAATTTGCCTTTAATTTGCAATTACATCCTTAGCAATAAATATTATACACAATGCTGTTCTTTTGCTCACCATGGCTATGCAATCCATAAAAACCTGAATGTATTAAAACACCATATAGATAATAAAAAATAGAGTAGCGTGGATTGCTGTTAAAACAGCACTGTGCAAAGAAAAATGCTTTCCGAGAATGCATCTTTAAGACTGAAAGAAAATACAGTTTCAAACCCAGATACATTTTATGAGTGTCTAGAGATATAGTTAGATTGCTCCAAGCAATTCATAGAATACCAGCAGTACAATTTCCCCCCCAACAGCTGAGTCACCAGATCAGGCTATTTCATTTTGCTGCATATATTTTCCCTGAACTTTAATACATTACATTAACAATTTGCTGTGATTCCAGGTTGCTGCTCAAGAACAAGTAAAACTAAAGTCTTTTTCAAGTAAATAGTATGTGTGTTTGGTTTAGAACCTTGACATTGCTCAGGCTGTTTCTACAATTCTTTTAGGAAACTGGGGGGTTTTGAGTGTAACTAAGTTGATTTTGATAGCTGTGTTTCTTATCCAATATGTTCCCACGCTAATGAACTATATCTGTCCTTGGCCAAACCAACTGGGCAAATCAAGGGGATTTTTAAAATTTTTTATTTAAAAGCTGTTTGTATTATTACAAGCCAAAGTCAGAAAGTTTAAGTAAGTAATGAACTTATTTTTTAAGTCACTTTGGTTCCTATAATAAGCCTCAGGTTTCCATAAAACTCTTCAGAAACTGTCTAAAATACAAAGCAGTCTACAAAACAGCAAAATGTGTATTTCCCCAGCATGATTGGCTCAGTTAAATTTCAAGTTTACAAAGAAACATTTGTTTCAATCTTAATTACAGAGAAAACTTCCATCATTTCATAAGGGAAACAATTCACAGCAGGTTTAAGAAATAAAAGCAGATCAACTTTATTACGTCCAAAGGATTACTCACTTTTGCATGTTTTCTTATCTGGATTAAGTATAAACCCTTCTTGGCACTGACAAAAATAGGAATCATCTGTATTAACACATTCCTGTTCACAACCGTGGTCCTCAAGAGCACAATAGTCTGGTCCTAAATGGAAAAAAAATTGTGCCAGTGAGGAATACAAGAAATAAACTAGATAAATAAAATTAGAAATAAACCAGGTAAAAATTAGTTACTTTGCTTTCTTTTCCTTAGCCCTTTTTTTTGCCCTAGGCACCATTCTGACTTTTTACCATACTGTTTCAAACAATGAAAATAAAGTTTATTTTTTTCAAATATCTGCTATACTGAGGTACACCTCATGTGGACACTTCAAAGAATTATTCAAGACTAGTCAGAAATGGTTTAACCCCTCAGTACTGCTAAAAATATAATTATATAATGTATAATGTATATAATATATAATTTATGAACACTACTTCACATATTAATAGAACATTTCCTTTAGCAAAGTTTTTTACAACAGCATATGCACATACACATATACACAATGCAGCTATCTGCTTACTAAAAAGAAAATTAGAAAATATAGTTTGTTCAATAGTACACTGAAGGGACAGTAACCATAAACCCATGTGTGTGCACCAGAGGAATACAGCTGTATGCCTTCTGGACCTACTCAGTGCTGTGACCCGTTTACCTGCTCAAATCCTTGCTCACTCTAGTGTGCAGGACAGACTTTTCCTGGATAACTGGTTCTGCAGATGACCACGAGAGCTGAAAAGTATGTGTTATTATCTTTTTTGGAACCTTGAGACTAGCATGTTTGGAACACCAAAAACACACTCCACAGGGTTTCATTAACACAACCCAGATTAAGGATGGTAACAGAAAGCTTCTACCAGCTACAAACCACCCAGACCTCAACTTTCCCTGACAAGCAATAGTTGGGGCTCAGCAAAAACTCCTCCTGAGGAGAGCAGCAAGAGTGGCAAAAGTTCCCTTAATAGCTGCTAGCTCGAGTGACCACCACCTGTCTCACTGACCCAAATTTGCTGCTCTCTTCCAGCCATAGAGCACCCTGCTGATGTCAGCGGGGTTGCCTTCATGAGCCTTGTTCCTTTTGTTTTATTCTGAGAAGCTTAGAATAATTCCAAGAGAAAACATTTGTCAGATATGCATGACCACACTCAAAACATTTACATTTCCAAGCTTTTCTTTGTAGCCATGAGCATAAAGGCTTACTTCCTATTTTTGAAAGGAAAGCCAGGGTTCTGAGACAATCACGAGATCTCGGGAGCCAGCGCCCCAGGCCCAGTCCTGCTTGCAGATGCAGAGAACGGGTCTGGCATGGGTGTAAGCCTTGGCCATCATCCCTGAGATTCTGTACGTAAGCCAAATATGTAGAAATTTATGTTAAGAGTTTTAAAGTCATAAACATTTTAAATCCAGTGATCTGTTGTTTGTTTCTTTGTGCTGTTTGTGCTGACTTAAAGGCAGCATGACTCATAACACATGGGTCTAGAGGACACTTTTGCTCTGAAGAGCTTTCATGCCGTCTTGACTTTTGCAGCCTGAAGAAGTATACAGTTCTTTCATTCATGCTTTAATTTATTAGCAAGGTTCAGAAGATAAAAAGTATATGGAAAGTGGCTTGTAAGTTTTATTTATGCTTAGACTCAGGACATGCATCTTGAAAGAGAATGATTTGATACAGTGGGTAAGACACCGTGCAGGCAACTTGGGAGGATTATACACAGACTTGGTAACAACCCTTAACATGAATTCTCGAGTGATGGTGTTCTTCTTGACTTGGTCCTTTGACCATGAGATGACAGAGTTCACAATCCAGAAGGCTGGGAGGTGAAGCAGTAAAAGTCTGACTCCCTATTTTACAAGCTCAGATTTCAGCTTATTCAGGCAATTGCTTGGAAGAGTCCCCTGGGAGGGATCCCACAAGAGAAAGGATAACCAGGAGAGCTAGATTTTTAAAGAAAACTTGCTTAGAGCTCAGGAACAAATCATCCCATTGTACTGGAAAATCTGCTTAGAAGAGCAAAAGCTTCTCAGTGAACTGAAACATAAAGACAGAAAATAGTAGAGGGAGAAAGGACCTAGAGAAACAGGAATATAAAAGCATTTGTTAGGTATTTTGGGACAAAAACAAAGCTCTGCTGAACTGTTCATTACTGAAGTACACTAAAGGAAGTAAGAACAGAGTCTACAAATATGCTGGTAGCAAAAAGGAAGTCATAGAATATACTGGTCTTTTGACTGCAGGAACAACGTAGTGATGAACAACACAGAAACAGCTAAAAAAAATTAATGCCCTTTTTAATTCCTGGTTCTCATAGACAAAGTCTCCTCCCAGGTTTCCACATGTACCAGTATAGTTTGAGAAGGAGAGGGATTAGCCAAATTGGTTAGAGACCATTTAGAGAAACTGGATATCCACAGATCCATAGGATAACTGGTATTCACCTCTGGGTGCAGACACCACTGTCTTTCATATATCAAAATTCACAGGGACCAAGAGAGGCCCCTGATAACTGAGAAATCCTAATGCTGCACTTATCTTTAAAAAAAGGCAAGAAGAAAGACTCAGAACTGTAGACCAATCTGCATTATTTCAGTCCCAGGACCATGAGGCACATCCTCTCAGAATACACTTCCAAATATATAAAGGACAAGAAGATTACTGGAAATAATCAACATGGATTGACTAAAGGTATACCATCCCTGGACAGTCTGTTCACCTTCAGTGATGTAATGACTGCACCTGTGAATCAGGGAGTATTGGTGGATGTAATACACCTCGGCACTAGTAAAGCTCTTGATGCTGCCTCCCACAGCATTCTTGTTTGGAAGCTGAGGAGGTATAGGCTGGAAGAAAGGACTGTTAGGTGGAGTCTAAATTTGCCAGGCTACCAGCCTCAAGGGATAGTGGTCAAGGGCTTCATGTCTGGCTAGCTGCTGATAATGGCCAGAGTACCACAGGGGTCAGTACTGGGGGCCACATTGCTAAACATCTTCATCAGTGACAGAGATGATGACACAAAGTGCACCCTCAGCTAGCCTCTGAGTGTCACAGGTTGGAGACAGTGATCCTGGGAAACCCAACAGCAAAACATAAATACAGAGGAGCCTTATAAACCTGATGAGTAGACCAGAAGATATTGTATGAAGTTCAGCAAGAAGAGTTGCAAAGTTTTGCACCTGGGTTGGAAAGACCCCATAGTGTGTACAGACTAAGTGACCTGCTGTCCAGGAGCAACATGGGCCAGCTGTTCCCCGAGGGAAGGAGAGCCCTGAGGGGCCAAGGGTGATAATCCAGCCAGGCAGGGTAGGGACCTTGCTAGGCAGGCACTGCCCTGCAGAACCCAAGCAGGGTAAGCAGCGCAGGCCTGGAAATGGTACCAGGTTTAACAAGAACTCCAGACCATGAGAATAGTATATGCAACCGAGGCAGGTCTGAGGTCAAGCCAGGATGTCAGCCTGCATGTCAGGATGAGGCGAAGCCACTCCCGGTGAGGGTAGATGGGATCTGACACAGCCCAGTGATCACTGGGGGAATCCACAGTGTCAGGGTAAGACCACGGTCAAGCTGAGAAGTCAGTCTGAAGGTCAGATTCTGGACTAACAAGGACTATTGCCAGGCCCAGCTGGAGACAACGGCTGACACAGTTTGTCCAGTGCTGGAATAATCCCTTCCCTTCCACCCCAGTTAAAAGGATTAAGATGAAGAGGGCTCAACAGAGAGCTACTGCTGTGACACAGTGCACTTTACTTGTGTGGAGAGCTTGAGGAATACAGTCTTACTGACTTTGGTGAAAAAGAAGGTATCTGTGGCCTGCAATTACTTCTTGTAGGTCATTAGAACAGTGATATAGCTAAACCCTTCTTGTTAGTGCCAGATGATGTAACAAGGAACAATGGTCACCATCTGTGGCTTGGGTGATTCATGATGGTAATGAGGAAAATGTCAGTTCCCCTGTGCTAACCCCAATTTGGTGATTTTTGAGCTTGTCAGCCTGGTATCAATCAAATTTTATAAACAACTAACAGTCAAAGCCAGAAAGTTACAATAACCTGGCGGAAACATGAAAACTTGGTAGATGGTATTTATTTTGCCAGAGCTTTGTCACACTATCAAAGAATTTACTCTGGAGAAAAATCCACCTAAAAATAGACTGCAATGTTTCCTCTGATTGTGGAATTACTCATAATTTTAGCTCATCTTACAAACCAAATTGATTATAAGTTGTCTTGTATAGACTTACTTGTTTAGCCAGCTAGGGAGATGAAATTCTAACTGGAAAATCAGAATAATCAAAGGACAAGGCAAAGCTTTGGCCTTTTACTATCAAAAAGAAGTCTGGTTTCATGTTAAAAGCTTCCTGTTCATAGGAGGGACCCCTACCTTTAGTCCGTTCCCTCAAAAGCCAAACTATCCCCCAAAACAACATGCACTGCTTTCAAGACCTTTGGTTTTCAGAGCACTCCAACATTTTCTGTACCTGATGCATTACGCAGTGTTTTCAGGACCACTGCGAGTATTACTGCTGACAAGTGGAAGACAGAAGTACAAACTGTTCATAATTGAACCTTATCACAACTTACTTCTGCAAGTTCTTTTGTCTGGATTTAAAATGAACCCTGGGTGGCATCTACAGTAATAGGAGTCCTCAGTGTTAACACATTCATGTTGGCAGCCTTGGTTATCCAATGCACAGTAGTCTACAACTGAAAAGGAACAAGACCAACATATACAATTAGAAAAACGAAATCAGAGCTGTTATGCATAGATATTATGGTACTACTTACACACAGTAACTATAAAAAAAAAAAAAAGGAAAAGCTGACAATTTCTGTCCTGAAAAGTCATTTTGCAAAAAAGTAGCACACTTTCAACACCAGTTGGTAAATCATATTTGATATGAGTCCTGGATCATTTCTCAACTTTGAACATTTATCAACTCTCAGATTGTCAGGAATCTTCTCAAAATGTTTTCCCAGATCTGGAAAACGTGTCTCAGCCACTAACTCTGTCCAGATGCTCACACTGTAGGCCAGGGCATAGAAAAGTTTGTTTGATTTAGTTCTGTCTTCTGTCTCTCAAGTCCCAATCCTCAAACTGCTCTGCTTTAGCTTAGCTCCACCCCAGCTGCATTAGTTCTCAAGAGCTCTTTCTGTAGCCTGAGTGTATGGGAGAACCTTGGCAATATCTTCTGCATGGAGGACTGTCACAGTACATTCATTCCCTCTAATGTGCTCCAGATTCATTCGGTACAAAGCAGCTGCAACTACAAAGCCCAAGACCTTCAGGCTGATACTCACTACTGGCATTTTGCTTATGTAACACCTTTTCTAAGAAAAAAATGAAATGTCATAGGCAGTTACTTCTTTCATAAGTCTGGTAATTTATTAAACAAATCCATATTCACAAGCTAGGTTGCCAAAGAGTAGTAAGGTAAACGCTCCAGAATTTACTCTGTCAAGCCCATTCAAAACTACTGAAGAAGTTGAAGGATTTTTATTTTTTTTTAAATTTCTTTGCAGGTTAAGCTGTATCTTCACAACAAAAGTCTTGGAAGAAATTAAAGGTAAGTCACAAAGATGGTGCTCTGTCCCCAAAGAACTGTCAGGCATACATTAGGAAAGTATACTTGGTTCTTTCTGCAGAAAACAGTAATATGCTCAGCTTTACACAGACATTTACCAAGACAAGTTCCTCTTTGCCAACTGAGTATTTTTTTCACTACTTTATATTGCTGAGCCTCAGAAATTTCTTTAAGAGGCAGTAATATATTTTAATGAAATCAGTTCTTTCTTCAATTGCCCTCCATTTGTAAATCATGAGCACTCAGGTGTGATACAATATTTAGTCAAAGTCATCCAGTCAGGAGTGCAAATAATCCATTTAGTTACTCTGAGTTTCTTTTAACCCTTCAGAATATTTGTGTTGAATCAAGTCAAATTAAACTCGTTACTGCCTATTATGTGACACCATTTTCCTGGCATGCACCTTCCTGTCTCCAGACCGAAGAGATTTATTTAAAAAACTATTTATTGAATATGTATTTCAAGGATATAATGTGTCATACAATTAGTCAGCTTTCCTCTTAAATTAATTCTAATCACATGTACATTTTCAAGTGTTTTAAAAGACACATTAAGGAATAGGTAAGCCAAAAAATATATACTTTTCTTCTACTGGGGAACAGCCCATATGGATTGCTCTGCAAAGTCACTTGCTCCTCTGCATTTAAACCTTATTAATAAAATTAATTTCTGATACAATACCTGCAACTGTCTGACTAATGATTATAAAGCTGAGATTAGAATATCCACTTGGAAGGTACATACAATGACCATCTAGTCCAACTGTCTGACCAGTTCACGGGTCACCAGAAATTGAAGTGTATTGCTAAGGGCTTTGTCCAAATGCCTCTTACACACTGATGAGCTTGGGAAATCCACCTCCTTTAGGAAGCCTATTTGACCACTCATGCTTCCTAATTTCCAGTCTAAACCTCCCCTGGCACAGCTTTGAACCATTCCCATATGTCTTATCCCTGGATACCAGAGAAAAGACCTCAGTACAGACCTCCCTCTCTATGTCCCCTCCTCATTAAGCTATAGAGAGAGATGAGGTTGTCCCTCAGGCTCTCCTCCAAACTGGACAAACCCAGAGTCCTCATCTGCTCCTCACAGGACATTCCTTCCAGCCCTTTCATCAGCTTTGTTGTTTTAGAGACAACTGAACAGGTCTTAGAATGCTTTTCTATCAGCATCTCAGCAATTATGACCCAAAGCACTTTCAGAGGACAGTCTCTGGAAGGAAGAACTGTGCCTTCTTGAGGTTATGCGGTTGCTAAAGTACTTTGAATAGAAAGGAAAAAAAAAATAAATAACAGATTTTTTCAGGCTTGCTTTTTAGCATTTATAGCTTTCTGGGGACCTCTTACAGAATCAGGTCTGTTGGCCTATATGAACAACGAGCATATTAATTTAAATAATGCCTTTCTACGAACACAGTTAAGTAAGAACATTCTCTTGATAGTCGTTTTTGGAGAGAACTATTATTACCTTTCTTTTCAATAATTTTTGTACACAAATTGCACTAATTACAGGCAGGATGGGCCTTGCAGACTGGCACTAGTAATGGACCTACAAACTCATTTTTAGCTTCATGTTTCATTTTGATGGTACTTGTTTAGAAGGGAAACTTGTCAACAGCATTCCAGTCAGCAAGTAGGTAAATTGTCCACAGAGTTGAATTTTACTGAAAAGACTGAAAAAAATTATAAATTTCTCTTTCTAATATTGAAGTACGGTAACCCTTTAGTTGGTATACAGAAAATATACACAGTTTATATAAAAGCAAAGCACAAGAATATTTTCCTAATTTGTAGAAGTTTCATTATTTTCTTATTTCTATACCAAGTCATGAGATGTACATTAGAATGTGAACGTTTAGAGATCTCACTGTTTTTACTGTTATCTCAAGCTCATTTGAATATGCTTCTTACATGAATAAGAAGTTTTTCTAAATGATGAATTAGCGTCCTTTCTGGTGAGCAAACTATTAATTCAGTGGTCATCTCCCCATGCTAATTCAGCCCTGTTTTTCTTGCTTGGAATTGGTTAGTAAGTGATGAGAGCTATCTTTTACTTCCAGTTACTAGTTCTGCCTCCGGTTGCTTCCCCTGTCCTCTCTGAACTCTGGACAGCATGGCTTACCTTTCTCTTGTACAGTTGTTTTACTCCTCTGATGTGTATTTAGATTACTCAGGCTTAAGGACAAGGGTAGAAGAAAAGCGTAGGAAGAAAAGATGACAGAGTAAGTAAAGGCATAAGGAGGATGAAAAAGAACAAGGGAGAAAAGTAGAACAGACACATGGAAGACTCATAAAAACCTAAAAAGCAGCCAAAAAAGTCTAGCAGTGCCAGGACACTGCTGAGAGGTGCCAGCTGCCCAACCACTGCCAGGCAAAGAGGACTCAAGCCCAACAGCTGCAGCAAGACGGAGACAGTCTAGCACCAGTGCCAGGAAAGAGAAGGCAGCATGTCCAACAAAACCAAGAAGGTGGGGAGACTGAGTGTCCAGCAGCACAATGGAGAAAGAATGGCTCATAACTATGAAACTTCAAGTGACAGGACTTCATTCATGTGAAAAGGTGCCACAAAAGGCAAAGTGATAGAGCTTTGCCAGCCATATTTATGACTGAGCAGTTTCAAATATTGTTTAGTCTACAAATTTGTTCATAAACTGTGTGTTGCAAATGCTCAGAGTGGTGCTGTTCAGTGGACACACTGTGAGTTCTGGCTGTGAGATTTTATTTAATTATTGCCATTCAGGTAACTGGCTGACATGTCAATAAAGAAATTAGTATTGCCCTTGATTCTTAATTTAGCCCATCAGAAAGATCCTAATAAACATGCCTGTGAAATGAGTTTTCTGCACTTTCTCATTTTCTTTAGCTGGAGTTAAAACTTTTTAAGTCTTAGATATCTTAGAGAGAAACCTTCGGCTCTTTGAGACAACTACAATGTGTATTTCCTACTGAAACTCTTTCTTCATTCTCTGGATGAGGAGAGAGTAACAGTAATGAAGTCACTGCTTTTTGCAAAATTGTTTTTGTACATGGTGGCCTCTAGTATATTGTACATCAAGATCTTTCCTCTGATCCTGCTTATTTGATAATTGATCCTTCACCAAAAGGAAGGGTTAAACAGCTTAAGAGTAAGGAAAACTGAGAGTTACCACTACCAGTTCAGTGCTACACAGTCTTTTTTATGAGATTTTCCAGCAAGGGTGGTCATTCACTGGTTATCACATCTTCAGAAGCTGTACATTCTTAGGAGTAGCATATTCATCAAAAATCTCACATTGTTCAAACCTGAAAAATCAAATTCTGGAGGCTGACAGACAGCAGGATTTGTAGACAAACTACCATCAAAATCACAAATTACCCAGACAAACATCTACTGCTCAGAAAATGCAGAGAACCTAACTTCTGCATGGGTCAAACAATTAATATACATGGAACCATTCTCATGTATCAGTAAGACATGAAAAAGTTAAAGGACCAAAGATGCAAATGCAAAAGAAAATTGAAAAAGAGAAGTGTTAATAATGTGCTTTGAAATGACAATTAATACCACTAAATATTGCAGTTGTATCAATAGCACCAATTCCAGGTTTTTTGCTAAAGTAGGTAAACAGAAATAGAAATCAAGTGGCTAAAAAAACCCCAGCTATGAAATGCAATACATTGAACCCATGCATGAACTGTATTTTGAAAAAAATCGTAAAGATAATATCAAATATTTAAATGTTATCAATAGAACTTATCACTGAATCACTTAATGCCAAAAAGAGTTAGTAAGGAGGTAGAAAAAAAGAGTCAAAGATGTATCACACCTCCAAACTCCATTCTCCAGATTTTGCAGGTAAGTTATGACCAGGCAAAAAAAATAAAGGCAAGAAATTTAATAAATGGCATAGAAATATTTTGAAGCTTTCAGTAACAAAAACAGAGTTTTTATTTATACCAGAGGATGATATCAGATTTGACATACAAAGGCTTTCTCTAGAATGATGCTTTGGTAGCTATATCTCCTTTAAGAGTATCTTGGACTGTCAAGGACACTTCAACTTAATAGAGAAAAAATAGTAACAACAGCTGATGACACTAAGCATGAATATTTTGCATTAGAATATATGGTAGGAAAGACTTGGGGATGAAAGAACTTACCAACAAAAGTTACAGATTTTCTGTCCCAGGGTATAGTCAAATAAACAGCAGAGAAGTATATCCTTTACCCTAACACAGGTAAAGGTCATGGGGATCAGCTAAGTTATTGGATGAACTTCAGTGGAATGTTAGATATAGAAATTTGTGCCAGAATATCTAACTTGCCTAAATAACCATTATTATCTGCATTTTCAAACCAATTTGGCTTCAAAAAACAGGTTCTTAAAATGGCATGTTAGTGCCCAAATTATACGGGGGGCAAATAATGCTGAGAACTTTAAACACTCCTATCCTAAAACCCTGAAGCTACAAGAAAAGAAAACATTTATGAAGAGTAAGCAGAGAGTGAATGTTCTTCAAAACTGCAAGTTATTCTAGGCCTGAAAAACCTCAAAACCTCATTTATGTGTCCTATGTGAAGATACATAAAGGAAGTTCCATACCCTGTCACTTATTTTGCATCTCAAAACAGGGTTATCCTACAAGGCAAGAACTGTGTGAAGGCAATAAAAGACAGATATATTATGTTGGAGTTGTTTTAAAACTACAAGAAAGAAGGTGTTGGACAAAAGCATTGTGGTGACCTGTGGCAGATTTGAGGCCAAGGATTCCCTGGGATTCATCTCCATGGGATTTCAATGTGTTTGAAATTAAGCACACATTTAAGTGCTTCTCTGAAGAGAATGCTTAACAAATAATGCAATTTTTCATCAAGGTCTCACTAGGGGGTTTTTTATGGTGGATGCCAGGAGACAATATTTTCTCAGGCTGTAGCATGGGATGAAAAGTTTACAAGAAGGTGAATAGGTGAGTAAAAAAGATTATACTCCAAGTATTTACTGTGTATAAACAGGGAAGAAGAACAAGATACACAGTAAAAGAGAGGGAAGTACATCTTGTGATAAAAAATTATTGTACTGTATTTCTACACTCTTTCTTTACAGCTGAAATTCTTAGAGCTGATATTTACTCTTTATTGTTCATAGCAAAAATTAAAGACAAATAGCGGATGGGTTCTTAAGGCGGCTATATTTTCCTTAAGGCCATCTTCCCCAAAAGGGTTTGAAATCTCTCCTCATGACCATAAAATCAACTGAAAAAAAACCAAGAAATTGTCCACTTTCAGGTTTTTCCATGAATAACTTCCATCTGAAGAGGACCTACTGAGTTTGTCTGCCTTTGTTTTTAATGGCCACATATATCACACCAGTACATTGCTGACCACCTACATGGATCTCAAATAAAACTTCTTGTGTGTTGTTTCAAAACAGCAATGTTACTTTCTGTGTGAAATTGTTTGGAACTATTTTCCCAAGACAACATTGATTATCAATAAAGGCCTACAAACATGCCAGTTATTTGTTCCTCCTCATCTACCACTCATAAAAGAAAAGAGAACTTCCCATCATTGTCTATGGCTAAACTGGATACTCATTTACATTGAATTCCCCTTTGTTTTGTGTCAAGAGATAAATGTGAATTGCAGAACTCATACTCACCAACACAGTTCTTTCCATTTACATGAAGCTCATAACCTTCATAACACTGACAGACGTAGGACCCAGGTGTGTTCACACAAATCTGCTCACAGGCATGTTTCTCCACAGCACAAAGGTCCTGAGCTACAAGACATAATTGCATGAATATGAAATGCTTTGGCCTGCTACTATGCACAGGCAGACTACAGATGAAAAATGAATTTCAGGAAGCTACAGAGAGAGAGAGTTTTAGAGAGGATCTCATTTTAACAAAGATCATGTCGATGTTCTGTCAAACAGTGAAAGCCAGCAGGATCAGTCCCTCCAAAGCTGAGGAACTCATTCCTCCACTCAAAGGGCCAGTGGTGCCTAGTACAGTTGTTTGATCTATGTTTCTCTAAAAAGTTTGAAGGGTATTGCTCCGAAGGCTTTTTGGAGAAAAAATAATTTGTGTTTATTTGTGGGGGTTTTTGTTTGTTTGTTTTTCTTTTTCCTTCTTTTTTTTTTCTTTGCATAACCAGATAAATTATGATGAAGTTGGAAAGGGAAAGAAAAGGAAAACACAACACCAAAAGACTTGGGGATATTTCATTTCAGAGTTTTGGAATTTTTCAGTTTTGTGTGAAATACCATAACAAGCTACCCCTCCCATGCAAAAGATCTCATAAAAGGATTACAATGACAAATGAGGTCAGTTCAGCACCTAGCCAAATGAAGCACACTGGGCTTTCTTTTCAACAGACTAATGCTTTATGAGAACCTCAAGTTTCCCCGGTGAAAGCTCTGGAAAGCAACGCACTTTGTGTAGCTCAAAGACTGCTCAACACATAATGGTCATTTACAGCTACAAAAAAGGCTTTTGGAACATGTTTGAGGAAACTAGCCAAGCAAAAACGAATTTTCTTTTATAGCTGTTTGCTTCGTATCAAGCAGCATGATGAGAAGCATAAACAGTCGTTTAACTCTTTTGTTCCAGTATAAACACCCACAAATAGATAATTTTCCAGCTGGTTTCAGCTACATTTCCTCTTTTGTATTATTTTGTGTATTAATGTAAGATTTGAGCATCTCTAGAGAAGAATGAAAGAGATTAGTTAAACAAATACAATGTAATGAGTAAAGAACACTCATTATCTGACACAACCCTTTTCTCTAGAAAAGTTAGACCACAGTATGTGAAAGAAGCATCCTTTGCATGGATGTAAAACCATCATAATGAAACAAATATTTCAAGAATATTTCAAGTTAAACAAATGAAATAACTATTTTCTCCCCCATTTTGTTCTGGAAGATAGCTGGGTTGCCTTTTTGCCCTACTCTCCCATGTGGAAAGCAACAAATCACAAGTATGGCAGATTTTCCTCTTTTAATGCAAGGAAATACTTCTTTTTCTAGAGATAATGTTATAATGAAATGTATCAAGGAATAAAATTATCATCTATGCAAAACAGAAATGCCCCATTTTCCAGCCTGAAGCAAAGTTGTCAGTTCACTGCGGATTGAAGCCATTTGGTTAAAGATTTTTAACAACTGAATCACTTCAGTGATTATACTGTGGTGTACTCTCACAACATTAAAAGAAAAGGGAACAGAAGAATGAAAACAGAGTCTAACTTTAGGTACATAAAATGAAAAGAGAGTGTAACTTCAGGTACATATCTTTCATCTTTTCTGCACTGTTTAATTTGGAAAGTGTTAAAATGTATATAAGGGAACTGTTTGTTTAAAAGCTGCCAAATACATCCAAACCTTAGTTAAATACATCTGGTTTATGTTCATTATGTATTGCACTTAACATAAACATGCTGAAGATTTATTCTATTAAGGGGTCAGGTGAGGAACACGCTGTCTCTGTGAACTTGTGGGTAATTAACAGCCAGTGAAGGTAACTAAAATACTCACAGACTGTGGGTTTTTCTATCACCATGGTTCCCACTACCTCCAAAACTAAGCTGTCCCATTTGTCTAGGCTTGGCTCCCTACCCCCATGAATTCTGTTACATCTCTGTGGTGATTTTAGACATAAAGGTCTGACCTTCTCTAGACTGCTCCTGTATCATCTCACTCCTTCACCAATGATTAGCACCATTCCAGCACACTGAAGGCCAGCTTGATGACTCCCAATTTTAGATTTCCACTGCTAATTGCTCAAATCAGTTTATAGTTTGGTAATGGAAAAAAGAAGTCCTTTAGAAGTAGGCTACAACCACACTGAATGACTAATTTCCCTTTCACGTGTATCAAACTCCAGTCTGGTATCTGCTGATTGATGATCAAAGCAAGTACACAGTCAAGGAAATCATGTGTGATACTAAGTAATATGTCATAGCTAAAAAAAAATTATAAAAAAATGCAGCAAAGGGCTTAAAAAATGGTAGAGAGGGAACATATTGAGGGCTACTGTACTTGGATCACCAGTAGGAAATTTAAACACAATTTCAAAACTCTTGGAAATTAATCAGTAATTTGAAGCAAAAGCCGAACTACTGGCTGACAAAAATTAAGGAAACACAACACAGTAAAACAGGAGACAGTAAAAAAGAATTTTTCATACTTGTAATTACATTTTTTTAATTGACTCTCAAAAGAAAAGTTCAATTGTCCAAACTGATGTGAAGGGTAGGGATAGAGACCATGTGTGAGACAGTTAAAAAAGAAGAGAAATTTTGAATTTCAAATAAATTTAAGAAAATTGAAAGAAAAAAAATCCTTTTTTAAAATACTTTAAGAAATTTAATAGCATGTAGAAGGTTTAAAAGAAAGGTTTGAAGGATACAAAAGTTTTAAATGAGACGCATTTAAAGGGACACAGGGAAGAGAAGAAGTCAGAGAATACTATTGAAATGTGATTACATAGTTGGAGCCATCATTTGTAATGATGATTACATCATCTGACCAACTTCTTTCTCAAGAGTTAAAGGAAATATGCAGAAGCAGAGAGAATTGGCTCCATGAAAAATTTTTCTGGTCACTATTCTTGTCTTGGTTGAGTTGCTAAACCCAATAATTAGGAAATATTCCAGATTGGACTGACTTTTTTTTTGTTGCATCTTGTTGAGAAAAGAAAACCACAGATGAAGTGTTAAATTTGTTCCATTTAACACAAAACATTGCCTTGTAATTTGCAGGCATGCATATCACAAATGTCTACTTTTGGTGAAGGATGCTGATGAGAAGGAAGAAAACCCAGAGCTTTTCAGAACTCGACAGCTCAAAAGTGGTTTTCTGCTATAGCCCAAAGGGTCTGAAGATCCTTTCATGCAGAGAATGCTCTGATCAGTCCAGTGCTGTCATTCTTTTGATCCCATTCCCATTTACTGAGGCTCTCACTGAAACCATGTCTCCCACTGCACATGTAGGGGTTCTAATCCCCAAGCTGCCCATCACTTCAGAAACTGATGTACCCTCACTGTGTCACTGGTCACTATTTGATAAAAAATAAAACACTATGCAAGAGAGACTCGGAATCTACTAATCACAAACTACCTGATTATTTTATGGCACTCTCCTGAGATGCAAAACATCAAACACAAGGAAAGATTTGAACCTGCATCACCTTAGTTCTAAATTATCAACTGTGAGCAGCACATCCTACGCTCTCACAATGACTGTCTCCTACAGCTTCTCAAGAAGACATTTTCCAAAATTTTTCTTCTGGCTAAAATCAGTTTGGCAGATTTCATTTGGATCCATACAATGTGGGACAAGAAACCGAATTTTTACAAGTACATTTTTCACAAGTGATTAAAAGTAGTTTTACATAATTTCTTTAAAATAATGGTGGATGCAGAAATAAATTTGGTATATCCCCCTAATGCAGTTTGCTTTTAATCACTAGGAAGCAAGTTAAAATGGACTGAAAAAATACTGATTACAAAGATGACAATTAAAGTGAAATAAAGTTTGTTGTTATAAACTACACAGCAAATCACTGAAATTTCAAAAAGGTTTATATGAACTTCACTTACATAAAGCAAAAAAAAATTTACCCTTCACTTTCCTGGACTCTTTCTGATGATTACCATTAATTATATACTGACCTCAGTTTTTTATGAGCCCAACAGAAAGGGCATGTGATGTTAAGAACTTTTTGGGAGCATGACAGAGAAACATTAATTAAGATAACATACTGCTGCAAGTCTTCTGGTCAGCATTCAGAATGTATCCTTGTTTACATCTGCACAGGTAAGAGCCAGGAGTGTTTATGCAGAAGTGATCACAGTGATGCTCAACTATACTGCACATATGAGGCACTGAAAGAAAAAAGGGAAAACATTATTAGCTGCTGGCCTTAATGCTTCGTGGTCAAAAAAAATGGTGTATAAGATTTTCCTGAAGTAATTTAGAAATTGGAAATTAAGTGTTGCTAATAAAGCTGAAAACAGAAGCTTAAGAAAATAAAAATACACAAGAGAATATGTGAAAACATTAATTATTTGGTGGTCCCAAGAAGACAATGAAACAAATTTACCATATTCAAATTTAGAAAATAAGTGGAACTTAAGTATAAACTGTTTAAGAGGACATTCAATTTCTTGAATGAAGACAATCACTACCCAGCACAATACTAAAGAAGAATTACAAAAAAGCCAACTTAATGAAGAGAATCTTTTGCTTGCTTAGTTATTACTGTTGAGGAACATGCAAGTAATACATGATGACACTGGGGACATGCATCTCTAAGATTCACTACGTAGGAGCTGAGCTGAGCTACACTCCAGATTGTAAATCTTCTTGAGCCTATTTTAAATCTGCATTTTATGTCTCTAATATCAAGTAGTAAAAGGCAAAAATTGAGACAGTAAAAAAGAAAAAGAATGGTACGCCCATTTTGTCAAGTTCACTGTTGAACTATTTTTGTCCTTATCAGTATCTGAGAATTAGGAAATCTTATGTTTTCTTTCCACTGGAGCATTGCTTGTATGTCATTTCTATAATAACTCATTTTGCTCAACAGCAATTTGGGATTGATATGCTCCTTAATGTGCTAGGTTGACAAAGCTCAAAATGTATGTAATAGATATTAGCTGTAATCTTCTAGAAGCCACAACAGAAGCCTGCCAAATGACATAACATGTGGCATGTGTGGTACTTGTGGAAAAAAACCACATGTGGTTTTAAGAGACATATTTTGTATCTCTTCCTTGGAACAGCTACAAGAATTAGGCATTTATTACTAATACACAAACCACCACAATTCTCAAATCTCTTAATCAGCTACTTGGATCTCATAAATTTCTGCCGTAATAAAACTTCTTAAGTACTCTTATTTATGTGAATCCAGACCTGCTTTGACTTCTTGTCATCTTTCTGTCATTCTGAAAATAAAAGCATTCAGTGAGAGGCATCGGAATAACTCGGTTACCAATCTTCCAATATATTATCACATACACTTTTTTACACCCATTTCAAAGCACCAATGGCACTCTGGTCATCAGTCTGATTTCTGTGGTGAAGGAGTCTGCTGCCTGAATGATTTCTGCAACCTCATCTGTTGCAGGAGGTATTTGGTGGTCACAGACAGGGACTGAAGCAATGGACATGGTGATCTCATAGTTAAGGAATTTGAACGTGAGCCTTGATGTGAACTATTTTATCTCTATGTCACGGGGTCCTTATTTGATTTGGGGGGAGTCAATAATATCAATACCTTCAGGGAAGCATCAGCCTTCACACTGTGTCTGTTTAGATAGAGACACTTGAATCTGGATGTGCAAGAATGCAAGCGAAGGCTGTAGAACTGTGAATAATATGTTGTATTAGTCAAAAATGCTAAATGCCCCAGAAGATCACACAAGGAATTGCCCTGAGTCAAATATTTAAAGATAGTTGGTGATCTTGACAGACTTAATCTCGTTTATCTGCCTCTATTCCTCCAGTGTAAAATGAGGATGACACCACTACCTACCTTACAGGAATATAATAAAGACTTTATTTGCCCCTGACTGCTCCATCACAAGTTCAGTCTTTCTCACACTTCCTCTAATCTCCATCTCCTTTCCTTGATTCTGTCCACATTTCTGTTCACATTATTCTGAGTTTTCAACTCTTGTCTATTCCTCACGTCTCTGATTTCCCAGGATACTCTTTGCTTCTGTTTTACCTTGCTGACTAGTAATAAAAAACGGGGCCTCTGGGATCCCCTGGCTTCAACTGCTGTTTCTGACATCCCCAGATCTTTAGCAGCCAGAGGCAGGAACTGTAGGGAAACTGACTTAGCAGAGGATGACACGCAGCCAATTTATATGGATATTCTTCTGAGAATATAGCTGACAGGCACTCAGTATCTCTGCCATCCATGAGTGAAGAGTGGTTAATCTGGTTTACTTTTTATATTCTCCACAGAACTTCATTATTGGCTACAGTTTTCTCTTACCATCACAGGAACCATGAAAACCTCACAGACATAAGGGTGATCCAGACACAAGGATAGCTCAGGTGCCAAGCTCTTTTCCCCCAGCACGAAGCCCAGCAGGAGGCTGAGCATGACAGAAGACTTGAGCAGAAGGGTGCCTTCAATTGCTTTACCAAAGAAACAAGGTGTCCAGATGTTCAACTTGGCTACAATGGCATTGCCTCTGGGTCCACACTGGGAGGACTTAAAAAATCCAACCACGTTTCCCAGAAGGAATGTAGGTGCTCAGGAAGAAGAGCATAAATGCTTTCTTGAGAATCAGCAAGATAAATGCTGCATCACAGTCGGGAGCCAATAGAATATTAAGGGTCCTATCTGTAATTTAGTACCTTAAACTGAAATCCATATGAATCTAACAGCGAAATTCTCTGTTTCATCTGGGTCTGACTTTTTAAGCACACCCTAGGATCACACTTTCAATTCCCAGCACAGCAAATGTTGTGGACACATTCCACGAGAACGGGAGGCAACTGCAATCCTTGTCACCTCCATACTCCTCCATCTGCGAGGGGGAGTTAGGTTTTATTGAGGAAGCCATGTATTTGATTAAAAGTGAGCTATAAAACTCTAATAAACTTATTGGACACTGTCTAGTCAGAAAAAAAAACCCAAGTAAATGGTATTTGTGCTGGATTTGTTTCTAAAATACAATTTAAAAAATCCAATAAGATGAAGTTTTGAAGCATTTGGTGTTCATTCCATTTGAACTCTCAA
Organism: Campylorhamphus procurvoides; assembly: GCA_013396655.1. Classification (NCBI taxonomy): domain Eukaryota; kingdom Metazoa; phylum Chordata; class Aves; order Passeriformes; family Dendrocolaptidae; genus Campylorhamphus; species Campylorhamphus procurvoides. The sequence goes on from WBMV01001910.1 coordinate 675,765, forward strand.
TCCATGATTAGTTTACTTTTTCTTGGTTTTTAAATATATCTTACTATGCCAGCTAAAAGTACAGCAAGGAAGAAACAGGAAAAAAATCTATTATCTGATGAATGTCTGTGTTGGTGTTTTGTGCTGATACAGTTCAGCTGCTCTTTGAAACAGTTTTGGAAAAGACCAAGTAAGGAAAAATCTCCAGACTGTCCTTACAATAAGCCTCAGTTCTTTTCTGGCAAAAGCATCCCTAGAGATGAGTGAGCATTTAATCTCACCAAGCATTCTTTTTCTGGACTTCGCTGAAAATGCCTCAGCTTAATGCCAAATCTGTATGAAGCACTTTCATATTTATCTCAGAAAAAAATAAAAAAGAGAATTATACTAACTATACAGATTGGCATAAAATGAATTATGTATGCCTTGATAGTTGTAAAAGGTAATTTCTTAGGAGGGAATTAAGATGGAAGTGATATCTCTGTTGTAAATTAATACCTATTAAAATATTATTTACTTTATTGTATGAAAGGATAATATCACTGCAATGCCTTTTCCTAATTTTCTGTATTTCAAATAGACAGAATACAAACACTACCATGTCTGTGTCTCACTTCCAGTCAGAGGTACAGAAATGATTGTCTGCAAAGAATTAATATGTAAGCTTTGGAAGAGGAATCCAGGAACTCCACTGAATATTTAAACAACCGAAAGATTGTTTATCAGTTTAAAGTTTCACTACTAAGGGAAATCACATTTAAAATTAATAGATGAAACAACTTATCTATTAATCAAACAGCAGAGCATTGTAAATTTATTGCTATTATGCAATAAATAGGAAAATCATGATATACATGTTTGCCTCACTGCTTATGACCACTAGGAATTAGATCACATTTTATGGCACCTAACAGTAACATTAGTTTTCCCCACATATATGACTGCTATTCTGAATGTTGTCTGTCTTCATTATATATATTCTAACAGATAAGGCTTCATGTAAAAGAAAAGTTTAATTATATTTTTTCTGTGTTTTACTTTCATCTGTGCATTCAAATCTATAGATAAAAATCTTACCACAAAGTTTAGTCTGGAAGGCAGAGGTCAGTGTTTCAATCTGGCTGAAATTAGCAACAAGAAACACATGCTCTTCATGTGGTTCACTCCCAATGGACTTCAGAGTGTTCATATCCACTCTTCCCACGCCAATGGCAAAAATTAGAATTCCTGAGTTACGTGCTTTAGCAGCAATCTCTGCCACTGGATCCTGAGGTCTCCCATCTGTCACTATCATGATAATTCGGGGCACATTCTGCCTCAGAGGTCGAGCTCCTTCTGACTCTGAGAACGCGATGTTCACTGCGTACTGCAGAGCCAGTCCCGTCATGGTGCCAGTGGAGAGGTGCATCATTCTCTTCACTGCTCTTTCGATATCCTGCTTCCGCCTGAAGGTCTTCAGCGAGAACTCCTGTTTGACTGTGCTGCCGTACTGAATCAGACCTACCCGGGTGGCATCAGGACTGATGTCCAGGAACTGCAAGATGGTTAAAATGAACTCTTTCACTTTTTCAAAGTCATAGTGGCGGACACTGCGAGAGCTGTCAATGATGAAGACAAGGTCCAGATGTTTGTTGTTGCAAGTATTTTCTAAAAGGCAAAATGCAAACAAAAATATTTTACAAGAATTTCAAAACGCAAATAAGTTTGGGTTGACTGTCTAAACAAGCACCCTGACAAGTGCATTAAAAATGCAGGAAAAATAGGAGATATCAGAACTAAGGCTCCTTAGGCAACATAAATTTGTTCTCCAGTAAATTAAAAAAAAGTTACCTATTACATGATCATTTTCTGTATTTGTGTGTGTCTGTCCATGTGAGATCAGTGCCCAGAAATGGTTAATCACAGTGGAATGGGTAGACAGAATCACAGCATCGCAGAATGGTCTGGCTTAGGGTTAGGGACCTCAAAGATCATGTAGTTCAGCCCCCCTGCCATGGCCAGGGACACCTTCCACTAGACCAAGTTGCTGAAAGCCCTTTTCAACCTGCCCTTAAAAACTTTCAGGAATGGGGCATTCACAATTTCTCCGGGCAACGTATTCCAGTGTCACACAGTGAATTTCAGCCCTGTATCTAATCTAAACCTGACCTGTTTTAGTTTATTGTTATTTTATTATGCCTTGTCCTATCACTACATGCCCTTGTCAAAAGTCACTCTCCAGGTACTTGTACCATACCCTGTTGTGTCATTGTTGAGATTTTGCCCTCAATTATCACAGACAGTGGAAATTCCTCCTGAATTACAGATTTGCGATTTGAGTGGGCTGCACTCTGATGCTTTTTGTGGTAGTGCCTGAGAATTTAGAAATCTAATACTCATGACGAAGGGTGGTATCAGTCCTCCATTACAAAGAGGGAAAACAGAACACTAAGAAATCCAGGTCAAAAGCATGTGTTAATTGCACTGACTGATAAGAGACATGATGAGACTAATTTTTCAGGGAAGCTGGCATTAAGCAGCACTTTGCATGTACAAAATATAGCTCTCAATGACGTCAACTGCAGCTGTGAGTGCTCAGCACTTCTGCAAATCAAACCCCATGATTTCAAACACATAATTAATGGCCATCTGGGGAAAGTTTTCTGTATTGGACTAGCTCAGCATAACAGAAATTCTGTGGCTACAGCAGAGAGAAAATCCTGTTGTCTACACTGGCACTCAGCTTGGCCAAAAGACCATTCATACACTCCCTGAAATCTTCTATTTCAGCAATCAGCAGTCTTTCTTTCCAAGAGCCACTGAAGCAGAAATATGACAGAGTATGTCTATATCTGACAATTGCACAGGCCAAGCTATCATGGATAACAGCAGAAGTGAAGTTTGGCTGCCCTCTGGGCATGCTACAAGCTTTCTGGGTCCCTGGCTAATCCTCTGGCTTCTGCTCAGCATCCTCTTCTGAAAGAATATGAGACATATGCATGAGTTGCATGATGAGAATGGATAGGGACTGACCATTCACAGTTATCCAGCACATAGCAGGCTTAAGGCAAGTGTGGGAGGTGAGCCATGAGCCTTGCCACAGAAGACAGCATATGGAAAAAGATTAAAAGGAATTTGATGGGATGCTGATGGAAAGAAATTAACTAAGGTTTAATATTTACATTAAAGAGTCCTCCAAATTAGGAAATCCCTGAGTCACAAAAGCATGGTAGCTCAGGCAATACCTGCAGGTAGCATTGTTTTATCCTTGAACTATTTCACATGCATCTAGCTCTGATCTCTGTCAGACACAGAACACAGGGTTAGATAGACCTATGGCTTCAATCAGTATATCTGCTCATCTTCTTAAATTCCTGTTGCTATGAATAAATCTGTGAGTTGTCTGTGTGCCTGGCTCGAAAGATTAAAGATGGCAAAAATTATCATTGAACTGCAGTGGTATCCTCCTTTTACTAAGCTGGGATACCCCTAATCAGTAATTTGCCTTACTGCCCAACCCAATTCAATTCCCAATGCACACTCATCCATGTTGTGCAGTGAATGAAGCAAATGCTTGGTGGAAAAGTAGCATTTGACTGTATAATTAAAGGTCATGTCATACTGCACAAGTACAAGTGGGCCAATCAATCGGAAAAACCTCTGTCTGTAGTCAAGCCTTTAAACAAGTTCACTTGTGACTGCTGATGAACGCTCATCATGCATGTCTGCCAAGGCAGGGGGTGAGAAGGATGCCTGTTTTCACTGGTTAGCTCAGAGGCCTCTTTCATAGATTACCAAGAACATTCATTGGCATAGAATAAAAATGACTGCCTGGATTTATTCATGTGCACTCTACAGTATGGCTTTATTCATAAGCGTAGGAATATGCTCGGGTTGCTTATTCTTTCAAAATCAGAGCAGACTGAATGCAAGCCAAGTGGAGCAGAAACAAAATTCCAGTTCTAACGGGATACAGATATCCTGACATAACTATTTTCCATATTATCTTAATTATAATTATTCTTACAGATATACAATTATTAATTACCTTTACTAATACAACATGAAATACAAAGATAATGCTAAGTTATGATTTGTGGGAGCAGAGCAAGAGGAAAGGAAGATAATTAGAGAAAAAAGGGCTTAGAGTATGTATGTATATCTGTGGAAGGACAGACAAGGGAGTAGAGTAAAATGACTGCTAGTTTATTTCCCTTAAAACATTTCAGCATGGATTCACTAAGGGTAAATCATGCTTGACCAATGTGATTGCCTTCTACAATGAAAAAGCTGACTGATGGATGAAGGGAGAGCAGTGGGTATTGTCTACCTCTACTTTAGCAAGGCTTTTGGCACTGTCTCTCACAACATCCTCATAGGCAAAATCAGGAGGTGTGGACTGGCTGGGTGAGCAGTGAAGTGCACTGAGAACTGGCTGAACAGCAGATCCCACAGGATCCTAATTAGTGGCACAGCTGAAGGCCTGTCACTAGTGATGTCTACCAATGTCCAATATGGGGCCCAGTATTGTTTAACTTATTCATCAATGACTTGGATGAAGGACAGATGCCTCCTCAGCAAATTCACTGATGACACAAAGCTGGGAGCAGTGGCTGATAGCCCAGCGTGCTGTGCAGCCCTTCAGAGGCACCTCAAAAGGCTGGAGAGATGGGCAGAGAAGAACCATGCGAAATTCAATAAAGGTAAGTGCAGGGTCTTGCACCTGGGAAGGAATATACAGTGTATTTCAAAACTACTTTGACCAGCAAGGTTTTAGCTATATAAATACCAAACATTTGCAAATTAAAATGTATTTAAAATCTTTGTCTTCTGAATTGGTGGGAAATTTTAATAACCCTGTAATTATTAAAGTTCATTTAACTGAGATGGGCTCAATGAAAAATAAAATGTAATTCTTTTAGAGACCAAAAATCCAGCTTGGTGGTATTTTGAGGAGTGGCAATCAGTAATGACTCACAGATCTAAACACTCATCCCCTCAGATAAAGTTTCAGTGATAGCTTTTTAGCAGTTATATGCTTTTGCACTTGCCCTGTAAACTGTAGTCTGTTCCTCTGACGAGTTCTCATTTTAAACAGGGAACTTTCTCACAATTTTGGCAAACATCTTCCTACTCAAAAGTAACTCCCTTCTACTCTTCTAATGAAAAGTGACATACTCATTGAAAAGAGCTACTCATCCATAAACCTGCTTCTAAGTCAGCAGAGGTTTTGTATTGCCAACAAAAAAGTTAAAGAAACCCTCATTGTGAGTTGCATTATCCAAGGGAGAGGCCAGGAGGGGAAAAACAAAGACAGGAGGAAAGATCAAGTCAGTAGGAAATATGTTCTCCTCCTCCACTCAGTATCCACTTTGTAAATGACAGTTACAGTGATGCCACCATTGCAAAACTAACAATGCAATGAAATTTCAGTTCGACTTGGAGGAATTCAGCTGGGATCCAATTACTGACAGATACATAAAATAAAGGTTTAAAGAATATTTCATATTGAGCATCTTAATTTCCTCTAAACCTGAAAATTCTGTTAAATTATTTTCTCTGATGCCTTCAGGTTTCCTTCTACTCCTTCCTCAAAGCAAATTATGCTCAGGACTGAATCTCTGTTTTGGCTTTGACAAAGTTCACACTGCTTTGATTTTGCTCACTCACCCGGTGTCTGTGTCTGAGAGCATGTTTCTACCCTCTCAGCTTCTTTCTAACTCATTCCCTTAATACAACTAATACACCAGGGAGTTTTCCTGGTCATTGGAATTGACTCTTCTAGGCTGTTAAGGCATTAAAAGAGTTCCCGATACTGTTGCCCTAGAACAATTCACATTTTCCCAAGCAATCCTCAGGCACGATACAGGAAGCAGCATGAGCCAGGGCTCCATCCCATGTGGATGCAATCTCTCTGTGAGCTCAGGGCACTCCACAGCCCAGAAGGAAGCTGTTTTGAACCACTGGTCTCAGTGCCAGACAGCAGCCTAAGGCACCAGCTAAGCTCAGAAGCCAGCTGGACTGCATCCACAGTGTTCAACTCACCTTCCCACTAAAACAGAGTGGCTGTATGCAAGATGTCTACTGGGAATAAACTATGCAGGGATTACTCTGTAGCCTCTGAATCATGCATGGGGATTGCTTGGGGATTGATAGTCACTGTGGGCCACAGACAGCTCCAGCCATTTAACAGCAACAGTTATGGTGCAGTTCCAATGTCCAAGAACGTCCCCGTCACTGTTTAATTTCCTCAAACATTTCCACTTAGGGATAATCAAACTGAACACACTCAAAAAGGACCCAAGTTTTACTCAGTGATTTTCACAATATTTTGCAAGCTAGCTCTCTTGAAAGGACTGCTTGCCTATAAATGAATTAGTTATTTTCTGTTGTTGTCCTACATCTTTATGACTCCTAAATACTTTCTTATTTTTTTTAATCTGGATATTACTTATTTGGTTATGTACACTTTTTATTCTAACAGACAGATAAATAGAACTTATCTATATATAATATAATAATATATTGATATTGTAATATATTACAATGTATTTAGCTATATGTTATAATATATTGTAATATATTGGAATGGATTAATGTTAAAGAATGCTGTTGTATGCAAAGCAATAGGAGATCAGTTCAATTTGGTAAACACTACAGCAAAGTGAAAACACTCAAAGATGTTTGCTATAGAGTAAGACAATTTAAGCAAAAGGAATGGATTACATCAGTTAAGAAAAAATGAGATCACAGAAAAATTATTGCCTGAGCAGGCTTTAATGGCAATTTTAAGATTTTGTGTCTCTTAGCTCACTTCACAGTAATGTATATACAAAAAATTACACGTCCTATGACACTGCCAGCAGTAACACCAGGTTTATTTTTAGATTTTATCTTTGAGTAACAGAACAAGTCTTCACTCACAATTAAATAAAAGAGGATAAAACTATTCTCCCAGTCAGAAAATTATACAACTTCTTCCTAAATTTACCTTCTTTCTTTGCCACTTAATTATTGCATTTTTCCGCTAGCCCTCAATCTTACTTGCTTACCTTCTCTCTATAACTTCTTTCTTCATAAATCTCAGTATAACTCCTACCAGATCTGTTTCAAAATGTATGAACCTGCTGGGTGTCAAATATTTTTAGTTGAAGTCCACAATTCTACTTTTTCCTAGCTAAATAGCCAGCCAGAAAGATTGCATTTGACAGGTTCTCAGATATTTCCAAATTATCTTAGTTCATCGAGAAGGTTTAATCTTTGTCATACAATCATAAAAGTAAACAAGACTCAAATTTTCAATTCATTCATAAATGCACCAAGTATAAAATGCTTTGAAAACACATTTTGGGATTGTAGAAAAGAATAAATGAAGAAGACCAGTAATCCCAAGCACTTCTTGTCTCTAGTAAGACATTCTGAGTAAGTCAGCTTCCACTCCCATTTTTTTTTCTCATTTTAATTCAAAGAAGGGTATGGTACAGTGTGTTTCAGACATAATCATACCTAGTTCCTGAAGCAAACATCAGAAACTGCTCAGTACAGCTTTCCTAGCACACGTATGTTCTGCACATGGTTCTGCAGGTGACTCCACCTCTTGCCAGCTCTGGGACAGGCCCTGGATCCAAGAACTGCCCCTCTACTCCCTAGTCCCATCCTTGCTCTGTGCCTTTCCCCAGCCATACAGGTCTATGGCCCTAACCCAAATATTCACTATGAGTTTGGCAGCTCATCCATTCCTCTTTACAAATTTCTTCATCTGGGAACAATCTCTAAATGGAAAACAGCCTCCAGACATTTCCTTATTGCCTCTGACAAAATTTCTTCTGAATTTCCAAAATATCTGGGAGAACTGTACAGCAGAAGGCTCTTGTCCAGAGATTTCCATTTCCTTCTACATGCAAATACTTTGTTATTCGTCAGTGCAGGAGGGTCCATTACTTTGTTCTTATTTCACCTCACTATTTCTATTCCTTCCCTGTCATGCTTTTCAAAATAACAAGGTCGTTATTAAATCTCTCTAATTCCAGAGTCCCAAAACAGTATTTCTCCATTTCTTTAACAACACTCGTGCTGTTTCTGTCCTGAAGTCAAAGTATCGTGTAGGGATATTCTCAGGTTTCTTAGTTCTTTTTGCATGTTTCAGCCGTTCTGAGATGGAAACTACTGGGTTTCCTGACAGGAGTCAAACCTGCTTTCATGGTCAGGAGGATGAGGGAACAGGTTGTTTTCCTGCCAGGCAGGGGAACACCTGGACAGATGGATAAATACTACTGATATCCCCATGCACTGGCAGCATCAACATGTACCCACTGTTTCCTGACACAAGCCAGTGTTACGTGCCTTCAGCTTAGGATAACTTAACACCCATGAGAGAGGAGGAATTCATTTTCTGAGCCATGATGGAGAAACCTCGTGGCACACAGAGTTAATGCTACTTTGCACCCAGTTCCCACAGGCAGCCCTGAAGGCACTTACTCTGATTGTGACTGTCTTTTCCTGCATTCATCTGTAAAACATCAAATCACAACCAACACAAAAAGGGTGATTAAATGGGAGAAGGTGATCTTTGTATCTTTCTTCTTGAACATCTGAAACTCCTGTCTTTCCTGAACTACTCAGGGCACTGTTGGAAGGACACAGAAATTATTAGAGAAGGAACAGATACAGAAAGTAAACAACTGTTAGTAGCAGCACGGAAAATTTAGAGAAAAAATGTGACCTTATCCAGTTAGTGCTGTGCTGCTTTCAGGATATTAGCTTAATGTTTTAAAAAGTCCTAGCCATAGTTTTTTTTAAAGTCGCCCATGCCTTTGTTTACTGGGGAAGCTGTTAGCAACCTCAACATTACTCATTGATCAGCTGACCTGAAATCACATATTTCTATCCATTGGTAACAGTCTAAGTATTAGACTTTTTCCCAGAACAAATTCAGAAACAGCACAGTGGGACAGTGCTGTATACCATTTCCTCCCGTTTCCCAAAACATGTGGGACATCATGCCCACTGGCAAACCAGTAGTTCTACCACTTCAGCAATACTTAAATAAGTAGATGGTGTCTTCAAGCTTCTGAAGCAATTTAAATGTTGTCTTCATTCACAGTAATGCCTGATTACCCACTCATGCCTATAAAATGAGATGTTCCTTAAGTTATGCAAATGCTGTTTCCAGGATTTTCAAGTTAATTTTGCACATATGTGCTTTTTTAATTAAGAAGTAAAGTACTCACAGTGAAGTCAAAAACACAATGCTTCTGAATATCAGTGCTCTTTCTTTTGGCCTGATCTTTCTTCAAGACAAAATACACAAAGGAGGTTTTGAGCTCCTTTAGAACATACACAAAACAACAGTTTGTAATTTTACTCATTAAATTACTGTCAAGGCAAACTCTTTTCCAAACAGAAATGGCATTTCACAGTAATTTGTGGGGGTTGTAACAAACAAATTCTGAAATACAAAGATCATTTGCTGTTGAGTTCATGACTCAGGTTTTTTTCTGTAGCAGCAGATAGATATGTTTTCCTCCTGTGGAAAAATTACAAATCCTTTAAAAAAAAAAGGAAAAGGAAAAAGGGAAAAAGGAGAAAAAGGGGGCAAAGTTAAAAGAATAAGAAAATAAAACACAGAAGAGGAGAAGAATGAAAGTAGGAAAAGACTTTGTTAGAGGAAATACTTACACATTAAAGAAATACAAGACAATTTCGTGTGATGCTAGAAATAGAATTATATCCCATCTAACTTATACTACTGAAATACCTTTTAGGTGGCTTAAAACTGAATGTACTTTTGATACATTGCTTGAAAATTAATAATGAATACTAAATGAAAGCATTGGCAAATATAATGTTGTTCTGTGGTTAAAAATTCCTAACACAGACCAAAATCCAAACTTTCTGATCTCCATGATAATTGGCTGCAGATGAGCATTAGGACACAAGTTTCTGGGGTCTGTCATGGTCCCAGCTAGCCCTCAAGGCTCATTAGTTGGGCCTGTTTAAGGGGTAACAGCTGCTGCAGGGAACAATTGGCTGAGCAGGGATATGATTGCTGTCCAGATCTCGCCTTCTCAGACTCCAGGTCCTCTGTTGGGGCTGGAGAGGAAGAGCCTCAGCACAAACCAGGCTGCCAAGCCTCAAAGCCACAGAGAGAGGGTGTCCTACTGTGCATAAAACCAGAAATCTGAAAGAGGAGCTGCTACGGGGGAGAGGCCAACAGCTGAGAGATTAAGATGAAAGTTGAAGTTTTAGAGTTGGTATAAAGTCCCTGGGAGACCTCTCAACTCTTGAAACAAACACTACTGGGAAGCAAAACACACCATTGTTAGTACTGCCTTGAGGCACAAAGATTGTAATATGTACCTATACACCTCAGGAGGAAGAAAAAGGTGATTTCACAGACTGTGAAATGCTTTGCTTGCTCTCTTTCCAAATATAACAAGTTTCTATCTATATGGCAATTTTATGTTTTGATTAGAGAACTGAGAGGTAAATAAATTGAGGGGTATTTGACTAGCTTGTATCCTTATAAAAGTTGGGTTAGGATTGTGCTTATACTTAAACTAATTACATGATAATTCAAAAGATATCATTTGCAACCTTTTGCAACCTCTTCCTACATCAGCTGACATGAATAGTTTTCATCTCCCCCACTAATATATGAGTACAGAATGTCAAACACATTCTGTAGTTATTGTGACACAATTCTGACTTTACTTGCAATATAGACTTCCTTTACAACAATTCTACTTAACATGTCTGAGGACAAAAAACTTGGCAGCGTTGCATTTATGTGAAGAAATAACAAATGCACACATGTTGAGGATATGAATGAGTTTCTCACAGCAGTTATCGGCCCATGTTAGCTCAGCAGTCAACGTTAGCAGAATTTAGAGATCTCTGGCCAGCTCTTGGTGCATAAATGTACAACAAATTCCACCAAAACTGCACAGGAATCTTATCTGCACTCCACAGAAGCATAATGGGTTGGATTCACATTTGTTATATATTTTCCCCTCTGATTTGCAGCCAAAATAACTAAGAATGGTTAAACTGATAATGTTATTGAACCCTAAACTTACATACACTCAAGTGTAATAAGAACTGGGTTGGATATAAGAATGCTTGGAATAATTTTAACTAACTGTAGCAAGTGATTTATAAAATTAGTGAGCACTCCATGTACTTAATTTTACTTCCCTTCATATTATTGTGGTTTTTTCCCAATGTTAAAAGTTTTCTTTGCTTGTTTCATAATAAATAATTAAGATGCGGTAGAGCCTAAGTCCCAAATCCTCTTCAGCCATAAAGCCCATAAAATCAAACACCAAAAAAGTGCTACATCTTGTAAGGACTGAATACATATTGCTACCGAGGATGGAACCTGCTGAATGGGGATGGAGATTGTGGCCTGAAAATACTGTATGGAAATTGCCACTCTGGACAACTGACCCAGCTCTTCCTCTGTCTGCTTAGGTGTAAAGTCCATTTCACTATATCTGAAGGGAATCAGCTGATGCAGCAGACATAACTTTATAACCATGTATCAAGAATATTACTGCTTTTCTTTAGTATCCAAAAAGCAATGCTAAGCTGGCAAACTGCTTTCAGCCATCTCTGTGTAATCTAACAAAGCAGTTGTGATCAAAAGGAACAATGATTTTGTTTGAGAACTAACTAAAAACTCTTCAGAGCTCTCTTCAAACCTTTAAAAGAAGATTTTAAAACAAAAGAGTAATTTCCTTTAATGAATCAAGATAAGGTCAAAGATCCAAACTCAGGATAAAATTACTGATGAAGGAAAGAGAAGGCAACTTTAGTTCATATGTCAAGTAAGGGCAGAGGTGATTGCCCTCTCCTACAAATGGACAGTCTAATTTCCTTCTGTTGTTCCACAAGGTCTTGCAGAACTATGGAAATGATCCTTTAAAACATACAGTGCAATACACCTACTTAAAATAGTATCTGCTACCAATCTAATTCAAATTTTTTTATTACTTGAAATACCTGTACATTTTCTATCTAATAGGCTGCAAGAATGAATCAAGAATTTGTTAAAAAATTGATTAATTTGGAACAATTGACAAGTTTTTAATACTTGGAAATCTGATTCAGTGCTTACAGAAAGAACTTGCAAAGCAGCTTGGCTTTCAAGGGCCATATAGAGACAGTTCCAAAAAGCTGATCTTCAATCGATCCTTGTATAAAACATTTCAGATCTTTAAAGGAAATTGTTAGGATATAGCAATAATAGTTTTACACGACAACCAGCTACGCAAACATCTGCCAAATTAAAACAACACACACTGACATTAAGTTGAAAGACTGAGGAAAAGAAAAAATATGTCTTTTCAAACAGATCATTCCTTCTGATGCATTTGTTAAAATGTATAGACTATTAGCCCTAACATAACAATTCAGAAATCTATGAAGTATTAGTGCATAGCTGAAGCAAAATTAAATCCTCGAAAAGCTGGACTTTTCATCCATTCCAATTTGCTTATTTACTTGTCAGTTTCCAGGATCCAGGACTTTTACTTCAGTACATGGACACAACCAGTATTTTGCCAGTTAATAGTTATCACAGCAGTACAATACTGTTTTAAAAATTGGTGAAATGAAGAAAAAAGGAATAAAATTATTTTACTTACATAGCATAATCCTTCATTTTAGTCCTAAAAAACTTTTTATTCCTAAAAAAAGAGATGCCCACCAAAAAAACCCTCAATCTGAATTTTTATTACTTTTCCAGGTACCTGGTAGTTCTTTGCAGCTATATTGCTCCTTTTTGCCTGCCAACCAAGTCTTTTCATTACAGCAGCAATTGCTGTCATCACTGCTACTTACAGTATGCATATTATACAGAATGAGAAAACTTCTAATCCCTGTTAAATTGCTGGAATTCTGGAGTGATTTTATTAACTCTATTGACTTGATGTAACTGAGATCATGGTTTGGCCCTGTTCTTTCTCATGTCATCTAAGGAGCACTACATCTTTCCAGCAGAGTGGCATGCATTTTACACATTCTGTTCTTCACAGAGAGGAACGTTTTTACCGTGCCCTGTTTCTATACATGGCTAAATCTGAAGCAGGTGACCTAATTTATTGAAACAGAATGCAAGGCCCAAGGGTCTGACTCCAAACTGCCACGTACTTTTATGGGCTGGAGCAGAGAACGTCCAAAGTTTCTTGCATCATTTAATGTCTTGAAAAGGTTCTTTTAGCCAGAGCTGCCAGAACTGTTTGCATCCTTCACATGCCAAACTGAGTAGGGATCCAGAAGTTTCCAAATGCAGGGACCAGAAATCTTTTGGCTTTTGAAAGAAGGAATAAATAATTTAATCTATACATTTTGATCTCTACCGAGTGCTAATCCTTTTTGTATATTTTCCACTATTTGAAATATGAAAAAAAGGCTATAAAAGCAATTTAAAAAATCACAGGGGAAAAAAGGCAAGCTGAGAAATATGACACTTTCAGTTTCTACACATAACACCTTGCCTTTGCACTCATTTTCTACAGAGATGAGCAGTTTATTTCTTAAAGTAATAAGCTCACTTAGGGTATTTGATGGGAACCCTAAAATATCCTATATAAAATATATAGGAATAGTTCCTATATAACCACATTTTGAATTCAGGATTTTTGAAAACTTAAGATTCTTTTTAAGTAAGGTGTGAATGTAGGTAGTTATTTCTGCTGTTCTGTGTCCACGTTTTTTGGTGAACTAGATCTCCAGAGCTGTGGCTTTCAGCCAGCAGTTGCAGAACCCCAAGTGTTTCAAGATCGCATCTATTAGTTTTGAGAAAGATGAGTAAGAAATGGAAATCTGTTGTCATTTGTTTTAAATTTGTCCTATAGGAATTGAAACCCAATATTTTAAAGTTATCAGATTGTGAGTGGCCCTTTATGGAATTTTACATTATTTAAAGGATTACATTTTGTCTGGACAAGAGTTTCACTGATAAAACTTGGTGTTTCCCTCTCTGTCACGCATTCTCCCAAGTTCTGGCTTGCTTTCTTCTTTATTCCAAATATATCTTCTGCAGGACATTTCACATTCCTCATGTTCACCTAGGTTAGGTGACCTTTATGAAGAGATGGCCCACTTACCACCTCTCAGTGGCTGGAGAGAGGTATCTGAGAGTTAGAACTACTATTAATGTGAATCATTAATCTCTGATGATAGGCCATGTCCAAAACCCATCCATGCTACATTTTCATAATCTGACAATTACTTTAAACAAAGAGCAGAAGAAAGTTATTCTAAATCACAAACTCTTAGGAGATGAAAAAGATGACAAGCAGACTGCTTGATGATGTAGATGTGATGATCAGCAAGAGAGTGATGAAACTAATATTTTAAAATATGACAGCCACATACTAAAACTGTTCTATAGATTCTAAAACTGTCTTCAGATTTTTGGTAAAAAAGGAAAAGTGTGCTACTCATTGTACATAAAATAAATCTGACAAAATTAAGGGATGAGTATGTAATTAGCATCTTTACATACATCACATAAAGACAGCCAAAACTTTTTGGCATGGTGAAAGGCACATTTGACAGCACCTCCATGGACCAATATGTATTTTCTCTAAATACTGAAAACAAGTGTTTTTAAAATAAGCCAACAGTCCAATTTATGTCATACCACTTACATAAAGTAAATCTAGTACCACAAAAGTAAACACCTTCTCTCAACAGCTGCTAACTGGCCAACAAACCTTATCACATTCCTGCTGACAAATGAAAATCTCCTTTTTATTACAAACTAATTCAGCCAAGGTTTGACCCGCTGCTTATGCCTTTTATTGTTCGTATTTGAGACAGCTTTCAGTAGTGGAGTTCTGGGGTTTTTTGTGTGTAACTTACCTAGTAGAGACTGTGTGTTAACATCTCTTCTTCGGGTGAAACGTCTTCCAGGGAGATCTTTTGCCATGACAGTGGAAACCAGAGTGTGTGCAAATAGCAGAAAGAAGCATGCAATCATTTTCTTCATCTTCAAGAAACAGAGGGACATTCAAGGATGTGAAACTGCAATAGAGCAGACAAGGAGATAAGTTCTTCAATTACATAAAGAGATACTCTTCAACCATGTCAGCCACCCAGCGGCATTGCTTCACTTCTATCACATACACATATGCAGATACACTGGAATGGAATGATACCTGCAATTTCAAGAAATAAGATCTACATAATAAAGTGGCAGTCGGCAGTCTCTGCATAGCATTTTTAAGTACTGATAGTTGAAGTTCATAGTCAACATCTACAACCATTCATAATAATCAAGTATTTTTAAAGCAAGAAAAGGAACTCTGTTTCAGTCAGCCTGTCCACATAAACGAGTTTGAGTGGGACACAAATATATTTTTGTTATTTCATTCAGCACTCTGTTGCATTTTTTCAGAGATTTAATAGTTTTTGTAGTCTGAGGGATTCTTGCTTCAGAAAATCCTGGAGAATTAAAACTGAGAGAAGAAAATATATTTCAGGAGCAGCAACTATAAATATGAACTGGTGACAGCTCATGATTCCTTTTCAGGAGGCAGTTCATGGTTGCTAACATGAAGATAATGGTGCAGGATTAATCTTGTTTACTGGAGTAGACTCCTGAGACAGGCAGAGTTTGCCATAGGTTCTGGAGAAGTTTTGTCATACAGAGGAACAAACTGACAGGCAAAATTCCCACACTAAGAGATGATTCCTGATCAGAAGTTTGTTAATACACAACGAAAAGCCATGGCTTGACTCTGCCCAAAACAGAAAGCAAATATTGGCAGACTAGTGGCTCATTTTCTGGCTGTGTTCCCTTTGGTGGCTTCCTCAGATGGAGATTCCTTCTACCTTCCCCCAAAACTTCATTGTTGCAGTTGTGAAGACAGCATCCCACCTGAGCTAGATTCAGCCCTGGAACTGGTGATATGATCAAGAGCTCCCCCAGGTGTGCAAGAGACTGATAAAACTACCCACTTTCACAACAAAGAACTGTTCTAGCTGAAACTGAGTGGAACTTATGAAGCAGTGCAAATTTTAACAGTAACTCCTGATGAAGTAATAAGAATGTTGAAAACAATTTCAACAGGGTCCTTAACCTGATAAGCAGATATGTAACAGAAGGCAACTAAATGTAGTTCAGAAAGATAATTTTTCTTTCCCACCATGAGGTATTCACTGGTAGAAAAGAAAATCTCGAGTAAATATTTTCTCCCTAGTAAAGGTATTTTTTACATTACTCTTCAGTCTGTCCCACACAACCATTACATATGAAAGTATTTTTCTGACTATAAATCTAATTTTGCTTTTGTGCATCCTACTCAGCAACCCCAAATGCAAACACAATGTTCTGGTGTATATCCCAGAAAGCAAAATGAGTCTTTGCACTCCAAATACCCACCCTTGCTTCAATGTTCAATATTATCCAGTAACAGGTAATACATGATCTAAGGACATCCAGACTAAGAAAGAGTTGTAAATACCTGGTGCTTATAAAAATGGCCACAAAAAATTTAAATATTTGGAGACCTAGCGGCATGGACACCAGCGTGGTATTATTGGTATTTTTTTCAGTGCTCTAGTCAGAAACAGATGGAGCAGTGAGTGCAACACACTGCTGTGTGGCACATGTGAAGAAGCTCCTAACAGAGAACAGACAACTATTCCTCACAAAGGTAGAATCTGGTGAGGGTTGCTTGCAGCATCTGCAACTGTCTTGTAGAAGTTTGGTATAAAGGTGGAAATTCTCCTAGAAGATGGCAAGTAAATAGACAGGCTGTCTGCTCTTTTCAGGCTCCCTAACTGGCTGCTAGTCAAGAGCTGAATATTGCCATGGTGTGTTCTTATCAGTTTTACCAGTGCTTGCTTAACCATATACCCATGCATCAGGGTAATTTTCCTGATGCACTGTTATGGATTTTCAACTTCCAGGAACTACAGTGTAAGAAGACTGAAAAATTAAACTGGGACTTCGTCTTTAAAATACTTATTTCCTTTGTTGGACAGCAGTGAAACAACACAAGCCCGTTCCTATGCTTTCAAGTATCTTTTTGTGGAAGTCACCTTGTAAGGGATTGATGGCTGTTTTAGACACAGACACTACTGAACATACAGTGTCAGTAGTGATAAATCAATGACCTTCTCTGCTGTTTGGTGCAGGTTATTAATATTTGTCCTCTTTACTGCGATAACAAATAACATCATAGCAGTAGAGAGATGCTCTGTGGCTCATGATGAAGTCAGTGTCCTTCCATCTCTTACTTGTTTCAGGAACACTTCTTTTATAGATAATAAGAAAACCCTCCCACTGGCCTGGAAGACCACCTCTTTTTCTCTCAGACACTTTAAAAACATACCTGTCTTTGCTGAGCAGGTTGTGCTGAAAAAGAAATGGGAAAACTAGGGTAGTAATATGTTTCAGCTCATGCTTTCTGCTCCTCTGGGTGGTCTCTCTCCTCATCTTGCAATACAAGCTCCCTTCCAAGGTTAAACCAGAACATAAACTCCACAAATCTCTACCTCTCCACTTTCTCCAACTACCACAAAAACTGGCAAAATGCACAGCACAGGAAATTGTCAGCAGTTACGAGGAACATCAACACCTTTAGTCTCTGCAAATAGTATTCCCTATCCTGAATCCTATGTAATTTCTCCTCATAGACGGGAAGGAAAGAGAAGTCCAGAAAAGCACCAGAGGCACCAGTTATTACCACTACGGAAGCTGCCTTCAGCTTTTCTTGTTTCATAGTTAAAAGAGACAGCCATTTACTTTTATTAAGGTGCCAGCAGATTTAACTTCAGTATTTTTAAGTTAGAAAGAACCTAAGTATATAGAAGAGAAACCATCTGGAATTTCTTTCAGCACTCCTTATTCTCTACCCATTTTTAAGATAACAGGAAACTGATCGAATCAAAAGGTTTTACTGAAGCTAGAGGAATGACTGCCAATCTATGTAAGTCAGTAAAATCTGTGTTTGTGTCCTCAAGTTAGCAAACACAGTGAGCTACTTAGAAAAACAAACAAGTTTTTATTACACAAGACTACAAAATACTTCATTCTCAATCGCATCATCTCAGAAATGAAAAAAAATATGGACTGCAGGCACTGTAAAGCCCTGTTAATTATCAGTTACAACATGTTCCAAGATACTTCACTATCCACAAGCCAACACACGCATTACTAGTTCATTACTCATTAAAATCACTCTGTGTGGCACAGGCTTTAGGACATAGAGTATTAATAATTTCCTCTGTCTTCTGGGACCAGTTGCTGACACAGGCATTTTCCAGTTCTGAAAAACGGCTACAGAGCCCCACAGAGTTCAACATCGTAAGGCATCTGTCCCTAGCCATTCAGGTGTTGTGTGGGGGCAGCTGGCCACAATCAGGAGGACGATAATTAGCACATCAGAAAGAAGTACTTCATCCTTATAGATGAGCACTCTCTGGTCATCCTGTTCCCCCAAGAGATGGACTGGATTTTCTGTGACTCCTTGACGCACAAGGGGGGCTTCACTAGGCTCAGCAGCACAGGACAGGTAGACCTATTCTAAATCATGACTGTCAGAAATACAGTTAAATCATGAAGAAGAAAGATAAGTTTTTAAATTCCTCACCTGCTGCTCAACGCTGGCAGCAGGCACTACGTACGTATAAGACCATGAACCCACGTACCACTGCACCATGTCCTGCAAAGCATACTCACGTCTTACCACATCCTTTATCTTTTTTTAGGAGGCTAACTTTGGCCACTTCATGCTGTTGGTAGTATCAGATGAACCTGAGAAACTCATTATCTAAAAGGCAGTTAGTAATTCTGGTGTACTCTAAGACAGCCATCCCAAATGCAAACAGCTTTCACAGCAGCACAGCAAGCCACCACAATAATAAAAATAACTGTTGACATGGCAACATCAATCTTTTATCCATCTGAAATAATGAGTGTCCAGACAGTACAAGTAACCTGATTCTGCAGTGGATTTAGGATCAGAAGTTGTGCATTCCAGTGCAAGAACACAGACAAAGTCTTTGCATGAGTCCCAGAAGCTTCATGGCCAAACACTGTTGTTTTGTGTTTGCAGAAGGGCACGATCCTATCATGTGAGAGCAATTTCTCTGTTCCAGACATGTCTGTATAGTGATGAGGACAAGGTGACAACCACAGAGTTACAAAACCTTCCACCTCTGTTTTCTATGCTTCCATATGGTCCTCCTCATCCAGCACGTATCCCTACCTTGGCAACTAAAAGAATATTCCGGTGCTTTCTGCACTGAGAGATTCCCCTGCCTTGCATAGCAATTGGGCTGCAGCTGAAACTCCATTAGTACTTAATTATTCCAGCTGCTGCTACAAAAGCTCACAGCTGAGTTGTATCCTGGACTAATAAAATCAAATGTGACTAAACTAAGATTTTGAAACAGTAAAGAGAAGACCCAAAATGCATTATAAAGCAGTTCCTAGAAGGGGAGGTGAATGACATTTGGAAGTCAGACAAATATTCCCACAAACCCAGCTCAGTCTATGACACCCATATGCAGAGCATAGCTGAAGGTGCTACAGCACGCACAAGGGCAACCACATTCCAGATGCTGTCAGAAGAGTGTCAGGGATGGGGAAAGAACAGCTTGCCTACCCAAGCACAGAAATCAGATAAGCACACACACATATATTGAGTGTACACATCAAAACATACAGTATGTCAGAAAGAGCAGAGATCAGCACTAAATTTTACTGTGATGTATAAATATCATGGTAGAACTTTTACACAATGGACTCTGTTATCTAAAGGGCTTAGAGTATACATACTACGTGTATAATTTAATTTTCTACAGCTCTAAGGAAATGAAGAACATTAAGGGATCTATTACTTAAGTCATTCATTGAAATGACACATAGACTTCCTGATATCACTGTTGTAAAATTAATAACTACTAAATCATTGAATCACAAAATGATTTAGGTCAGAAAGGACCTGTGTAGGCCATGAGGTCCAGATGAGCTGAAGCTGATGACCAGCTCAGTGATTTCAGAAACTCACCACATAAAAGTTAATGGTGGTGCTACAGAACAGTATCTCCATAGTATGATTTACTCTGCATATTTTCCAGTGGTCACACTGCAAGCTCTAGCAGTGGGAATTCTTATTTTATGACAGCATCAACCTCCGTGTTATAATTTTCTTCCGTTGCCACTTGGACAATAGACCTTTTCATTATCTTGTTCTTTGAGGAAGACTCATTTGCACTTTCTGGTACTGAATCTGATATAGAGATCAGTGCTTCCTCTATGTTCCCAGAAGAGTAGCATGGGAAAATTGAGAAACATCACTTTTACCATGAAGAGTAGGTATTTTAATGAAAGCATATATTATATGACATATGATACATATGTGGGCTGCTTAGTTTTGTCTCTGTGAAGTACAGTCAGAAACCATAATAGACTGTTAACTGCAAACAGAAAGGTTTTTTTAAAAAAGAAAAAAGGATACAATAGTTCTGAAACATTTTCCAAGTCACACTGACCCCAGTACCAGCACCAATGTAAATCAATAATCTGGGGACCAAAACCACTCCATTCCAAATACACTTTACTCATAAAGAAAACACTGAGTACACTGTATAAAACAAGCCTGTTAATGATACCCACATTATAATTAAGTAGTGCTTAGTTGTTTTACCCTCCTATGGAGATGGTTTATAAGGCAAAGGAGAGTATTTTCATCTTATCAGCCTTTCCCTAGTTTGGCTGTACTGAGTAAAATATCTTTTACCACCACAGCTGGGTCCCAGCTCATAAGCACTAGAACACGTGCTGCTTGTTCGTGAGAAATCCCAGTGAAGTCAGTGGAAGGACTCACATAAAGCAATTAGGTGTGAATATTGAATGCAAGATAGATCTTACCTGCAGCTTTGTGTCACTGAGTGTTGCATTTTCTGAAGACATAAAATAAATCAAATTTCATTTGATGAACATAATCACAGTGATACACAGTACATGAGGAAAAGTTTAGAAAATCTGGTGCTTAAAGCTGATACATCTATATGAAGAGTGTAATACTCCAAAATTATTTTGTAGATTTGGTAGGATTTAATGGAAAACCATATGTATATTTTACTAAGCTCCTGACTTAAGGAGAATTTTGGATGGGAATACAGTTTGATAATTTCTTCTGAAGTAGTCAGCTATCTGGCAGAAGCACAACTATTAACATGTGACACAGCACATCACCTTTTCAGATCTCAGTCAGGATCATTTACCCTTTGAATGATGGTTCCAAAAGCAAAGTCAAACATTTGGGAAGTATTACATAAATCAGTAGGTTGCATTCTTCCCTCTCAGTCAACACTCAGCTAGTGTTTGGCAGTGACAGAGGTCAGTCTGTCACAAAGAACTGCCTTCTGAAACAGGAATATGTGGTCATGAAAGATGCCACGATAATTTTTATCAGATTAACGAGCACCACCTAGGCTGGCTTTCCAGGGTAAGCATATCAGAAGCAGCAAGCCGTTCCCTGCTCCTTCCCCGTCCAGCACCCGCAGCGCTCTCAGGGAGCCCCGGCACTGCCGCCCTGCATGTCAGCGGTGGGTACTCCAGCACAGAGCTACCTGCGGGTGCCCCGGGGCGGCGATAAACCTCACCCTGCCCTGTTGCCACCTGCGAAACACACCTGCAGGCTACTCACTGGCAGATGTGTCTAGGCGAAGGTCGGCTCCGACTTCGCGCTGATTATAAAACATAGCGAGTCTTTTTCCTTACAGCAGATAGACTGTAAAACGAGTTACCGCGGCATGCACGGGGAAGAGGGTAGAGGGGGTATTTTCTCAGACTCAGGCAGCCTAAAGGAAAGAGAAGCCTTCGGGCAGCACGAGCAGCAAACACACTCCGCAGGGACCCAGCGAGGGAACGTCCCCCCCATTCCCGGACGCCGCCGCGGCCCCTCGTCCCGGCCTCCCCTTCCCCGCCGGGGCCCCCCGACCCGGCCGCCCCCGGCCCGGGCAGGGCCGCTACTCGCCAGGGCGGGGTGGGGTGGGGTGGGGTGGCCGCGGTGCCCCCGGCGGGGCGGGAGGCGAAAGGAGTGCGGTGCCCAGGGCGGGGCAGGGCAGGG